>CM046037.1:16617008-16697008 GCA_025215565.1 Flaveria ramosissima
AATGGAGTCCAGTCGTGCGAATGGGTCACTCGTGCGACTGAAGCTGCTGTTTTGCGAAAATTTCTAGGTTTGACGGGTTTCAGCCGTAAAAATTCGAAATTTCACAAGTCCAAATCGCCTAAGTCCGTAGAAACTGAACTTCGATGAGCAGGGAACGTCCAAGATCACTTTTGATGCCAAAGATTGCGTTTTTCGTGCAAAAACACAAACTTTTATGCAATCTTGATTGAATCAACACGTAATCAAGAGCCAAAGCTCTGATACCACTTGTTAGGACCTGGTATTTGAACGAAATACCTAGTGATTAGCGTGTTAAACCAACTCAAATAGTGCGGAATCCTATTTGATTGGCGATCCAATCAGTGAGAACACACGATGAATCAATCAAGAATTGAAATCAACGTCAGAAATCGATTAGGAATCGATCTGATGTGTTCTGTGAACTTGGAGAACGATTTGGGAGGCTTCTGGACGGCTAGGGTACGTCTGGAATCGTAATGGGATGAATGCTTACGTTTTTCCACGAATTGGGTCTATTTATAGGTTAGTATTGTTCAATCGTGCGACTGGGCCATAAGTATGGTTCAGTCGTGCGATTGAACCATGCGGTTGATTCATCCGCAGGACTGAGTGTTCAGTCGTGCGATTGAGTCAATCTTATGTGTCAATCATACGACTGATCCAGTCTCCTGGTTCAGTCGTGCGATTGAGTCAATCGTATGAAGTTATTCATGCGTGTGGTCCATTCGCATGGGCCATTCGCATGAGAACTTCATTAAGTTAAGTTTGAATGTTTTAATTAATATAACATAATGTGCAATCATTCAAACAATCATAAACCCAATCAATTCAATCACGACTCATTAATGAAATATTAAACATCACAAGTAACAAACCAATTCATATCATTTCATTAATCGATACTATTACATCATAATCAGACAGACAAGATTTATTACATTACAACTCATGATCTAGGGACATACATGCATCAACACTTTGTGTGACCATATGTATGGGGTCCTTGTTGCTTAACCCTAGATGAATTGCTTGGTGCTCTAGAGGGGGGTTAAGCACATGACAGGACCTAGATGGAAACGAAAGATAATAAATGTACGAAATGAGCGATGATGAAGATAATAACTATTATCTATGTGTACGTACGATGTGTGATCACGTTCTAAAGCCTGGTATGATTTGAAAGAAAGCAAAGAATGGTTTTAAAAGAAAGATAATGTATGTTTTATATTAAAACTAGAACTCACTCAACAACGCTGACTTTTATGTGTTTCCAGTTGGCAGGTAAGCATTGCTGAGGATGGCGCGGGGCGGCTGCTCCGCTCATTTTGGATGGCATCCATTTTTATTATGCTTTTGTGATGTAATGCAACAAGTATTTTGTAATGTGATAACGATGTATTATTTTACAAAAGCTTTTGTAATGAAACGAAATGTTATTTTTGAATGTTTCCGCTGCAGTGTTTATTTAAGTTAATGTAAATATTTGTTTTATGTACGATGATTGGCCAGCTGGAAGCGTCCCGGGAACGGGGCCTTACAAGTTGGTATCAGAGCCAAAGTTTAAGTGAAACGGGTAAATTTTCAAAATAAATCTTAACTTAAACTGAAAATGGGACGGAAAGGGAAGGGATGCCAATCTAAGTAGCTGCGTGCCATCAGGCATTTTCTTAATGATTAATCGGTATTACGTGCGCATGTTATGTGGTTTATGTGCTGTATGTATATTTAGATACTGATGTAGTCATGATAGGTAATGCTCGGGGTATGAAGAGTAAAGTAAGTGGCTAATCATATTTGGCTACTGTAATTAGGGACTTACTATACTTGACATAAACTGAGCTGTTCCCTTGAATGACCGTGTTGGTGTTTGAATCTTTCAGTGTGTTAGAGGATGGCCGGTGGTAGATCATCTAAAGCTTCATGCGGTGGAGGTCGTGGTGGATGTGGTGCTGGGCCACAAGCCACGAGAGGAAGACCCAGAGCTGAAGAGGTGGTTCATGAAGAACATGAGACCCCTCATCCGGAGGCTGGGGATGAGAGTGCGAATTTGAGGGCCTCAGTGAAAGAGGCAGTTGTAGAGGAGGTTCATCAGGTCATGCCGACGATCCTACAGTCTCTGTTAACAGAAGTGATAAAGGCTGTACGAGAAGGGGAAATAAAAAAAGGAATAGGTCCGCGGGAGGACAGGAGGGGCCGGAGACCGAAACGGTTCTCTCTGATGATGAAGTAGAGAAAGAAAAGCCTGCGTCGGAGGCGGCACGAAGCTATAACTACGGGGCATTTAAAAGGTGTAAGCCCCTTACTTTTGATGGTAATGGCACTGCTACCGCTGCTCACCGATGGGTGAGGGAGATGGAAGCTGTTCTGAATATCAGCGAATGCCGAGAAGACCAGAAGGTGAAGTTTGCTGCCCACTCGTTTGTGGACTTGGCTCTGTGTTGGTGGGACAATATTGTCCAAGCCAAGGGTAGTCGGGCAATTAGGAGAATGAGGTGGCCTGAGTTGAAAAAGTTGGTGATCGACGAGTTCTGTCCTCACAGGGAAATGGATAAGGTGAAAAGGGAGTTTCTGCAGCTAGAAGCGGGAACAATGACTCATCAGCAATACACTACGAAGTTTAATGAGATGGCACGGCTGGTGCCGGATCAGATGACGCCTCTGTCATGAAAGATTAAGAGGTATATTCAGGGCTTGCCGGTGGATATTCGCAGGCACATGATCGCTGCCCGACCGAGCACGTTTAGGTCGGCGCTTGATCTGAAAGGAAGGTTGTATGACGAGCGAGAGGTGGTGGTGGCCGAGGTGAACAAAAAGGGTGGTGGCAACCGGAATTGGAATGGGAAAAGATTTGGTCGGGGTGGTGCCTCGACGAGTGATAAGAAGGCAGGGTAGATGACCTCCGCGTGGTCACACCTGGTGCAGGATCGAAGAGGTGCGGCAAATGCGGGAAGGAGCATTCGGGAGAATGCAAATGGGGATCAAACATCTGCTTCAAGTGTGGAAAGCCTGGTCATATAGCAGGGGATTGTCGTGCGACTAGATGTTTTAACTATGGGGAAAGTGGTCATATGAGTAGGGACTGCAAGAAGTCGGGGCTGAAGGGTCGGGAGTGAAGAAGGGGGAGAAGGACAGAGGGCGAGTGCCCGAGCGTTTATGATGACACAGGAGGAGGCTAGGACGGACCCTGATATTATGTCAGGTACGTTTCTTGTAAACCAAACTTTAGCCTCTATGTTATTCGATTCTGGAGCTAGTAAGAGTTTTATTTCTGCTGCTTTTTGTGCTAACTGCCTATTAGTAGTAGGATAGTTGATACGCCCTTTGATGTAGAAACCGCCATAGGTAAGTCTACCAGGATTTCAGAGATGATAGAAGGCTGTGACATGGATTAGAAGGTTACAAGTTCCCCGTTAGACCATTCGTGATGACCTTAGGTGGTTTCGATGTAGTTCTTGGTATGGATTGGTTAGCGGACTACGAGGCGAACATTGTGTGTCGAAAGAAGATGATTTCTTTGATAGCGCCTGACGGGAGTGCGGTGACGGTTTATGGTGATCGGGTCACTACGATTCCGAAAGTGATTTCAATGGCGGTGGCGGGAAAGTGTATGAGGCGTGGATGTAGTGCCTACTTGGCCTACATAAAGGACGTGGATACGCCAACACCACAACTATCCGATGTAACGGTTGTGTGTGACTTTCCAGATGTATTTCCCGAAGACTTACCAGGAGTGCCACCTGACCGCGAGATCGAGTTTCAGATTGATTTGATACCGGGTGCCCAACCTGTTGCCAAGGCACTGTATCGGTTGGATCTGACGGAGATGAAGGAGTTGATGGAGCAATTTCAAGAGCTGCTTGATAAGGGGTTCATTAGACCAAGTATCCCTCCTTGGGGTGCTCCGGTCTTGTTCGTAAAGAAGAAAGACGGTAGCATGAGGATGTGTATCGACTACCGTGAGCTGAATAAGCTGATGGTGAAGAATCGATATCCGTTACTGAGAATTGATGATTTGTTTGATCAGCTTCAAGGTGCCAGTTGGTTCTCAAGGATAGATCTTCGATTGGGCTACCATCAACTGAAGGTGAAAGAGCAGGATATTCTTAAAACAGCTTTTCGCACGCGTTATGGTTACTACGAGTTTCTCGTTATGTTTTTCGGTTTGACCAACGCGCCAGCTGCTTTTATTGACTTGATGAATCGAGTGTGTCGGCCAATGTTGGATAAATCAGTGATTGTGTTTATTGATGATATCCTGATCTCTTCGAGGAAAGAGAATGAACATGCCAATCACATTCGAGAGGTGTTGGAAACGTTGAGAAGGGAGAAGTTGTATGATAAATTCTCCAAGTGCGCGTTCTGGTTGCGTGAGGTTCAATTCTTGGGTCACGTGGTGAATCCGGAGGGGATTATGGTGAATCCGGCAAAGGTGGAGGCGGTGATGCAATGGAAGTCTCCAAAGACGCCATTCGACATCCGTAGTTTGTTGGGGTTGGCGGGGTATTATAGAAGATTAATTCACGACTTCTCCAAGATAGCTTCTCCGTTGACTAAGTTGACCCATAAGGATGTGAAGTTTGTGTGGGGTCAAGCTCAAGAGAAGGCGTTCGAGGAGTTAAAGGCGAGGTTAACTCAAGCTCCTGTCCTGTTATTATCCGAAGGGAGTGAGGATTTGGTGGTTTATTCAGATGTTTCCTACTCGGGGTTGGGGTGTGTGTTAATACAGAGAGGAAAGGTTATAGCCTATGCATCTCGATAGTTGAAGGTTCATGAGGTTAACTATCCTACTAATGACTTGGAGCTAGCAGCCGTGGTCTTTGCGTTAAAGATTTGAAGGCACTACCTGTGTGGGACAAAGTGCACCATATTCACTGACCACAAGAGCTTGAAGTACTTCATCGAGCAGAAAGATTTGAACATGAGGCAAAGGAGATGGTTGGAGCTCATAAAGGACTATGATTGCGAGATCCATTACTATCCGGGCAAAGCCAACGTGGTGGCGGATGCCCTTAGCCGAAAAGAGACACCCAAGTCGATTTGGGTAAAAGCTTATCAGTTGATTATGACCTTTGATGTGATGACGCAGGTAAAGGAGTTTCAAGATGAGGATTTGAAAGAAGATCATCTTAACTCCGAAAGAATGAGAGGTCTGGTTGCGGAGTTGGGTGAAAACACATTCGGTGTTAGAACCCGATTCAGGCGGATGTGGATTCCTCGTTATGGGGATCTATGTGTGAAGATCTTGGATGAAGCTCATAAGACTCGGTACTCTGTTCATCCCGGTGCTACAAAGATGTATCAAGACATGAAGAAAGATTATTGGTGGACGGGTATGAAGCGTGATGTGGTGGAGTATGTGAGTAAATGCCTTACTTGCTTATAGGTGAAGGCCGAGCATCAAAAGCCGTATGGGAAGATCCAACCTTTGGATATACCGGAGTGGAAGTGGGAGCACATCACCATGGATTTTATTACGAAGCTCCCGCGTACTGCGCGAGGGTATGATGCTATATGGGTGATTGTTGATCGTCTGACAAAGAGTGCTCACTTCCTACCGATTCGCGAGACATATTCATCCGAGAGGTTGGCGGATCTGTTCATTAAGGAGATTGTGACTCGTCATGGTGTGCCGGTGTCCATTGTGTCTGATCGTGACACCCGGTTTAAATCTAAATTCTGGAAGAAATTCAACGACGCAATGGGGACGAGGTTACATATTAGCACGGCTTATCATACTCAGACGAATGGTCAATCAAAAAGGACGATTCAGACGCTGGAGGATATGCTTCGGGCATGCGTCATTGATTTTGGAGGAAGTTGGGATGACCACTTACCGTTAGTTGAGTTCTCATATAACAACACTTATCATGCCAGTATTGGTATGCCTCCTTATGAGATGCTATACGGTAGGAGATGTAGAACTCCTATTTGTTGGGGTGATATTGGTCAGAAGGAGTTGGGGAGCGTCGAGGTGATCGAGGCTACGACTGAGAAGCTAGAAAGGATCAACGCCTTTATGAAGGAATCCAAAGATAGACAGAAGTCGTATGCCGATAAACGACGTAGACCGATAGAGTTCCAGGTGGGTGATAGAGTTATGTTGAAAGTCTCACATTGGAAGGGTATCATTCGGTTCAGAAAGCGGGGCAAGTTGAGCCCGAGATACATAGGGCCTTTCCGAATCATGGCTAGAGTAGGAGAGGTGGCCTATAGATTGGAGTTACCAGATGAGTTAAGTGGAATTCATCCGACGTTCCATGTATCTCATCTGAGGAAATGTTTGACAAACGAGGATATGGTTGTACCACTAAAGGATATCGAGGTGGACGAACGGCTCAATTATGTTGAGCAACCAGTGGCGATCATTGATCGTAAAGAGAAGAGGTTAAGAAATAAAGTGGTTTCTCTTGTGCGTGTATAGTGGAAGCACAGGAAGGGATCCGAGTCTACGTGGGAGACTGAAGAGGAGATGAGACAACATTACCCACATTTGTTCTAGGAATAACATGTTTCGGGGACGAAACCTGTATAAGGGGAGTGGACTTGTAACGCCTGGTTATTTTCTTTGAAGCCGAAAAAGAAGAAAAAAGAAAAAAAAGGAAGAAAAGGAATAAAGTCCAAATCGGGGGACCAACCTTGCCAAAAAAGAAGAAACGTTTGAAAGAATGGGTGTAAAAGGGGATGACTGCCCATTCCCCCTCCTCCATACTCTTTCATTCGACCAAGAGACGAAGGAGAAAGGGAGAAAGAGTAAAAGCTAGGGTTTTTGAAGAATCAAGTGCAAGTCGAAGTCAAGCGGGTTTGTGGGAAGTTATACTGGAAGAGGTTGTTAATGTGAGTTCTAGGACCCCTCTTTTACACATTTTTGACTGATTTTGGGGCTGGAATCCAAAAATCGTTTTTGTTGTATGGGGTGTAAACCCGTATATATGTGGGTGTGTGTGTGTGATTCGGGTAAAGGGTTTGTTTGTGGGCTGAGTTGTGCTTGAATGGTGTTGTGGTAAGTGTTCCTAAGGTTTAGGATGGTCGATTTGAGCTTAGAATAGGTTTGAGAGGGCTTGGAGGCTGAAATCTGCAGTTAGGGTTCGAAGGGGGTTGCATTCTGCATCAGCTAGGGCTCATGCGACTGGGAGCCATGAGTCCGAATGGCATGCGACTGGAGGCTATACGGCCAAAAGGCATGCGACGGAGGTCCATGCGCATGGGTGCCATGCGACTGAGGTCCATATGCATGGAAGTCATGCGACTGAAGTTCAGGCCCCTAAAGGGCAAGCGATTGAAGGTTATGCGACTGAAGGCCATACGACCGAATGGTCATGCGACTGAACGTCACACGACTGAAAGTCATACGACTGAAGGCTATGCGACTAAGGGTCCATACGCCTAAGTGCTCATGCGTATGTAAGCTTTCCATACGCATAAGTGCCCATTTGCCCTATAGTGCCCATACGCCCAAATAGGGATCATGCGCCTGAAAGAACTTAGTTTATTTTTTGACCTTTCGGGGAAAAGGGTAAATGTAGGCTTTGACTTGGGAGATTCCCGGGGGTTATGTAAGTTGATTTTTGAGGTCCTAGATGTTATGATGGGCATGTATGATGTATGATTGAAGCTTATAAGAGGGTGTATGTAATGTATGATTGATGTATGATGATGCTCGGTATGGTAATGTTGTATATTTATGTTTATGTTCCTATTATGTATGATTATTTTCCATGGCTTTACGTTGAATGATATTTGAATGAAATGAAAAGTATTATGTAACGTAAAGTGGAAGATAATGAAAAGAGGAACGTAATGAAAGAATGCATGCATTAATGAATGAACGAAAGTAAGAAAGACTTGCAAGCAAATATATGGAGGTTCACACCCAATGCGGGGTGTTAGCTCAACCGTGTGCGGGTTAGCTATCCCATGAGGATGCACACTGGGGCTTAATCCGTGTGATTAAGCAAATGTATGGAGGTTCACACCCAATGAGGGGTGTCAGCTCAACTGTGTGCGGGTTAAATACCCCATGAGGATGCACACAGGGGTTCAATCTTTGTGATTGACCATATGTATGGGGTCCTTGTCGCTTAACCCTAGATGAATTGCTTGGTGCTCTAGAGGGGGGTTAAGCACATGACATGACCTAGATGGAAACGAAAGATAATAAATGTACGAAATGAACGATGATGAAGATAATAACTATTATCTATGTGTACGTACGATGTGTGATCACGTTCTAAAGCCTGATATGATTTGAAAGAAAGTAAAGAACGGTTTTAAACGAAAGATAAAGTATGTTTTATATTAAAACTAGAACTCACTCAGCAACGCTGACTTTTATGTGTTTCCAGTTGGCAGGTGAGCATTGCTGAGGATGGTGCGGGGCGGCTGCTCGGCTCATTTTGGATGGCATCCATTTTTATAATGCTTTTGTGATGTAATACAACAAGTATTTTGTAATGTGATAACGATGTATTATTTTGCAAAAGCTTTTATAATGAAACGAAATGTCATTTTTGAATGCTTCCGCTGCGGTGTTTATTTAAGTTAAATGTAAATATTTGTTTTATGTGCGATGATTGGCCAGCTGTAAGCGTCCCGGGAACGGGGCCTTACAGTGGTCTGGATCGGGAGCTGAGAGATGAAGATGTGAAGAGATAAATGTCTGGTGATAGCAAATTGATGATGAAAACAACGATAATGAGTAGAACCACCATGATTGGGGGTGGTTAGCGGTGGTTGAGCCTTCATCTCGCTATGTTGGAAATATCTAAGTGGTTACAAGCGGCGATGGTGGCGATGCCGAGCTCGACGATGGTAACAGGTGGTTATCAAAGAATAAAATATAGGTGAGTGATTCTTGTGTGTGGTGGTGGTGTTTTCTTGAAGAAGAAGAAAAAGATTATGACTTAGGGTTGTGCTTTTATGGGAAAGAGTGATGGTGGTTTGCATTTAACATTATCTTTTAAAGTTTTATATTTTAACAAGAGTTAATTTCAATTTTGCTCCTTACAGTTTGACTAAAGTAACTATTTTCCTCCAAATGATTAAAAATGTTAATTTACCTCCAAAATTTTCTTAAGTTGCTTCATTTTAAGTTCAAAAGTTTCATTAGTTGTTTCAACTCTATCCAAAATCATAAAACTTTTAGAGTAAATTTGAAACAACATATGAAACTTTTGGAGGTAAATTGATATTTTTAATCTTTTAGAGTTAGTCAAACCTTAGGGAGCAAAATTGAAATTAACTCTTTTAACAATTAAAACACATACATGTAGGCTTTCTTATAATCTTTCAAATAATTTGAAATACAAATATAAAAAAAATAAATGAAAGATTTTAAGTTAAAATATTGATACCACTTTTAAATGTATCATAATGAGTAAACAAAATATATACAAATATAGGACACACTACTTTTAAAATATAGATTATATTTATTATAATAATCATTAAACATTTACTTAAAAAAATTTCGAAAATCTATTTTGTGATTAAATTTCAAAATTAAACAAATTAAACAAATTATTATAACGTATGCATCTAACCAAATTATTTTTTTGTGTAATTGTTGGTCAATCTATGAAATCAGTATTCTCTTATGTTTAAAATTGTTGTGTCCTTTTGACACTCGAAATATGGTTTTCACGACGCTTCAAAAAGACCCCGCGGCAACGCGGGGGGTTCAATCCTAGTTAATATAAAGAACCTACTGTGATGATCTAAGGGAGAGATAAATTTTAATTTCTTTAATTAAAATTATTTGTTATTTTTGGTTGAAATTGTTTTAAAAAGATTCTAAATTCTTTACTTTGAATAATTTTATTTTATGGAGTATTAGATAGAATATTCAAATACCATTTCTTTTTTATTCTCAACCATACCAAACATAATATATTATCGAATTCAAATCTATATTGTAACACATATACACGGGTAAAATGAATTTCATATTCAAATAAAATTTTATAAGGAAATAGTTCAAATAAAGGAAACTATATATTTAAAAGTATAAAAATAAATCTTAACTCTTAATCTTCTTAATCAATAGGAAAGAAAAAAGTTTGTTATAAATATATTTTAGACATAATCATTTTTGTTGATTTTTTTTTCAAGTTTTCTTACTTTTTTAAATGTTCATAACTTTTATATATGATACTAGCTATAAAAGTTTTCTTACTTTTTTAAGTGTGTTACACGGGTTGAATAAATAAAATATTAATATAATAAAATTTATTAATTATAAATGATATTCTAAGATATGATATGATTAAAATTATATATGAGAAATGACTATAAGTAATAAAACAATTATATCAACTTTTTAAAAATTTGTTTTTATAGTTTTTTCTTAATTAGAAATAACATTAATATATAGATCTCTTTCTTAATTTATTAAATTTAAAAAAGTGTTATATAATATTATTAGTAAATAAGTTAATTATTTAATAGGAGAGAGATGCGAGAAAGTTTTGATGGGGGATGATTGTGATGTTTACACGTGTCATCCCAAAATACCTTTGTATTATAGTAGAAATATTAGTTTTGTATATGAATTACACTATAAAACTGAATGTTTTTTATCTTTACAACAAGTGCAATATCATTATATAAAGATAATAATTTTTTTTACGTTTTTCAATTCATATGATATCTACTTGTGTTTGTTTCTTTAGTGCACTTTACTATGTATTCTTCGTAAATATTGTATTTTTCTAAAATGATGAATTTAAAAAACATAATGATGTAATAGCACTATTGCTGTAAAACACAATGATAAAATATATAACAACTAATAAATCTAAAAGAACACAAAATCATATAAAATGTAAAACACAATGATAAAATGTCTCATTATGTTTTTTACTAGTCTTTGTGTTATCCTAAACAAAACGATTTTTGAAAAACTTATTATTGTAATAATATAATTGTGTACTTTTAATTGTAGATACAACGGTAAGATGATAAGTTTATATAATATATAAAAACGATAAAAATATTAAGACATAATGATATTAAACGTAAAATATAATGATAAATATATATAACAAACAATGAAAATTGTTTGACAGATTAAACTGATATTTGACACAATAACATAACGAAATTGACGTATTAGATATAATGATTCGAAGTATTTAACACAATAACCAAAATGTTATCCTTATAAAAACAAAAGAACGACACATGTCAAGCACAAAATCATTAAATTTTTAGATTAAATATATTTTTTTTGTTATAACCCTACCTATTTTATAATTTAAATCGTAGAAAAAATCTTTTCAATTATTGTATAGCATGTGTTATTCCAATTAGGTGGTAGAGGTCTTTTTAATCATATGTTTTTAATTTACGTTTTTCTACAAGTGAAGTAGTATTTGTCGTTAATAAAAATAACTTAGTGTTGAGCATGGATGATAGCATTGAAATCGTACGGCTTTTAGGAAATCCAAAGAAACAATGAATCTTTGTTGCCTACTTAGGTAAGATGTATTCTGAAAACATGAAATCCAAATAAACTTTAATAGAAAGATTGAGTGGATGCTGGTTTATCTTTTCACTCTCAATTTAATGGAAAAACATCGATCATGATGTTTGTTTAGACGTTTAAAGCGATTTATCTGCCTTTTTAATGATATCGACTATTTATCGTCCACCATATATAACTTTTGTAAGGAAAATGATACGATCTTATATATCTAAATTATCTTATCGTACAATTTAAAATTTTATTAAAACTAATGGGTGTGATCCGCGCTATGCAACAGAGGTTAAGAAAGTTGAAAGATTTAATTATGATAAATTATATTTTAGTACTAACCACCAAAAAAAATATTACGTGCGAAATAAAAAATGTAATAGAAAAAAAAACTAGAAAAATATAAATATCTCAAGACAGAGAAGAAAAATAGCAAATACGCAAATAATGACTTTATTATAACTAACGAGCTCTATTATAAATTGATTAAAAGAAAATTTGATATGACTTGAAGGTTTAAGATAAAACTTAAAAAAAGTTCAGATGAATACATGTAAATTTGACATAACTTGAAAGCTTAAGTATAAAATTTTAAAAAAGTTCAAGTGATTAAATGTAAATTTGACATAACTCGTATGCTTAAATATAAAATTTTAAAAAAGACAATGTTGGACTGATTGGTTTAGACAACCAAAAACTTTTTCTTAGACCAATATTTAACGAATGCAAAATATAACTTAGTTACTTACTATCATAACACAAATAATTTGAGAATAGATAAATGCATAATAAGTTCATTTCAAAGTAGTCACTTGATTAATCTACTTTGTACAAATTTATAATTTGGCAGATACAATCAAATGGCTTAAAAAGATTACATCTCTTATACAAGTGTGAGGACTTTTACATAACAAATGAAAATAAACTATTCTATGTTCAAACACTACAACAGAGCAGATAATCTGTGTATCGAAGTTGACAGCTTCCTTTCTATGTTGTCGCCAAAAGATGAAACACAATAGCCGTCAGCATAGACAAACTTGTTCTATGTAGTAGTTGATCAGCAGCTCATAGAGTTCACTGCTGATCAACAATTGATCTGCATATGCTGATCAGCATACATTCATGATATGTAGATCAACAATTGCTCTGGTATATGCTAATCATCATTCATTCAACATATACACTTCGACAGTGGATTCAGTACTTGGCTTGATTTGACAATTGATAGGCAATGCTGAAATCCTGAGTTCAGCACTTTGCATGTTTCGACAGTTGATAGCCAATGCTGAAATCCTGAGTTTTCGATAGTTTCATCCTTCATGATTCAATAGAAAAAATGAGTAGGTATCAATTAAAAAAACAAAAATGTAAAAAGTGTAGTGGTTAGTTTTAAAAAATTCTTAAAGGTTTAAATGTGGATTATAAAAAGGGTAGGTTTTTAATAGTTGGGAGAAAAAGAAAATTATTATGGTGATATTGAGAAAACCAACGCCTTCCCTACTTAGAATTTTTTCTATTTGTTATATATGGTGATACGATGGGTGTTATCGAATCTATTTTGCGACTTGTCCTAATCGTTGATATATCTGGGTATTATTATTATTATAACTATGTAAATATTTAGTGATGATATGATTAAGTGTTCAATTAAAATAATACTTTAAACCAATAGTATTAAGTTATAAAAATAAAAATAATATATATATATATATATATATATATATATATATATATATATATATATATATATATATATATATATATATATATATATTTAAAAAATTATAAATAAGATAATACTTCAAATAAATGTATACTAAATAATGTATTAAGTAGGAGACATTTATTAAATATGGACAAATTAGAAACTATTGTATATAATACTTGTGTTTTATGTTTAAAAAGTTATATTAGGTGTTTTAAATATTGAGTAAAATTACAAGCGTGTCCTAATAAAATATTGTATATAATAGTATAGATTTAAGATAATACATTTAGTAATTATATAGTAAAGTATTCAAATACGTTATTACTTATTTATAAATTTTATAATAATAATAATAATAGTAACAATAATAATAATAATAATAATAATAATAATAATAATAATAATAATAATAATAATAATAATAATAATAATAATAATAATAAAAATAATAATAATAATAATAATGTCACATCTCGCGGAAGCGTGAGGGTGTGACTCGTTAGTTCAAAATGCATTAATTCTCATGCCATACAATCACAACAATAATTTAAACATTAATTTCACTAATTAATATATGTATAGGATTACATGATACAGAATTTAGTCTAACATACTAGACTTATACATTTTAATCCTAATCAAAAGTATATCTTCAACACATCACATATCTTCAGCTAGTAGTGAACGTGAACGTCCATGTAAAGGATGAAGTCAAACAAGTCAACAGTCAACCGAATGCACAACTTTCCAAGATAACCGTGCCGATTACTATACATGTTGAAAGTATACACAAGATTATAATACGTTCTACTGACCTGAAAAAATATACTCAAAACAATCAACAAATAGGTGGTGAGAACATAGGTTTAATCGATATAAATCATTTTGAATTAATGCAATACAATCAAACTCACAACCAAACCTACACACATGTCAAGTGATTCATAACTGTCAGATACAAATCACACAATCAAATAATATAACATCGTTGCCCTCATATCAACATATGCAGGTTGACATTTCCTAAGTAGCGCTACCTATATTATTTGACGGTTTCTCATCCGAATTAATGGTTGTGTCAATATGACAGTAATAAATCAAAATTTCTCAAAAATACATCCAATTCAACACAAAACAGTATGCTTTTCCCTCAAAATTTATAAATAAAAAATAGGTCATGTTACTCACCTTAATTCTAGCCAATAAGTCAAATAATTCCTATAAAATAATTATTTGTTAGAATAAATCTATTTTCTTTAAGATTTTCGCATTTTAAATCACAAAAACTGCCAAAATTCTAATTCGATAGCTTGTGCTATTCAAAAATCACCAAAATTTACTAAAATTTACTAGCCTAAACATTCTAAAATATTTATTATCTCATAAAATTTCAGATTAATAACTCATAACAGGAAAAATTCTAGAATTTTTACAAGTTTCATATTAATTGGTAGAAATAGTTAAACATCTATAAAAATTCAAAAATTCATACATACTGTTTTATTCTGGCTATAATAATTTATGTAAAATTTTCATGATTTATCTCACTATCTTGCTATTTTTTTTCATTTTTCTATTTAAAAAATATTCTAAAATATAAACTCAGTCATACATGCGAATCAAATCACGAAATTTAATCAACAATTCCTATAAAAATATAAGGATTATTATATAATGTTTCTAGATTTTTACCAGGTTTGGAGCTTCTGTATAATAATTTCCTTTCATTTCCTTTAATTAATTATATAAATTAATCTACCAAATATTATTACATCAAAATTTACAGATTACTATTTCAGATATTTTCTAACAAGTTTGAAATTTTATTCTCATAATCATAGTCATTTAAGTATTTAATCCAATTCATCAAGAATATCTATGTTTTCAACCCTTTAATTTTTGTATTTTTATTTAAATCTTTGATTTTTATAAAAATCTTCAATTTTTCAATTATTGTACTTCCTTCTTACTGATTTTTGAATAAAATCATATGTTCATAAGTTTTACAAATAGTCTTGATGATTCTCAAAGGGTTGGTATATATATGTGTTTACTTAAACACACACATATAATTCTTATCCAATGGGTTTAGGAATCAAACCTTGATTGAGGATGAAAGAACTTAAAAAAGGTTGCTTGGTTAGACTCTTGATGATCCGCTTAGTGTGCTTGTTCTTTGAGCTTAAAGATTGATCATAGGCTTGTGGAAGTAACTTAGTCTATGTTCTTGAGGTTGTTAATGATTAGGAGGTGGTGATGAGATGAGAACCAAAGGTATGAGGTGATGGACTGAAAACTGATAGCAGGAGAGGGGGTGGGAACCGAGTAGGATGGTTTTGGGTGTGGTGGGTTGCGGTTGTGGTGAGTTGTGGTGGTGCATGGTTGATGGAGTGATGGTTGTGGAGAGTCCATCGACCGAGGGCTCCAAGTTAGTGGAGATGGCCATCATTACCTCTAGTCTTAGACTTGTGAGATGGTGATTATAGCCTTGAATAGTGGATCATTAAGAGGGTGTGGTGGCAAGTTCTAAGGTGTGCTTAGTGTCTTGGATGCTAGGTGGCGAAATTGGAAGATGATTAGTGTCCAAGGTTATTGTTAGGTGATGGTTTGGTGTTAATAACTTACTTAGTCATTAAGCTAGGATTAGCTAATGGTTTAGGTGCTTAATCAGGTTAGTTAGTATCTTAATAAACCAAGGTGAGGGCTAATGTTGTGTTTTAGTTAGTGTTTAGGTGTTTGAGATTTGTTTGGTTTTGGTTTTTGATATAAAGTATCTAGATGTGAACTTGTTTGGTAATACTTGATTAAGTCTTGATCTTAATTCATTACATGTAAATGAAAGACATTTATCAATCAAGTGACTAATCACATAATCTTATAATTTGGTAACTAGACACGTAAGATTCAATAATCACAAATTCATATGAAAAGAATACATGCACACGTAAACATTTATGCTTGTATGCGTGCAAGTTCATATATCATATGTGCATGTTCAATTAAGCATGTCAAAACTCATATAATCAAAGAAAATAACCTTAATAATTTTTAATAAGACATAAACATATATTATCAATTTATAGAAAATGTTAAATTTACCTATCCTTGGTTTAGGGTTGTCACATTCTCTCCCCGTAAAAAGAATTTCGTCCCGAAATTCATTGATTGGTATTCTCAAAGGTTGTGGAGGGTTTAGCTTTGTAACTGCTCCTTTTCATCCAGTTTACCTCAAACAAATAAGGATATTTTCTTTGAATTTCATCCTCCTTTTTCCATGTGAGTTCAGGTCCTATTTTTGAATTTCATTTGACCTTTACTATTGGAATTCTAATTCTTCTTAAACTTTTTACCTCTTTATCCATAATGGCTACTAGTTCTTCCACAAAATGAAGTTTCTTATCTGTTTTGATTTCCTGTACAGGTACCTTTAATGTCTCATCTATAAGACATTTCTTCAAATTTGATACGTGAAAGGTGTTGCGTATTTCACTTAATTCCTGAGGTAAGTTTAACTTATAGGTTACAGAACCAATCCTATCTATTATCTCAAAAGGACCAACATACACGGGGTTTAACTTATTTCTTTTCCCGAATCGGAAAATTCTTTTTGATGGTAATACCTTCAAATATACTTTATCTCCTATTTGAAATTCTAAAGGTTTTCTTCTCTGATTAGCATAACTCTTTTGCCTATCACATGCTGCCTTTAATCTGTACTTAATTTTAAAAATCTTATCAGATGTTTCTTGTATAAGTTCTGGTCCTGTAAGTTGTCTATCTCCTATTCATTCCAATACAAATATGACCTACCCTTTCTTCCGTATAAAGCTTCAAATGGAGCTGCTTTAATATTGGTATGATAACTATTGTTATATGAAAATTCTATCAACGGTAAATGTATATCCCACTTACCACCAAACTCTATCGCATAGGCTCGCAACATATCTTCCAATGTTTGAATTGTTTTCTCACGTTGTCCATTTGTCTATGGATAGTATGCTGTACTCATGTTTACCTGAGTTCCTAAGGCTTTTTGTAAAGTTTCTTAGAATCTTGAAGTAAATCTACTATCTTTGTTAGATATTATTGAAATGGGTATCCCATGTCTAGACACAATTTCTTTCATATAAATCCTTGTTATTTTTTTCCATCTTATAATCTTCTCAGATTGGCAAGAAATAAGCTGACTTAGTCAGTCTGTCAACTCTAACCCATATTATGTCATATTCACTTGAGGTTCTAGGTAACTTAGTTACAAAATCCATGGTGATTTAATCCCACTTCAACTCAGGAATTTCTGGTTGTTGCAAACATCCTGAGGGTTTCTGATATTCAGCCTTAACTCTTGAACATATATCACATTTCTACAAATTATGCAACAGATTTCTTCACATCTGACCACCAATATTGGTTTCTTAAATCTTTGTACATCTTATAATTTCATGGATGTATTGAATACCTTGACTTATATTCTTCTCTCAGAATAGTTTCTCTGAGCATGTCATGGCTAGGAATCCAAATTCTTCCTTTAAATCTCAGGATTCTATCTGACGTAACTTCCAGTTGTCTGTTTCTGTCTATCACATCTCTTGATTTATCTTTTTGCTGGGTTTCTCTAATTTGACTTATTAAATATGAGTGTAATTCTCTTCTTAAAGCATAAACTCCTAATGGCTTAGTTCTCTCCTTTCTACTTAAAGCATTAGCCACTACATTTGTTTTTCCTGAGTGATACTTGTGTAAGGCCCCGTTCCTCGGAAACCTCACAGTTGGTTAATCATAGCATAAAATCATTTTAATATCAAAATAATGCAGCGAAATAAAATAAACATTACTTAAAACTTGCAGTTGATATTGTGATCATACATTTGTCCTTTAATTGTAAATAAAACATAGTACTTTTTCCTTTAAATTACAATAAAAGATTTCATAAACAGGAATGCCATCCATTACCATCCAAGTAGCCTCCAACCGGTGCCATCCTCAGCATCAACATTTACCTGCCAATTATTATGCATAAAAGTCAGCTTCGCTGAGCGAGTCCTAATTTTAAATAATATAAGAAAATATAAACTTTATCCTTCATATAATGACCACGCATACATCATAATACATAACATTTCTTGCATCATAATAAGCATGTTCATTATCTTTCATTCTTTTATTATCTTTCATTTTTATCATAAGCGAGATTGCACAAAGCAAGAGCTCCATGTTGATCGACAACGAATGTCGATCCCTGTCGGTACACATCATCATGGTAGCTAACCCCCGACAGTTGATCCACACTGCAAGGCACATAGCCCGCTCATGAATACTGATCAATCATCATACATCATACTTACGTAAGTGAAGTCGATCATAGTGCTTGCAAGACTTTTCATCATCAAATGGGCCCGGAGGTAACATTCATTAAGTTTCACTTTTCATTAATATCATCTTCTATTTTAATATATAATACTTAACTTAATAAGTACACAACATACCAAGTACTAGTCGTCATAACACATAACCGACCCTCCGCGGGAAGCGGGGGTTTGGGGGCGGCAGCCCCTGACAGTGGGGTCCTAGGGGCAGCAACCCCTAGTGGGGTCCAAGGGGCAACGCCCCTGGCTGGGGCCGGGCTGCCAGGTCAGCGCGAAATTTTTTTATTTTTAGGTATTAATATAACACATTTCCTTATAGAAAAAACGATCTTCCTGTTAAAACCTCTTAAAATCTTGGTCATATAAAAACGTATATTTAGTATGCATAATAGCCCCAAAACATGGAAAAACTTATAAATAGGGGATCTATAACTCACCTGGATACCGTGAGTAATCTTCTAGACTAAACTTTCTAGGCTAGGATCACGCTACACAACCTGCAGATAAGTTAACACTTAGAGGGGTTAATTTCTGCCTAAATTCGCTGCTAATTTAGCTGCCAGAAAAGTAGTTTCGATGACAGTTTCGCTGCCAGTTTCGCTGACAGTTTCGCTGCTAGTTTCACTGATAGTTTCGCTGCCAGTTTCGCTGACAGTTTCACTGCCAGTTTCGCCCAACTTTCTTTGGAATTTCTATGGCTGCGAAATTACCTGCGAAACTATAGTTTTGCAGAAAACCCATAGTTTCGCAGCTTGAATATGCAATTTTGCTGGATGCATAAAAAGTTTCGCAGATCGAGCTGAAATGACGAACCAACCCATTTTTAACCCAAAATCGCAACTTTTTACGTCCAAACCCTTAGTTTATCATCCATGAGGTTAAATCTAAGCTTTATAAATGTTTTCATACGTAAAAATATGACCTTTATGCTATTCTTTGTAACTTTTCAAAACCCAAAACCCTAGAATCCGGGTTTGATCTACAGAAGGGTTTAGAGACCGATTCTTACCTGGATTTGTTGCTCCTTAATGATAGTTTGATGCTCCAACACTCATATCTTCAATCCCTTAACCTTTGAAGCTCCAAATCTTGAGTTTTCTTCACTTTTTCTCTCTATGAATTTGGGAGGCTAGGGTTCAAATGAGGGAGATGGTGGCTGGTTGAATGTGTTAAAGAGCTGATTATGGGCCATTAATCACTTAGGCTCTTGCTCATAAGCCTAATTTAGCCCATAACCCATTTCCTTCCTTTATTAAATACCCACTAATTAAGCCCATTATTCTAGATGACTCGTTTTGATTTTTCGGGGTGTTACAACTAGATTTCACAATCATAGTACCCACTAATTAAGCCCATTATTCTAGATGACTCATTTTGACTTTTCGGGGTGTTACAACTTGATTTCACAATCACAATCATTTAGTAATTCCACCCATCTTCTTTGCCTCATATTTAACATTTTTGGTCAAATATGTGTTGTAAACTCTTATGGTCTGTATAAATTATGCACTTGGTTCCATATAGATAATGTCTCCAAATCTTAAGTGGAAACACTACTGCTTCTAATTCTAAATCATGTGTAGTATAATTCTTTTCACTTTCTCTGAGTTGTCTGGATGCATACGTAATTACTTTATCTCGTTGCATTAAAACACATCCATAACCTTGATGTGAGGCATCACAGTATACGACAAAAGTATCTGTTTCTTCTGGAAGAGCTAAGATAGGAGCACTACATAATTTATTCTTTAAAAGTTCAAATGCAATATTCTGTTTTTCTCCCCAAACATAAGGCTTATCTTTCTGGGTTAATTCTGTCAAAAGTTGAGCTATTCTCGAGAAATTTTCTATAAACCTTCTATAATAACCAGCCAAACCTAAAAATTAACTTACCTCAGTTGGTGTTTTTGGAGCTTCCCATTTCCTAATTGCTTTAATCTTTGCCGGGTCAACCTGAATTCCTTCTTGATTAACTACATGTCCTAAGAATTGCACTTCTCTTTTTCAAAATTCACATTTTGAGAATTTGGCGTACAATTCTTCCTTTCGAAGTAATTCCAAAATAAACCTTAGGTGCTTCTCATGTTCTTTCTTACTTTTAGAGTAGATTAAAATGTTATCTATAAAGACTATGATAAATTTATCCAAGTAAGGTTTGCACATTCTATTCATTACATCTATAAATGTTGCTGGAGCATTTATTAACCCAAATGACATCACAAGAAACTCATAATGACTATATCGAGTTCTGAATGCAGTCTTAGGTATATCTTCATCCCTTATCCTTAATTGATGATATCCTGACCATAAGTAAATTTTTGAATAATAACTAGATCCTTGCAATTGATTAATTAGGTCATCTATCCTAGGGGAGGATATCTATTCTTAATGGTCACTTTATTAAGCTCTTTATAATCGATGCACATCCTAAAACTCCTATCTTTCTTCTTCACAAACAGAAATGGAACTCCCCAAGGTGATACACTACGACGTATAAATCTCTTGTCCAACAATTCCTGAAGTTGACTCATTAATTTCTTTCAATTTCTGTTGATGCCAAACGATACAGTGACTTGGCAATAAGGGCATTTCCTGGTACTAATTCAATCTTGAATTCTACTTGATGAGGTGATGGCAATCCTGGTAATTCATTAGGAAATACATCTGGATATTCTTTAATAATAGGAACATCTTCTAAGTCCTTCTTATCTAGTTTTGTATCAACTACATGGGCTAGAAACTCTAGACATTTCTTTCTTAGATATTTCTGGGCTTTCTTACATGAGACTATTCTCATAGCACCTCTTGGTTTCTCACCATATAAGCAAAGAGTTTTATTTTCTTTAATCAAAGGAATTCTAATCATTCTTTTTCCACAGATAATTTCAGCCTAATTCTTACTTAACCAGTCCATACCTAGAACAATATCAAAACCTCCTAGTTCAATAGGAATCAGATCTATTTCAAAATAATGATCATCTAAACTTAAGGTACAGTTAGGAATAATTTCACTAGCTTTAATTATCTTTCCATCAACTAATTCTATCATATACTTATTTTTTAGTTTCTTAGAAGTTAAATTAAGTAATGGCTTAAATATATTCAAAACAAAAATACAAGTTGCTCCCGTATAGAATAATACTGTTGCATACTAATCATTAATAAGAAACGTACTCGTCACTACTTATGGTTCATGTCGGGCTTCTTTGTCACACCCCCGCTAAAAGCGGAAACACGGGGATGTAACGAGACCGGGATCGTCATAACACATGGTAAGCAATAGAGAGCAATAAAAATAAATGATGACATGCGTGTCATGACGACACCCGACAACAAGGGGACTTGTGTCGTGTTTAGTCAATGTTCACGACATCATAGCCATAAGCAACATGATAATGATAACACATATACACATATGAAGAAAATGTAATTGTTAATTCCCACAACCCGGGAACAAGTTTCAAATGTTGATAATTGTTTACATGCGATAACATTGTTCAAAAAGATTGTTTATCAAAATGAGCTAAGTCCCAAAAATGCATCCTAGGGTCTCCACTAAGGCAGCACACCTAGATTCCTGGACTTGCATGATCACCTGAAAAGATATGCTTAAAACGGTCAACATAATTGTTGGTGAGCTCGCAGGTTTATGTAATAAAAATGTAAGTGATGCTGTAATAAATAAGCGCGTCGGAATACCGTGAATACAGTTATTACACAAGTATCACATGACATGAGCTTTGCAACCAAACCTAGCGACGTACACAAAGAAATTGTCGGCATTTATTCACCCAGGGGGCCCGTTCCTGGCCACTGATGGTACCAACTAGTATACCATCGAACGAGGGTGGGGGTGTCAACCTAGTAGTACTACCAATACCTAACCGTCGGTTCCCACACTGGAATTAAATAGTTGCAAAGATAGAACCACACAGCACACCCAAGCATGTATCAAATAGTACTTGCAACACAGTATCACGTTGATTCCTTGTATGTAAAATGTATGTAAGTTGTACAGCATAAAAATTGTGTAAGCATACTTTTCCCCCAATTTGTAAATGATTGAAATATTGTATAAGCGTAAAAAGGGGCCACGAAACTCACTTGTTAGGTGGTAAGTATGTATGATTGATGTATCCCAAATGTTGAATGCAAATAAACAGTCAAACACCTATTGACAGTTATTGTATAGCATTAATGATATGATATATGTATAAGCGCGCAATAATGATGGGTCGGTTCGGGTCGTATCGGATGGGTCACGCACAACACACACAGACTGACACACGTACTAGATCCTATGTAGATCCAAGTACAAGACATTGTCGCCACTAATGATGATGTTTAAATAAAAGTATCGTTGTTTATTGAAGAAGTATTGAATAAGTGTCAATAGTTATAAGTCATTTTGATCGTTGTAAAGCTTTAGTTCAATTTGTTCAAAATAGTTTCTGTCCCCTTTCTCGCGTTGACTTTAATATTTGTGGCCGAACAATGGCATTATTGTGTTAGTGTTACCTCGACACCACACGACATACTCACGCCACACACAAGGGGTCAAACACAACAAATTTCAGTCGCATAACAAGGTCAGACGCACGACTCAACCTCCATTCGTGCGAATCAACCCTCAATCGTGCGAATCAGCTTCATTCGTACGATTGAGCCTTCATTCGTATGATTGGCCTTCAGTCGTACCACACAACACCCAATCACACGACTCAACTTCCATGCGCACGAATCAACCTTCAATCGTGCGAATTAGCTACTTTCGTACGACTGAACCTTCATTCGTGCGATTGGACTCCAGTCGTGCAAATCACATTCATTCGCACACATTCAGTCGGTCACCTGACTCAATCGCACACAATCACTCAATCGCATGACTCATTCGCATGCACTCAATCGCACGCATGACTCAATCGCACACAGACACTCAGTCGCACAACTCAGTCGCACGACATGCCTAGTCGCACAACTCAGTCGCGCGATTGACTCAGACGCATGATCCAGTCGCACGACCCACTCAGTCGCACGGCTCAATCGCATGGATGACCCAGTCGTCTGATCTGCAGAATCGCGACTGTGGATCGGGGTGAGCAGCCCCCGAGCTGCTCTAAACACGGGTTTTACACCACAAGGACCTCCAGAAACACTCAACAAACATACACAAGCATGAAACACAAGCAAAGAAACTTCACACGCACCCATACGGCCTTGTGTGTTCGGGTTGAACCCGAACACCCGAAACCCTAGTTTGGACAGCCGTGAAATGGCTAGAAAACGGACAACCAAAGGCAACTACCTGCTAGAAAGAAGTAGTCTAGGCTGTAGACGGTGTCAAGACGAAGAAAACGAGACCTCTCGGGTTGGATTTGGTGCTAAAATGGAGATTTTGTGTGTGAAGGAGATGAAGATGAAGAAGATGGTGAAATGGGTTCTAGGGCTGATAAGGGGGTATTTATACCCAGCCCAAGTTTGCAAAATTACAAGTTTAGTCCCTGCACTTAACCCCCGAGTTTTCCCAAATTTTGTTCGGTTGAAAAACGACTTTGTTAGGTGTTTTATATTATTTGTAAAAGTTCATTTAATGTTATTATGACTTAAGAAATGGTTATATTAAAACATTTATTATATTTATAAAATGATATATTTAACGTTTTCAAAAATGAAAGTTTTAAAGGTCTTTTTGAGGTCTTCAAATGGTTATAACGAATGCACACACAACGATAATATCACACACATGATATCCACATAAAGAGTCAAATAAAGATGAGGAATGACCAAATATAGAATAGATGACGGACAAACACGTTAATTGACGGACCTTAAGGTGACGGATGTCACAGTATCCCCCAGTTGAGAGAATTTCGTCCCGAAATTCAGCTGGAGTTAGGTCCAAGAGTGTCATCCTCGAAAAGATGTGGATATTTGAGTTTCATCTGATCTTCACGTTCCCATGTAAACTCTGGCCCTCGTTTTGAATTCCACCTTACGCGAACAATAGGTATCCTACTGCGCTTCAGTTGCTTGACCTTTCGATCCATGATCTCAATGGGTTCTTCAACAAAATGAAGCTTGTCATCAATCTTGATTTCCTCGATTGGCACGTGAAGGGATTCATCGGCCAAACATTTCTTGAGGTTTGACACGTGAAAAGTATCATGTACACCGCTAAGCTCTTGTGGCAACCTTAACCGGTAAGCCACTGGACCGATCCTTTCAGTGATCTCAAATGGTCCAACATATCTTGGGGCTAACTTCCCTTTCTTTCCGAATCGAACGACTCCTTTCCAAGGGGAAACTTTGAGTAACACACGATCCCTAACATTGAATTCTAGAGGCTTCCGACGATTGTCGGCATAGCTCTTTTGGCGATCTCGCGCGGCTTTAAGTCGATCTTTGATTTGGAAAATCTTGTCTGTTGTTTCTTGGATGATCTTTGGGCCTGTCAGTTGACTTTCACCAATTTCGGCCCAACAAACGGGAGATCTGCATTTCCTTCCATACAACGCTTCAAATGGAGCACATCCAATGCTTGTATGGTAGCTGTTGTTGTAAGAGAACTCAATCAACGGTAAGTGAGCATCCCAGCTACCTCCAAAATCGATTACACATGCTCTTAACATGTCTTCTAGCGTCTGTATAGTGCGTTCACTTTGGCCATCTGTTTAAGGGTGATAGGCTGTACTCATGTCTAATCGAGTACCCATCGCTTTCTGTAGTGTCTGCCAAAAACGTGAAGTGAATCTGCTATCACGGTCGGATATGATTGACACCGGCACCCCGTGCCGTGTCACGACCTCTTTGATGTACAATCTCGCCAACTTATCCATCTTGTAATCTTCTCGGATAGGCAAGAAATGTGCTGACTTCGTCATTCGATCAATAATGACCCATATCGAGTCATGACCGCTGTTTGTTCTAGGGAGTTTGGTAATGAAATCCATAGCTATGTTCTCCCATTTCCACTCGGGAATTTCAGGCTGCTGTAATAATCCCGATGGCTTTTGATGTTCAGCTTTGACTTTCGAACACGTCAGGCATCGGCTGACGTATAAGGCAATGTCTTTCTTCATGCCTGGCCACCAGTACAGATCCTTAAGATCATGATACATCTTGTCTGCACCAGGATGAATAGAATATCGCGTCTTGTGGGCTTCATCCATGACTAAGGTTCGAACACCTCCCCATCTGGGTACCCATATGCGATCCATGAAGTACTGTATACCGTCATCCTTGCGAATCATTTGTTTATCCAACCCCCGGAACTCTTCTCCCGCAAGGTTTTCTTCTTTCAATGCCTCACTTTGTGCAATTTGGATCTGAGCTTTCAAGTTGGTTTGGATGGTCAATCCCAACGCTCGTGCACGTAGTGGTTTCACACGTTCTTTACGGCTTAAGGCATCAGCCACCACGTTAGCTTTCCCCGGATGATACCGGATCTCACAATCGTAGTCGCTAAGAAGTTCTACCCAACGTCGTTGGCGCATGTTGAGTTCTTTCTGATCCAGAATGTGTTGAAGGCTCTTATGATCGGTGAAGATGATGCATTTGGTGCCATACAAGTAATGCCTCCAAATCTTGAGTGCAAATACTACAGCGCCCAACTCAAGATCATGAGTGGTGTAGTTCTTTTCGTGCACTTTAAGTTGTCGCGAAGCGTAGGCAATCACCTTATCCTTCTGCATCAATACACATCCCAATCCTTGATGTGACGCATCGCAGTAAACCACAAAATCATCTGTTCCGTCTGGGAGAGACAATATTGGCGCGTTGCACAACTTCTCTTTCAACGTTTGGAACGCTTGCTCTTGTGCAAATCCCCAGTCAAACTTCTTGTCTTTCTGAGTAAGTAGGGTCAACGGTTGCGCAATCTTTGAAAAGTTCGCGATGAAGCGACGATAATAACCGGCCAATCCCAAGAATTGTCGTATCTCTGATGGCGTCTGGGGCGTATCCCATTTCTTCACCGCTTCGATTTTGCCGGGATCTACGTGAATCCCGTCCTCATTGACCACATGACCCAAAAACTTCACTTCCCGCAACCAAAACTCGCACTTTGAGAACTTGGCGAAAAGTTTCTCTTCTCGTAGCAGCTCCAGAATAGCCCGAAGATGTTCTACATGATCCTCTTTCGATCGGGAGTAGATAAGTATATCGTCTATGAACACGATCACGAACTTATCCAAGTAAGGTTTGCACACCCGATTCATTAGATCCATGAACACAGCTGGTGCGTTAGTCAACCCGAACGGCATGACCAAGAACTCGTAATGCCCATAACGAGTCCTGAACGCAGTCTTCGGTATGTCGTCCTCGAAAACCCTTAGCTGATGATAACCAGAACGAAGATCGATCTTTGAAAAATACGAAGCTCCTTGCAGCTGATCAAATAAATCGTCGATCCTGGGGAGAGGGTATCGGTTCTTCACCGTCAACTTGTTCAGTTCACGGTAATCGATGCACATGCGGAACGATCCGTCCTTCTTCTTGACAAATAGTACCGGCGCTCCCCACGGTGAATGACTTGGTCGAATGAAACCCTTCTCCAGTAGTTCCTGTAACTGACTAGACAACTCTTGCATCTCGGATGGCGCTAGTCGATAAGGCGTCTTCGCTACCGGTGTAGCTCCAGGAACCAACTCAATACGGAATTCCACCTGTCGTGGAGGAGGTAAACCAGACAAGTCATCTGGAAATACTTCTGGGTAATCCCGTACCACTGGAATATCCACTAGTTTCCTTTCCTCGTCTTTCTTTTCAACCACATGATCCAGAAAAGCGTAGCACTGCTTTCGTAGACTCTGGCGTGCTTTCATGCAGGAAATAAGCTTTAAGCTCTTACCCGGTCGTTTTCCCTGAACCTTGAGTACTTCCCCGTTAGACATAGGGATACGTACTACCTTGTCTCGACAGACAATCTCTGCTCCATTCTGCGACAACCAATCCATACCCACAATCACATCGAAGCTCCCTAACTCGAAGGGTATCAAATCTATCTCAAAGGTATGATCCTCCAGCGTCAACGAACACTTCCTAATAATCTCATCGGCCTGAGCAACTCTACCATTGGCCATTTTTACAGAGTAGCTAGTTTCTAGCCTACTAGGACTCAAATCAAGCAATTGCACAAACTCAGAAGATATGAAACTATTGTCTGCTCCAGTATCAAATAATATAGATGCGAAGTGATGATTGAGTAAGTGCGTACCCGTGACAACATTCGGGTCCTGACGAGCATCATTGGCTCCAATGACGAATGCACGTCCCCGAGCTGCGTTCCCCTGAGTAGCCGGGCCTTGATTCCCAGCGATAGCCAACACCTGCTGCTGGTTGTTCCCCTGTTGACCCGGTGCCCGATTCAGCCTGGGGCACATATTCCGGTAGTGATCGGGGCTCCCACATTCAAAGCAAGCCCTTGCATTCCCGGCGGGGTTAACCGCGTTGACGGGTGCTACAAGATTCGGTGCCGTTCTGCAATCTCTTGCCATATGACCCGGGCGCCTACAGTTAGCGCACACCCGGCACTGCGTCCCTGGGGGATGATGGTAATTGCACCTGTCACATTTGGGGTGAGGCCCCACATACTCTCTTCTGGCCTGAGACACGGCCACAAAATTCCTGGTCGGCTTAGACCTCTTCTCAAACCTTCCGGCACTCGACCGGCTCGACTCCCCAACATCCTTCCTCTTCTCGGCCCCTCGGCCCAAAACCCCTGTTCTAACCATCTCATTAGTCAGAGCGCCAGCTTTCAGAATCGCGCTCTGAATAGTAGGAGGAGCGGCTGCTGTAACCATCGCTCTAATTTGAGGCGCGAGTCCCCAAATGTACCTTTCGATCCTCTTTGATTCCGGCGTAACCAGATGTGGAACCAATCTTGCCAGCTCATGAAAACGATCAGTATAAGCTGCATGCCCTGCCCCCACCATAGCATGATTCCCGAATTCATGCTCAAGCTTCTGCATCTCGTTGAGAGGGCAGTATTCCTCTGTGATCAAGGCTTTGAACTCGTCCCACGACATCTGCATCGCAGACTCTCTTCCTCGTGCTTGAATCTGGGTGTTCCATGAGGTTAGGGCTTTACCCTGTAGAGAACAAGTAGCATACTTGATCCTCTGGCTGTCGAGGCACTCACTGATGTCGATCACTGCCTCCATCTTTTCCAACCACCTGGTTAGGGCTATCGCCCCACCTTTCCCATCGAATTCCCTTGGCTTACAAGCCACGAATTCTTTGTATGAACATCCCCGATGAGCATTAACCACCCCGGTTTCGATACCGGCAGTGCCATCATTTTCGGTTTCCTGGTTGCTCTCGTTTCCAGTCGGGTTTCCGTTTCCCGTCTCAGTTTCAATCCCACCTTGGGCTCCTTCATCGTTGCCACCATCCCCGTGAGGGTGGTGTTGTTGAAGTGCGTCGCTCACTTGGGCCACGATAGTAGGAATCAGTGCGGCCAATTGCTGAGCGATCAGGGATGCCATGTCGGCGTTCCCTGTTCCTTGACTGTTACTGGAAGGAGCATCGTTTGCTCTTGGTGCTCTGCCTCTGCCTCGGCCTCTGCCCCTTGGGGCTTCACTCCCGCCACTACTGCTACGGGTGACTCTTCGAGGCGGCATGTTCTAATCATAAAAGAGGTAACATATCAGCTTTAGTCACCATAAGATACAAAGGTATTCCACTTATCAAATTTCAATGTTCATGTTCCGGTCAGCCAAGACCACCATGCAGCCCATTTCAAGCATATTCTCGGTATACCGGTGATGTTTATATATAGGGTTCCCCGCAGCGTTCCCACCACACCCACGATGTACCAAGAATGATGCCCGATCCGGTTACATGACGTCCGACTTTCCTTTACATCATATCCATAATAATCCATCAAGTCCATGTATTTCATGTCAATATCATGCTTATTGTCATCACACAACACAACAGTTGTAAGTCCATGTATACAATCACGTTTAGTCAAGCGGAGGTTGCCTATTTCCTCATCCTTCGAGGTTTCAGACATATTCCTCCTCAGAGTTTAATCTAAATGTCCAAGGTCAAGCGCAATAGTATGATCTGTGAAGATTACTTCGGGTTAATACCCGGATCTGATAAACTACCTCGGCGCGCAGAGGGAACGGAAGATTCAATAGAAGCATCCCCATAAAAGAGTTAGCACAAGGGCCCTCTCATAGGGTAGAAAGATCACATAACATATAGATGAACAAATCAAGCAGCGAGGAACACATACACGAGATATAATATGCATACAGAGTCCTAGCATGCAAATCTACATGAAGGTTCCTAGGTTATAGTCTAGGTCAAGCGTATTGCCTAATTCTCTATAACCAATGGCTCTGATACCAATCTGTCACACCCCTCGCTAAAAGCGGAAACACGGGGATGTAACGAGACCGGGATCGTCATAACACATGGTAAGCAATAGAGAGCAATAAAAATAAATGATGACATGCGTGTCATGACGACACCCGACAACAAGGGGACTTGTGTCGTGTTTAGTCAATGTTCACGACATCATAGCCATAAGCAACATGATAATGATAACACATATACACATATGAAGAAAATATAATTATTAATTCCCACAACCCGGGAACAAGTTTCAAATGTTGATAAATGTTTACATGCGATAACATTGTTCAAAAAGATTGTTTATCAAAATGAGCTAAGTCCCAAAAATGCATCCTAGGGTCTCCACTAAGGCAGCACACCTAGATTCTTGGACTTGCATGATCACCTGAAAAGATATGCTTAAAACGGTCAACATAATTGTTGGTGAGCTCGCAGGTTTATGTAATAAAAATGTAAGTGATGCTGTAATAAATAAGCGCGTCGGAATACCGTGAATACAGTTATTACACAAGTAAATATCACATGACATGAGCTTTGCAACCAAACCTAGCGACGTACACAAAGAAATTGTCGGCATATATTCACCCAAGGGCCCGTTCCTGGCCACTGATGGTAGCAACTAGTATACCATCGAACGAGGGTGGGGGTGTCAACCCAGTAGTACTACCAATACCTAACCGTCGGTTCCCATACTGGAATTAAATAGTTGAAAAGATAGAACCACATAGGAGACCCAAGCATGTATCAAATAGTACTTGCAACACAGTATCACGTTGATTCCTTGTATGTAAAATGTATGTAAGTTGTACAGCATAAAAATTGTGTAAGCATACTTTTCCCCCAATTTGTAAATGATTGAAATATTGTATAAGCGTAAAAAGGGGCCACGAAACTCACTTGTTAGGTGGTAAGTATGTATGATTGATGTATCCCAAATGTTGAATGCAAATAAACAGTCAAACACCTATTGACAGTTATTGTATAGCATTAATGATATGATATATGTATAAGCGCGCAATAATGATGGGTCGGTTCGGGTCGTATCGGATGGGTCACGCACAACACACACAGACTGACACACGTACTAGATCCTATGTAGATCCAAGTACAAGACATTGTCGCCACTAATGATGATGTTTAAATAAAAGTATCGTTGTTTATTGAAGAAGTATTGAATAAGTATCAATAGTTATAAGTCATTTTGATCGTTGTAAAGCTTTAGTTCAATTTGTTCAAAATAGTTTCTGTCCCCTTTCTCGCGTTTACTTTAATATTTGTGGCCGAACAATGGCATTATTGTGTTAGTGTTACCTCGACACCACACGACATACTCACGCCACGCACAAGGGGTCAAACACAACAAATTTCAGTCGCATAACAAGGTCAGACGCACGACTCAACCTCCATTCGTGCGAATCAACCCTCAATCGTGCGAATCAGCTTCATTCGTACGATTGAGCCTTCATTCGTATGATTGGCCTTCAGTCGTACCACACAACACCCAATCGCACGACTCAACTTCCATGCGCACGAATCAACCTTCAATCGTGAGAATTAGCTACTTTCGTACGACTAAACCTTCATTCGTGCGATTGGACTCCAGTCGTGTGAATCACATTCATTCGCACACATTCAGTCGGTCACCTGACTCAATCGCACACAATCACTCAATCGCATGACTCATTCGCATGCACTCAATCGCACGCATGACTCAATCGCGCACACACACTCAGTCGCACAACTCAGTAGCACGACATGCCTAGTCGCACAACTCAGTCGCGCGATTGACTCAGACGCATGATCCAGTCGCACGACCCACTCAGTCGCACGGCTCAATCGCATGGATGACCCAGTCGTCTGATCTGCAGAATCGCGACTGTGGTCAGGGTGAGCAGCCCCCGAGCTGCTCTAAACACGGGTTTTACACCACAAGGACCTCCAGAAACACTCAACAAACATACACAAGCATGAAACACAAGCAAAGAGACTTCACACGCACCCATACGACCTTGTGTGTTCGGGTTGAACCCGAACACCCGAAACCCTAGTTTGGACAGCCGTGAAATGGCTAGAAAACGGACAACCAAAGGCAACTACCTGCTAGAAAGAAGTAGTCTAGGCTGTAGATGGTGTCAAGATGAAGAAAATGAGACCTCTCGGGTTGGATTTGGTGCTAAAATGGAGATTTTGTGTGTGAAGGAGATGAAGATGAAGAAGATGGTGAAATGGGTTCTAGGGCTGATAAGGGGGTATTTATACCCAGCCCAAGTTTGCAAAATTACAAGTTTAGTCCCTGCACTTAACCCCCGAGTTTTCCCAAATTTTGTTCGGTTGAAAAACGACTTTGTTAGGTATTTTATATTATTTGTAAAAGTTCATTTAATGTTATTATGACTTAAGAAATGGTTATATTAAAACATTTATTATATTTATAAAATGATATATTTAACGTTTTCAAAAATGAAAGTTTTAAAGGTCTTTTTGAGGTCTTCAAATGGTTTTAACGAATGCACACACAACGATAATATCACACACATGATATCCACATAAAGAGTCAAATAAAGATGAGGAATGACCAAATATAGAATAGATGACGGACAAACACGTTAATTGACGGACCTTAAGGTGACGGATGTCACATTCTTCAGCTTGCAACACAAATGCTCTACCACGCAGATCGTTTGGGGTTTTGCCTTTTAGTTCTGAACACTCATAGCGGAAATGTTTCTCATTTCCACACTGATAGCAAACTGGTTTAGTGTTTACGGGTCTCTTACATTCCCTTGATAAATGTCTCTTCTTCTTACAGTTATAACAAATTACTACCCTGCACTTACCATTATGGTGTTTGTTGCAGGGATTGCACCACAATTAACCTTCTGTCTGTGGTTTCCTTTCTTGGACAATTCACATGAAATTTATCACAGGATTTCTGTTTACCTTCTTTTGCTGATTTCCTCCAAATCTTCCTCCAGAGTTGCTATTGCTCCATTTTCTTTTGTCTCCAATCCTTGGATCAGTCAAGGATCCATTTCTTATCATCTCGTCAGTCAAGCTGCCTGATAATATCACTGCATCCTGAAAAGTCTTAGGCATGGTTGACTTTACCATTCCTCTTATTTGTGGACTAGACCCAAGATATACCTTCCTATCCTTTTAGTTTATGATGTAACTAGGTTTGGCGCTAATCTAGATAATTCATTATATCTATATGTATATTCCTGATGTGCAGCACCCTTCATTTCTAGTGCTAAGAATACTGTTTCTATCCTTTCCATCTCATTATAAGGACAATATTTCTCAATCACTAGGTTTCTAAATTCTTCCCAGCTTAACCTATTCATAACATCCCTTCATTTAGTTTGAGCTTCCATTTTCCACCATAACTGTGCTTCTCCTTTTCAGTGAGTATGAAGCAAACATAGTCTTATAATTATAAGCACACTCGCTGATATCTAATACAGACTCCATTTCTTCTAACCAACGCAACGCCTATACTGATCCTCCTTTTCCATTAAAATCTTGGGGTTTACAAGACATAAAAGCCTTATAAGAACATCCCTTTTTAACTCTGTCTCTGACTTCTTCCTCGGGGCGTTCCATCTCAGTGGTGTTGCTTGGTTCTTCATTCGCAGGTGGAACACTTCCTATATGGAGGTTTTATTGAAGTTTAGCTACTAGCATAGGTATCGCTGCTTCCAATTGTTAAGACACTAGTTGAGAAATCCTTTCGTTCTCACTAGTAGTGTCATTTGTTGGCGGAGTTTCTTCTCCCAGTCTGGTTCTTGGGCGTCCAACGCGTCTTGTTCTTCGTACGGGTTGAGTATCTCTTCTTGGCGGCATATTTAACTACATATTGATTATATTATTATCACACTAAAAATTTATTTAATTTATAGTATAAATTTGTAGTCATGACAAAGCACTTTATTATATTCTTCTTTTATATATAATATTAAAACATTTCACAAAGTAAATTAGAGTTTTCTACAATTCTATTTTTACCAAATCCAATTTCACATCTTAGTGAAGGTACTTTGGTTTCCTTCTTTCATCTCTTAACGTCTGCTTGAACCATTTGGATTTCTCGTTGTATCCTTTTAACCTTCTTGAGGATCTGGTTGGTGTTCTTGTCTGGCCTTCATCCAACCTCTGTCTCTTTGATCCTCTTTCTTTAACTTCAGAGGCAACGGGTTGCACTACGGGTGTTAGGCCTGACGTTGAGGGAAGGATTTTTGGACTTTTATTTTTTGTTTCCTGAATTTTCTTAATCTGGAATTTCTCACCACATCGTACACTTTTCCTAGGGGTCTCAATTGTATAGCCCCCAATGGTCACTGGTGCACGTCAGATGAAAAACTTTGGCTTGGTGTTTGTTCTGTCCTCGGGCTAGGATACTTCTATGTTATCCTGTGGCTATATTTCTAGGGTTGTTTCTTTATAATTTCTATGATCCAATGGATCAGTTTCATTAGTAACTATTAGAATTACTAGTACTCATACTGCAAAAATTCTTACAAAATATTAGATCATGATATCACAAATACCAATCAAATAGTTTCACAAAATCTCATATTTTCACATCGGGTAAAATATATCTCATACAGGATTGTCATTACTGTCTAAGCATAGATACCTTGTCATTAAATCATGGAAAAAAATATTTTAAATATATTTTAAGCCATGCCAAAAATTGTTATCATAAGAGCTTGTGGTTATAGTCAAGGCATTTACTAATAATACCTAATTCTCTATACTAATGGCTCTAATACTAACCTGTCACATCCTGGCGGAAACGTGAAATGCTTGGGTGTAACTCGTTAGTTCAAAACGCATTAATTAGCATGCCATACAATCACAACAATAATTTAAACATTAATTTCACTAAAAATATAAGTATAGGATTACATGATACAAAATTTAGTCTAACATACTAGAGTTATACATTGTAATCCTAATCAAAAGTATATCTTCAATACATCACATATCTTTAGCTAGTAGTGAACGTGAACGTCCACGTAAAGGCTGAAGTCAAACAAGTCAATAGTCAACCAAATGCACAGCTTTCCTAGATAATCGTGCCGATCACTATACATGTTGAATGTATACACAAGATTATAATACATTCTACTGACATCAAAAAGCATACTCAAAACAGTCAACAAACAATTGGTGAGAACATAGGTTTAATCAATATAAATCATTTTGAATTGATGCAATACAATCAAACTCCCAACCAAACCTACACACATGTCAAGTGATTCATATGTCAGATACAAATCACAAAATCAAATAATATGACACTGTTGCCCTTATATCAGCATATGCAGGTTGACATTTCCTAAGTAGCGGTACCTATATTATTTGACGGGTTCTCATACGAATTAATAGTTAAAATCAAAATTTCTCAAAAATGCATCCAATTCAACACAAAACAGTATGCTTTTCCCCCAAAAATTATAAATAAAAAATAGGAACTCACCTTAATTCCAGCCAATAAGTCAAATAATTCCTATTAAATAATTATTTGTTAGAATAAATCTAATTTCTTTTTAAGATTTTCAACATTTAAAATCACAATAATTGCCAAAATTCTAATTTGATAGCTTCTGCTATTCAAAAATCACCAATATTTACCAACCTAAACATTCTGAAATCTATATTATCTCATAAAATTTCAGATTAATAACTCATAAATGGCAAGTTTCTAGAAATCTATATTACCAGCCAAATTTTTATTCCCACAATCATACACTGTCATTTAAGTATTTAATCCAATTCATCAAGAATATATATGTTTTCAACCTTTTAAGTTTCGTTTTTTTATCTAAATCTTTGATTTTTATAACAATCTTCAATTATTCAATTCTTGAACTTCCTTTCTTACTGATTTTTGAATAAAATCATATGTTCATGAGTTTTACAAATAATCTTGATGATTCGTAAAGGGTTGGTATATATATGTGTTTAGTTAAACACACACATATACTTCTTATCTAATGGGTTTAAGAATTAAACCTTGATTGAGGATGAAAGAACTTAAAAAAGATTGCTTGGTTAGACACTTGATGATTCGCTTGGTATGCTTGTTCTTTGGGCTCTAAAGATTGATCATAGGTTTATGGAAGTAACTTGGTCCATGTTCTTGAGGTTGTTAGTGATTAGGAGTTGGTGATGAGATGAGAACCGAAGGTATGAGGTGATGGACTGAGAACCGAGAGTAGGAGAGGGGGTGGGAACCGAGTAGGATGGTTGCGGGTATGGTGGATTGCGATTGTGGTGAGTTGTGGTGGTGCACGCTCGATGGAGTGATGGTTGTGGAGAGTCCATCGGCCGAGGGCTCCAAGTTAGTGGAGATGGCCGTCATTACCTCTAGTCTTAGACTTGTGAGGTGGTGATTATAGCCTTGATTAGTGAATCATTAGGAGAGTGTGGTGGCAAGTTCTAAGTCGTGCTTAGTGTATTGGATACTAGGTGGCGAAATTGGAAGATGGTTAGTGTCCAAGGTTATTGTTAGGTGATGGTTTGGTGTTAATGACTTACTTAGTTATTAAGCTAGGATTAGCTAATGGTTTAGGTGCTTAATCGGTTTAGTTAGTATCTTAATAAACCGAGGTTAGGGCTAATGTTGTGTTTTAGTTAGTGTTTAGGTGTTTGAGATTTATTTGGTTTTGGTTTTTGATATAAAGTTTCTAGATGTGAACTTTTTTAGTAATACTTGATTAAGTTTTGATCTTAATTCATTACATGTAAATGAAAGACATTTATCAATCAAGTGACTAATCACATAATCTTACAATTTGGTAACTAGAAAATGTTATCAATTTATAGAAAATGTTAAATTTACCTATCCTTGGTTAAGGTTGTCACAAATAATAATAATAATAATAATAATAATAATAATAATAATAATAATAATAATAATAATAATAATAATAATAATAATAATAATAATAATAATAATCTCCTCCTAATAATCCTCCTAATAATAATCCTCCTCCTCCTCTCCTCCTAATCCTCCTAATCCTCCTCCTCCTCCTCCTCCTCCTCCTCCTCCTCCTCCTACTCCTCCTCCTCTCCTCCTCCTCCTCCTCCTCTCCTCCTCCTCCTCCTCCTCTCCTCCTCTCCTCCTCCTCCTCCTCCTCTCCTCCTCCTCCTCCTCCTCCTCCTCCTCCTCCTCCTCCTCCTCCTCTCCTCCTCCTCCTCCTCCTCCTCCCTCCTCCTCCTCCTCTCCTCCTCCTCCTCCTCCTCCTCCTCCTCCTCCTCCTCCTCCTCCTCCTCCTCCTCCTCCTCCTCTCCTCCTCCTCCTCCTCCTCCTCCTCCTCCTCCTCCTCCTCCTCCTCCTCCTCCTCCTCCTCCTCCTCCTCCTCCTCCTCCTCCTCCTCCTCCTCCTCCTCCTCCTCCTCCTCCTCCTCCTCCTCCTCCTCCTCCTCCTCCTCCTCCTCCTCCTCCTCCTCCTCCTCCTCTCCTCCTCCTCCTCCTCCTCTCCTCCTCCTCCTCCTCCTCCTCCTCCTCCTCCTCCTCCTCCTCCTCCTCCTCCTCCTCCTCCTCCTCCTCCTCCTCCTCCTCCTCCTCCTCCTCCTCCTCCTCCTCCTCCTCCTCCTCCTCCTCCTCCTCCTCTCCTCCTCCTCCTCCTCCTCCTCCTCCTCCTCCTTCTCCTCCTCCTCCTCCTCCTCCCTCCTCCTCCTCCTCCTCCTCCTCCTCCTCCTCCGTCTTTCGTCCTTCTCTGCTTCCCTCTTCCCGTCCCCTCCCCTTCTTAGTAAATTTCCCTGTTAATCTCCCGTATTCTAATTCCTCTAATATATAATGTAGTGAATTCAATAATCTCAAATTATTGAAAACTATATTAATAATATGTATAATTAGAAGAAGTCTATTAAATGAGCAGCAAAATATGAATGATTGCATAGATTGATTGTATCTAACGCTTAAGAAGGTGTATTAGGCATCTTATTTGGTTTGTAAAATTACACTTTTGTCATAAAGTTTTGTTTTATATAGTAGTATAGATAAATGTTACGGTTATACACTTTACCTTTTATTTTAATATGGTGCACGTAATGTTTTAACTGTTTATTTTATTGAGCATTCATTTTCTGTTTTTATTATGAAAATATGTATACAAGATTTTTATTTCTACATGAAATTTTTTTATAAGTTTTTATGTGATCCTTTCTTATTTGAACCATGGTACATCAACTATACTTATGTGAAAATCATGTAAATATACAATAAATGTTTGTTGCTCCGGTGGTGCAAACAATGTATGTATTTTATGACGTAACACTCGTCCAAAATCCAAGTCTCAAAATGAAACTAAGTGGTGGTGGATTGGCACACACGATTGTGACAGTCTACTATTAAACCATCCTCGAAATATTGAAACAAAATTTTGATAGTGCATCGCTACTAAACATCTTGACGGTCAGCGATGGACCTAGCTAAGCAACCTCTAGGGTGTTGACACATGTCATATAATGATACATTGAGTTTGAACACATGTCTGGTGACTCATCCTCCTAACGGACTACCATACTTTTCATAGAAGCCCGCTAGCACCTAATAGGGATAAGGTCAATCAAAGGTAGGTTTGTGGATGCATGCTCATTTGTCACACCCTCAAAATCCACGTGCGGGGTGAGGCGTGTGAACAAACCAAGATCTAAGTCATTAGTTACTTTAAGCATGTTTATTGAAATATATAGCAAGTCTAATTTCTTAAGTAATATAATAGTGATTTCACGATCGAACCTGACTGTGTTTATTTGTTTGCCTTCCGCCACGACATACTAAGTCGTGATGATGTTAGTTGTTAGGACAATGTTCACCCGCTTGACCTTTAGTCGTAGAGGTGGGGCTTGTCCGACCTAGTAGTGTTACCCAAGATTTCCATCTAGTTTACTTAATTACGATCCGAAAGTTTAAGGGCTTTCAATGGTATATCACACTATGTTATACTATACATAACTCATAAGATTTTAAGCGTTCATAAAAATAAGTATGTATTCTCCCCCAAAAGAGAGTGTATAAAAGTAGGGCATTGAACTCACCTGATGTGCAATAAGATAAGAAAACAAAAGCTAAGAATGACTAGAAAGACAACCCGTCAAAGGTTACGTAGAACACGTGAGTACATGAGTAGGTGTAACCAAAATAGCTTAACAAACCCTAAGTGTTCAATCAAACACATTGATTTAAGTGATTTGGAAAACAGACCAGTTGACCCATTTGACTCGTTCGTGACATGTTAAGTGAGATCTTGTTTGCTTAAGTAATAATTCTTTATCCATGATTATCATGTAATACCATTCACATATATCACATAATAAACCGTAAGTTCTAGCAAGATCATAATACTAGCATAGCTATCATACAACACATGCGAACCTCAAAAATCATCAAGCTCAATACAAATAGAAGTAATTCCCAACTATCTAATTACACATTGAGTTTAATCATGAACTACATGGCATGTGAAACAACTCACTAATTCACATCCTAAACCATGCCCATCCTACTAAGTAGGGGTCTTAGATTCTGTAAGACCCTGTTTCCGGGACGCTAACAGCTGGCCATTCATCACACATAAAACATATATTTGTATTAACTTTAACAAAACATTGCAGCGGAAACATTAAAACAAACATTCCCTTCCATTATAAAAGCTTTTGCAAAATAATACATCGTTATCGAATTACAAAATATTTGCTGCATTACATCACAAAAGCATTATAAAAATAGATGCCACCCAAATTGAGCTGAGTAGCCCCCTGTGCCATCCTCAGCAACCATTACCTGCCAACTGGAAACACATAAAACTCAGCGTTGCTGAGTGAGTTCTAGTTTTATAAAAAAACATTACATTACCTTCCATTCGTGAAAACATTTTCATTACTATCGCACGTGATCACACATCGTACGTACATCAAGGTAGTAGTTATTATCTTCATCATCGTTCGTTTCGCACATTTCGTACTTATCGCACTTTTCGTACATTTATTATCTTTTCACTTCTATCTAGGTCCTGTCATGTACTTAACCCCCCTCTAGAGCACCAAGCAATTTCATCTAGGGTTAAGCGACAAGGACCCCATATCGCATGTATGGAGTGGTCACTAGGACAGACTCCTGTTGTATGTGTGAACTCTTATGGGTTCGCCAAGATTGCACGTTGTATAACACACAGTAATTAGGAAATCGCACGTATTGGAGCAGTCACCGAGACTGAACTCTTACTATGTGTATGAACCCTTATGATTTAGCCAAAATCTCACGTTGTAGACACACACAGTTGAGCTAACAACTCTTAGTGAGTTGTGAACCTCCTTTTATTTGCTTGCAAGGCTTTTCATTCGTTCATTATGTTCCACTTTCATTATCTTAAATCTTTCACTTTGTTAAGATAAGACTTTACGTTCATCATAATAATCACACCACGTAAAGTCACATCATCATACGTAATAAGGAACATAACATACAATCATACATAATCATCAAACATCATCAATCACACATCATCATGCATCACCCATCACATCAACTATGATCTCTAAAAGTCAACTTATATACCCCCGGGAACCACCCAAGTCAAAGCCTACATTTACTCTTTCTCCCGAGAATCAGATAATAAACTAAGTCCTTTCGGGCGCATGAGCCCTATTTGGGCGTATGGGTACTATTTAGTCGCATGGCCTTCCAGGCGCATGAGAACACTTAGGCGTATGGACACTATGGGGCGAATGAACACTTAGGCGAATGGAGAGTCTCCAGACGCATGGGCACTATGGGGCGTATGGACTCTCAGTCGCATAGCCTTCAGTCGCATAACTTCCAGGCGCATGACCTTCAGTCGCATGACTTCCATGCGTATGACCCTCAGTCGCATGGCATTCAGGCGCATGGACTTCAGTCGTATAGCATTCAGGCGCATGGACTTCAGTCGTATAGCATTCAGGTGCATGGCCTTCAGTCGTATAGCATTCAGGCGTATGGCCTTCAGTCGTTTGCCATTCGGTCTCATGGCTTCCAGTCGCATGAGCCCTAGCTGGGTGCAGAATGTAGTCTCTTCGAACCTGAACTGCAGATTTCGGCCTCCGACCCTTTTCTAACCTGTTCTAAGCTTAAACCAACCATCCTAAGCCTTAGAAACACAACCATAACATCATTCAAGCATCACAAGCCCAAACACGAGCCCCACTCGTTCGCACACACACACAAACACACACACACGACGGGTTCAACACCCAACACAACCAAAAACAGTTTGCTATGTGTTCCAGCCCCAAAAGCAGTCAAAACGTGTAAAAGAGGGGTCCTAGAACTCACATTGACAGCCTCTTCGAGTAGAGCTTCCTACAAACCCGCTTGACTTCGACTTTTGAACTTGATTTCCAAGAAACCCTGAGCTTTTGCCCTTTTTCTCCCTTTTCTTCTCTCTCTTGGCCGATTGAAGATGAGTATGGAAGAGGAAAATGGGCAGCCATGCCCCTTTTACACCCACTCTTCCAAAGTTTTCCCCTTTTTGGCAAGATTGGTCCCTCAACTTGGACTTTATATCTTTACTTTTTTTTCTTTCTTCTTCTTCTTCTTTCTTTGACTTTAAAAAAATAACCGGGTGTTACAGATTCACATACGAGTATAATGTTCATCATAGTATTCCCACACATGATTCATACCAATCAGATAATCAAACATACGTAACAATGACATACTACAATCCAAGCACAAATCCATAGCCTTCTAGCATAAACTCATCACATTGCATAAATTCCTTTATGAATCCTAGATTACCCAATATTACAACATAGCATACAAATGATCGAACTAATGCATTTTAAACCTTAACATTCTCAACAATCAACCTAGCATGGCCCAATTCACGAAATCCAATAAGGCATATCAATAAAGTTCCCTTTCGGGAAAGTAGTGTCCAACAACTAACATCTCATCCAATTCAATCATTGATTCATCAATTTTGTGCCTAAAATAGTTCATAACAATCATCTTTTCACACCCCTGCTTCTAGCGGAAACACGAGGTTATAACGGACGGGATCGTCATAACACATTGATAGTTAATAAAGACTTGTGTCGCATATAGTCAATTCCACGATAAACATATAGTCAATTTCATGATAAACATAGTCATACAAGTATAATGATTTTAAATCCCACAACCCAGGAACAAGTAAAGGTATACATGCCCAACAATGATAACTTGAAGTAAAAAATAATTGTGTCAAACGCTAGAGAAAGTATAAAAATGTATTCCTTAGGGTCATCTCTAAGGAATTGGCTCTAGCTAACATCGATAATTATTAACTGAAAATATATGCTCAAAAGGTTAACACATGGTTGGTGAGTTTGCAAGTTTAAATAATGAATAAAAATTGATGTTATGTAAAAGTTTGTGGGAAATGAGTGTATACAGTTATAAGCAGGCAATATCACATGTAAACATGAGCCTTACAACTAAACTTATGACTTACACACAGATCTTGTCGGAATATATTCACCATATGATCCGTTCGTGACCATTGTCAGTCCCAACTATTATACCAACAAATAAGTGTGGGGGTGTCAACACAATAGTACTATCAATACCTGATCGTCAGCTCTAACAACTGTGTTAAATGGTTGAGAATAAAGAACCACATAAAGAACTCATACATGTCCCATATATAAACTTGTAAAATAGTAACACATAGTCCCAAATTAATAATTGATGTCAAAGCAAGAAAATGTTGAGCGTACTTTTCCCCCTTTGATGTTTATAAAATGATTGTAAGAAAACGGGACCACGAAACTCACATTGAATTGATACGAGCTACAACAAGCACCCCAAGCTTCTAGAAATGAGAGCGAACCAAACAATCAAACACAATTGATAAAAGATAATTGATCTTATAAACACGTCTATTAAACGTCATAATACATCAGGTCTATCAAGGGTCGGTTCGAGCTTCTGGGGCGACTCGCACAATACACACACACACACACACACACATATATATATATATATATATATATATATATATATATATATATATATATATATATATATATATATATATATGTATATATATATGTATATATATATGTATATATATATATAATAGTTAGTTTATAGGTATACACTAAAGTATATATACATTAATATTTTTCTTTTTCTAGCAAAATAACCCAATCACAATGTGATATTATTATCATTCATATTTTCTCACTCACTCACGTAATAATTATTCATATTATTAATCTTTATATCCGATTATTAGGTCATTTTAGTTTTATTTATTACTCTTAATTTTAGAAATTTCAAAAATTATTTAATTAACATACCTTACTCTTTGCACACAGATTTTGTAAAATCAGTTTGGAGGTCGAACGATAATGAAATGATGCGAGATCAATTTGAATTTAAAGATAACACATGTTACTATGTTTCCGGAGAAGACCATGTAATTTTAAAAAAAATTAAGAGAGATCTATGATTCTAAAGTCTAACCAAACAAGCTGCCACAAAATTCGGTTTTAACCAATATTTGTATCAACTGTTTGGGGGGCTCAAACTTTATGGTTTTTGACGATACCAATTGGGTTAAAAAGTAGACTATTTGAACTTAGTTTTAGACTTCAAATTTGGCCATTTTGGATATGACCAACTTATTACCCATACAAAGTGACCCAATTTTCTAACAAGAAGCTGTCAAAAATACAACCATTATGTTTCATTGACATACTCACACACATATATGTATATATAACTTAGGGGCTGTTTGGCAGCCTCTTAATCAGCCTCTTAATGGTTCAGATGTCTGAATGGTTCAGCACTTAATGGTTCAGACTGTTTGTTTCATGAGCACATGTCTGAATGGTTAAGAGATTTGCCTCTGAATGGTTAAGCATCATACTGATGCTGAATGGTTAAGAGGTCTAATGCTGAATGGTTAAGACATATTATCTAAATTGGTCAGACATTTGTCTTTGAATAGTTAAATTATATACTAGCTCTTAATGGTTCAAACCTCTTAATGATTCAGCACTTAATGATTCAGACCTCTTATTGGTTCAGCACTTAATCATTCAGAAGTTGCCAAACAGCCCCTTACACATACAAGCGTATACACATATGTATATATATACACTAACGCATAGACACATATCTTCATACATACACATCGTACATTCATAATTATATATACACACACACTCACAATTATATACACACTCTCATAATTGTACATACACATAATTATGTACACACTCTTATAATTATATATGAAATACAGTGCACACACACCTTCATACTTTAAACCACACACATATTACATTCATCCATGCATACATACATGTCCCTCATAATTACAAACACATTAAAATTCTACACATACACACACACACACACACACACACACACACACACATATATATATATATATATATATTATATATATATATATATATATATATATATATATATATATATATATATATATATATATATACACAATAAGCACACCACAACAGCCGAAGGCTGCAATTATGTCTTACTCGTGACACACACACACTAACACAAACAACGACCCACAAGCACAGTTGCGCACCCGTACCCAAACTGGCGCGATCGAACAACCCTAAACAAGTATTAAACACGGTCAATAAAATGTTATAACATTTCTATTTCTATCACAAATGCACATCTATGTGTTGGATTTCCATGATTTGTAGGAAGTTAATTTCTGTAGTTTCCCTGGTCCCATAATTTTCGGTGATAGCCACCACTTGAGTCTGTTTCTTCCTAACTTGTTCTAGTGTGTGTCTCAGCCTAGGACACACATTACAATTATAATAAAGACATTCATCCTCTAGCTTTAAGCGTAGTTGCCGATATACATTACAGTTTCAATTTTTCTCAATCCAATAAGTTAGGCCTATTACACCTCATCTTCTATCATAGTCTTTTTACTAGCATGTGAAGAATTCCTTTTATGTACAACCAATCCTGTCTTTAGTATAATTTCGTACTACATTATCATTTTCCTTCTTTCCTACTCCAATCTATTAAGATAATCACATAGCCCAGTTCAGGCACATTATTAGTATACCGGTGATGCTTATATATAGGGTTCGTCGCGGTGTTCCCACCACATCTATACGAAGAACACTACTTAAATTGGTTACATGATTTCGATTATTTCTTCAAGGCATAATGCTAGAACGTTCAAACTGCTGATGTTCCAAGTTTTAACATCAATCCATTGTACAAGGTAATACAATCGTAAGGAGTGTCATCACTCTAATACAAATCTCTAAAGACCATGTACATTCTGAACAAATAGTCAATTTCATAATTACTGAAGTGCTAGAAAGAGCAACATCTCATAGGGACTAGGACTAATGTCACAATATGAATCCCGTGAAGCCTCCAAGTAGATTAGAACTTACATAAGAGTAAAGGTTAAAGATGTTTCCTCTCCATTAACAAAGTCTTATATGGAGTAAGACTCCAGTGTCCCAAGGTATAGAATTGAGGTTTTGTTTATGACCGTTACCTCATGAAAAGATTTTCCAGACTTAGCATGCATATACAAACTGCTATCGCATGTGCACCCGTAATTGAAATTTACTTTGTATGGTCAACCCCATCTCACCTGTGAGCTAACTCATCTTGTAAAGTAAAGAGTGATATCCATGTCGGAGGATCTAGGATAGGGTCACTAACCGAATGTTATTTAATTGAAGTTGTACAAAGGAATCAATTGAGAAATCATTCATTTGAGTAAGGAATATTCAAAGGAATTCATTTAGTATAGCTGGAAATCCAAAAGAATAGTCTATCTGTCTAGAGTATATTGTGTCTTGTCTAATCATGTCATGTTAGACAACATGTTTGTCTCTAATGATTCAACCCAACAAGTTGTAAATAAGGGTGGCTATAGTAAATGTGACACAGACGGAAACATGAAAAAAGGTTGGCTTAACAACCTAAGTCCTTGAAAGAATTCTTATAGTAACACTTATCAATTTATACTGAAAATAAGTTAAATGCGTAACAACTGGATGCACTTACTTAATGCTTCCTCAAGGTACAAACAGATGATGCAATGACCAAAACTTTCCCAAATAAGTATATTTCAAATAGCACAAAAGTTACGCTACCAAGCACAATATAAATTGAAAACACAAATTGAACATGCACATGTATTTCAATGCACACATAGTCCTATTATGTGCACTAGATGTGGATACTTAGGTTTCAGTCTAGGTCGAGTGTTTGATCTAATTCTTTATAACCAATGGCTCTGATACCAATCTATCACCCCCACCGCTTATAGTGAAAACACGAGGATGTAACGGACGTCAGAGGGTGGCTGGACCTTGGTTGCGAATGCAACGATGCTGGTAGGGATAAGGAGAGGTGGTCGAGAGGTGAAAGAGTTTATATATAGTTTATTTCAAACCCTAGACTTTTCTTTTTTATTTTTATTTAACCCAAACTTTATAAACGTAACCCTTAACGAACAAATTTAGGGAATTATTATATATATATATATATATATATATATAATATATATATATATATATATATATATAATTCTAATAATAATAATAATAGAAATATTAATAATGATAATTATAATTATAATAATTCATATAATATTAATCTAATTCAATTGTTTTATCAATTAGAATTAAATGCTAATAGACAACAATATCAATTGTCGAAATTACGATTTAATTGCATGAAGGTAATAAATGCATAATTAGAATATAAAGAGCTTCAGGTTAATTGACGAATCTACGAGTGACGAATGTCACACATCTAAGCTTAAGAAACATCAATAAATCACCAAATTCTAATTTCTCAAGAATTAAAGTTTCCTCTTATAGTAATCCATGAACGAGATGTTAATTATATAAATTCATGCATAACCCACGTAAACTAATATCAAAGCAATCAACCTAACATCATAGCATCATCAAACATCAACAATTTTATGTTATCATGCCCAATTACCTAGAAATTCACCTCAAATCATGTAATCATTGAGAATGGCACTTGCTAACATGTTGTAGTTATTAAAACCAAGCAACTTTGATAGGAATGGTGTGCTTCTTGATAAAAAAAATCGTAATGGTAGTAGGGGTGGGGGTCTCAGCCACGATAAGGGTGTTGGGGGGGGTGTTAGGGTTTGGTTTTTGTTAAATACTAAGTTTAGTAAATGTTTTAAAATTAACCCTCCTTGCTTACGTTTTGTAAAAACTAAGTTTTTTACACTCTTTAAATAATTTTAACTATATAACACATGAATTGTTATTAACCAAAAACAAGTATAAAGTTCAATTAGTAAACACCACACATGAAATCATGTATCACACATAGTCACGTTATAAAGCGTAGTCCGTAAATAATACTTTACATTCATGATTCACATAACCACATATTAATAATCAAAACTATCAATTAAGTTACTATCATTTAACATATTAATTATTGTTAAGTTACCAAGGTTCAACGAAAACTAATGTGTGCTCACGTCACATGTATAAAATACCTACCGTAACTAATAGAGTTTTGGTAACGGGAAATTATGGGATGCCACATTATCCCCATGTTGAAAGAATTTTCTTTCCAAAAATTGCATTACATGATTGTGTTATATCACTGGTCTACTGCATTGGCATAAAGAAATTATGAGTTGTCACATCATTGACCTAGGGTCGGTAACGATCTTACTGGTTTCTATAATGGTCCGGTAAGGGTTCAAATCTAGCATATAAATATAATATAAACTTGATCACAATTTTTTTTTCAAATCCCAATCGAATTCTTCACTTGAAACTCATTCTACGTCTCTAACAACCCATTAGTCTCTAGTAATTTCAGGTATGTTCTAGGTTCAATTTGATTATTACATTTGATTCTAGAACGACATTTGGGAAGTCATAACTAGGGTACATTGTGGGTAACTCTATCCTATTTTATGCATAGCCTACTATGCCTAAACTATTGGTCACCCAAAGCTAACCGCCATAATTATTATTTGTATCCCAAATCCTATTCCTATTGAAGCATTTAAGCACATCGTGATAACTGAGAGGAACAAATTCCAAGAATCCTATAAAAAGAATCACTGCAAATAACTCAGGTAAGTTATCATGATTGTTTTACTATAAACATTATACTCATTTGGTCAAAGTTGTAAAAAAACAAGAATGCTACAATATGTATATATTGGTGGGGGTATATCTGGATCCTTATATACTTCATTGGAAGTGTCAAAGAGAGGGGAAACCATATGACCCTGGTTTGAGGCTTATTAGCAAACACAGTCTCGTACTGGTGGTTGTAAAATGATCCATGAAAGGAACAAGGCCTCTAGATAAATACGACCCATATTGTTACCTATGATAAACTACATTTTATAAACTAAGTTTTATGAGTCTACCGACATTAGTTGACCTTATTTCTTTATACTTTTGCAGGCAGTTTAAAATATGCAAGTTAAAGGCTATTCAAGATATCCTTCCTCGAAGAGGCCTTGGAAGCTTTAGGAACGATAATTATGTTTTTTGTAAATTAAGTTTGTAAACCTATCTTGGGAATAAAAATAAAAAAAATTAGTTTGTTGCTTCTGTTATTATCAGTTATGCACTTCGCCCAGGCCAACGCGTGGGCTGTTACAACTATATCAAAGTTCGAGGTTTTAGCAAATTAGGTATCGTGTCTCAATACCTAATCTTTAACCTTAAAGATGTAAGAACTAAGATCAAACCTTGTTAAGATATTAGTTACTAACATATTAATTTTTTGATATTATGGCGGGTAAGTATAAAAGGAAAACCTTCCTAATTAGATTTAAGGTAAACTTCACTTTGGCTCCTTGTGATTTGTTCTAAATAATGGTTTTCCATCAAAGTTTTCAAAATCTTAATTTTATTCTATGATGTTTGAAATCCTTCTCATGTAACTTCAATCCACTAACATCGTTTAATAGTTCTGTTATTTATGTTAACACTTTAGTCATTTAGGGACTAATATTGTATTTTATTCAACACTTAGTACTATTTGAAAGGGACTACTTTTGTGATTAAATATTTAGTACACTTTCAAATCCATTGACATCCAATTGACCATTCCTACCACCACCCTCCTTTTCGGCCACCACCCTCTATATCTCCAACACCAATGCCACAACCACAACATCGACACCACCACACGACTATCGTCAGTACAACCATAACACTACAACAACAACTAAATTGCTGACACCCCCACAATCACCACAACACCACCTCCATTGAATACCATAGATGAAAACGCCTTCTTACCCCTAGATCAGACCAAAGTGGCCACCTTCTCACCCCCTTCCATTCAAAATAGAACTCTAAATTGACCATAATGCCTCCAAAATCACCCACGTCTTCACCAAAAAACACAAAACGTAGAGAAAAAATAAACTCTAAATTGAAATCTATTGGAATTTGGTGGGAGGAGGGGTAGTGGTTGTTTCATACTCGTCAGAGATTAGGAGAATGATGGTAGTGGCTATTATGTACGCGTCATAGTGAATGAGGGGTGGTGATGGCCATCGGGTTTGGGGTTTAGGATTTATATCATATGTGCCACTTTACTTCATTGGATTTAACTATTAACATATTAGTCCTTTTATTAGTTTGACTATATTACACAATTGGTCCTTGTATATGAAAAGACTAAAATGCCACCTTTTACTTCGATACGAAATGGCTCATCTAATGATAACAATAATTTAGGGCTACCTTTGTTTAATTCAGATCCGAATATCATAGAATATTTTGCTTGTTCTTTCTCTTATGAACATAAATCCCCTTATGAACCACAAGAGTTATAATAAGCAAATTTAACCTTATGCCACCTTCAAATAAACTGAACCCATAAAAGTATCCTCTAATACTAGATATGAAACCCCCTTATATCATGTTAGTTTATCACCTCTTTTTCACATAGAGCCTAGCAATTGAATGGGGCTACTTACCAAAACCATGACAAGAAAGAATGTTTGACCACCCGGACTTAGTAGTAAGAATTACATGGAAACATAGCTAAACTTAGAGAACACAATCACATGAATGTTATGAATAGGTTAAAAGACAAAAACCATGAATTAGAAGAAATTAAAAGAAAAAGAGAAACTAAATTAGAACCATACTCTATAATATCTTTAAATTGGGAATGAAGAAATAGGTAACAACTATTTACTTTAATATATAATGTATAAAAGTGTGTACTAGTATGTAGGTTTCTTTGTAAAACATAGCAAAATATATTCAACCTATTGTAGGAATAAAATATATCAAGAAATTAAAGTCTGCCCTCCATTTGTAATGAGAAAGTTTAATCAATTACACGCTCACTCACTAAAACAAAGAATAGCGAAGGAGCTTATTTAAGCGAGTACACTTTTCAAAGTATTTCTAAAGATGTGGTTTAGATTATAATGACCACACCTAAAATTAAAAACTCTAGAAGCGCCAAAACTCCATACAGGGAATCACCAAAAGAAAGTTTGGCAACTTCTACACGTAAGAATAAGGATAAATTCGAAATAGAAACTGCAAGCGGGAATATGAATTGTACCTATAAACATTGCATATCCTATAAATCTCCCACCTCTATGCAAAAGAAAGGGGCAATGAGGCCCAAGATTGGTTAAATAGAATGTAATATGTTCTAGATATCTCAAGTGTGCTCGTAGAATAGATTCGTGACTTGTATGTTCAAATGAGGCCTTACACTAGTGGAACATTACTATTCACATCAAAAGAAAGGAGGTTACCTAAAGAATAGGATGGATAGAGTTCTCTTAAAAACTTTTAGTCTAGTTCTTTCCTCTTAGTAAGACAGAATAACTGGAACAAGAATTCTACCAACACAAGATAGGAACAAAGACGAATTGAGAATATGCCATGTGATTTAATGAAACATCTAGATTAGTTTCCCACTTAGTAGCAACAAAAGAAAAAATTACACTTAGAGACAAAGGTATTCATTGAATTCAAATCCTAAAAGAAATTCTTAAAAGTTGTGGAAGTAGTCGCAGTATTGGGTACAAAGATATCACACAGGTAAAGTAAAGACAATACTCCCAAAAGAATTAAAAAGACCAAGGTAGTTTTAGAAGGCCAAAAGATATGATATCAATATTTAAGACTTGTTAAAAGAGGCATGGTGGCCTATGCCTATTATAATTTTGTTCTTTAAATGAATAGAACGTTCATTACTGTTCGACGGAAAGTTTGTTTGTGTTCGTTCATTTAGTTAAATGAAGGAACACGAACACAAAAGTTTGCTCATTTAATTAATGTACGAACATGAACATATGTTTTGTTTTGTAAAGTCCCGTTTTCGGGATGCTTACAGTTGGACATTCATCGCACATTAAATATAAAACATTAATTTATATTTACTAAAACATTGCAGCGGAAATAACTTAACAAACCATTTCATATATTAATAAACGCTTTTGTAAAATAATACAACATTGTTAATCGTTGCAAAACATAGTTTGATTGCATTACAACGCAAAAACATTATCATAACATAAAATGGATGCCATCCAAAACTTGTCAAGTAGATTCACCCCGTGCCATCCTTAGCAACCATTACATGCCAACCGGAAGATACATAAAAGTCAGTGTTGCTTAGTGAGTTCTAGTTTTAAAAAAAAATATATTCCTTACTTTTGTTAAAAACCTTCCTTTACTGTCATTCGTGATCATACATCATACGTACACATAGATGATATTTATTATCTTTCATCAGCATTCGTCATCGTACGTTATTCGTTATCGTTCCTTCATTACATTTCACTTTTATCCGGACCAATGCCATGTGCTATACCCCGAACATTATGCACGAAGCTGGTACTGGGCCTGAGGTCTATAAATAGACCCCGAACATTATGCACGAAGCTAACTCCAGTACCTGGGGCAAGCGACAAGGGTCCCATAAGTTTGGCCAATCACAATGATTAGACACCTGTGTGCATCCTCATGGGTTAGCTAAACCGCACATAATTGAGCTAACAACCCCTCAATGAGTTGTGAACCTCCTTACATTTGCTTGCAAGACTTTACATTCATTCTTTACGTTCCATTTTAATTATCTTAATTCTTTCACTTTGTTAAGATATTACTTTACGTTCATTAACATAATCACACCACGTAAAACTACATAATAATACGCAATAAGGAACATAAAGAAAACATAGCATAAACATTCATAACATCATCATACACCATCACATAACATCATACATCACTCCCGGGAACATTACTAATCATAACCTAAAAATCCCTATTTCCTAAAAATTCAGAATAAATACTAAGTGTTTAGGCGCATGGGCACTATGCAGGCGCACGAAGACATAGGCGCATGGGAAAAGTTAGGCGCATGGGCACTATTTGGGCGCATGAACTTTACGCGCATGGGGACTTAGGCGCATGGCCAAACTACCTTCTAACTAACATCATAATTTAGTCCTAAATCACATCCGAACATGTCCAAGCCTAGTTCTAATATACATAACAACACAAAGATACCTACAAACATGAACATAACCATAAATCATACCCAACATTCACCCACCCACATCACACACACAAACACATACGGGAACACACACCCAACAAAATAAAAACATTAAAACATGTATTTCTAGCCCCAAAACAAGTTAACACATTTAAAATGGGGATCTTGAACTCACCTCTTGCAACTTTCGTGTATGACTTCTTCACACCCGAATGCACTTGGAGTTCAAACACCTAAACAACCCAAAAACACATAACATTTATCATCGTACATCATTCTTATCATTCCTTCATTACCTTACACTTTCATCGGACCAATGTCATGTGCTATACCCCAAACATTGTGCACGAAGCTGGTACTGGGCCTGAGGTGTATAAATAGACCTCGAACATTATGCACGAAGCTGACTCCAGTACCGGGGGCAAGCGACAAGGGACCCATACATTTGGCCAATCACAAGGATTTGACCCATGTGCGCATCCTCATGGGTTAGCTAAACCGCACAAAGTTGAGCAAACAACCCCTCAATGAGTTGTGAAGCTCTTTGCATTCGCTTGTAAGACTTTACATTCATTCTTTACGTTCCATTTTTATTATCTTAACTCTTTCATTTCGTTATAATAATACTTTACGTTCATTAACATAATCACACCACATAAAGCTACATTATAATACGTAATAAGGAACATAAAGAAAACATAGCATAAACATTCATAACATCATCATATAACATCATACATCATCCCCAGGAACATTACTAATCATAACCTAAAAATCCTGATTTCCTAAAAATCTAGAATAAATTCTATGTGTTTAGGCGTATGGGCACTATGCAGGCGCATAAGCACTATGCAGGCACACGAAGACTTAGGCGCATGGGAAAAGTTGAGCGCATGAACTTTAGGCGCATGGCGACTTAGGCGCATGGCCAAACTACCTTCTAACTAACATCATAATTCAGTCCCAAATCACATCCGAACATCTCCTAGCCTAGTTCTAATATACATAATAACACAAACATACCTACAAACATGAACATAACCATAAATCATACCCAACATTCACCCACCCACATCACACACACAAACACATACAGGAACACACACCCAACAATATAAAAACATTAAAACATATATTTCCAGCCCCAAAACAAGTTAGAACATTTAAAAATAGGGATCTAGAACTCACCTCTTGCAACTTTCGTGTATGACTTCTTCACACCCGAATGCACTTGGAGTTCAAACACCTAAACAACCCAAAAACACATAACCGGACACATAAAAGCACATAAGCACATACCTAAGACTGAAAATCAGTCAAGAACACTTCTAAACATCGAAAACATACCTTGAATTCGACTTCTTCTTCTCTCTAAATCCGAGAGTTTCTGCTCTTTCTCTCTCTAAAACCCGAAAAAAAAGTTGATCTAACACCAGAGTGGGCGGCCATGCCCACTTTTGTACAAAATAAAATATTATTTTATCTTTCTACACATTTAACCCCTCAACTCATGTTAGATTGCATTTCTTCCTTTTTCTTCGCTTTTATTCTTCCTTTTAAAATTTTCCGGGTGTTACAAGTCCACCCCCTTAAATAGGTTTCGTCCCCGAAACATGTTATTCCTCGAATAGTTGTGGGTAACGCTGTCTCATCTCTTTTCAATCTCCCACGTAGTCTCGGATCCCTTTGTATGCTTCCACTGTACTCGCACCAAGGGAACCACTTTATTTCGTAATCTCTTTTCCTTTCAATCAATGATCGCCACTGGTTGCTCTACATAATTGAGCCGCTCATCTACCTCAATATCCTCTAGTGGTACAACCACATCTTCATCAGCTAAGCATTTCCTCAAGTGAGATACATGGAATGTCAGATGAATTCTACTTAACTCATCGGGTAATTCCAACCTATAGGCCACCTCTCCTACACGAACAACGATTCGGAAAGGCCCTATGTACCTCGGGCTCAACTTTCCCCGCTTCCTAAACCGAATGATGCCCTTCCAAGGTGAGACTTTCAGCATAACTCTATCAACCACCTTGAATTCAATCGGTATACGTCTTTTGTCAGCATACGACTTTTGCCTATCCTTGGCCGCCTTCATAAAGGCCTTGATCTTTTCCAGTTTCTCAGTCATAGCCTCGATCACTTCGATGCTCCCAAATTCCTTATAAGGCCCCGTTCCCGGGACGCTCACAGTTGGACAATCATCGCAGATAAACATAAAACATACCTTTAAATTTGTTAAATACATCGCAGCGGAAATACTTAAAACGATTTCGTATATAAATAATTTCTTTTGTAAAATAATACAACATTGTCAACCATTACAAAATTATCATTTGTTTGCATTACATCACAAAAACATCGTTGTTACATAAAATGGATGCCATTCCAAAAACTTGCCCAGTAGCTGCGCCCGTGCCATCGTCAGCAATTATTACCTGCCAACTGGAATATACATAAAACGTCAGCGTTGTTGAGTGAGTTCTAGTTTTATAAATAAAATACTTTATATCATTTTTCAACAGTTCATTCTTTTCGTTCGTGATCATGCATCATACGTACACATAGATAATCTTAATATTATCTTTCATTATCATACTTCATCACACGTTACTCGTTATCATTCGTTCATTCATTACCCTTTACTTCTCATCCGGACCAATGTGATAAGCTACACCCCAAACGTAGGCACGAAGCCGATACTGGGCTGAAGTCTATAAATAGACCCCCATTCATTACGCACATAGCCTGGCACCAGTACCGGGGCAAGCGACAAGGATCCCATACGTTTGGTCAGTCACAAAGACTAGACCCATGTGTGTATCCTTACGGGTTAGCTAAACCACACACAGTTGAGCTAACAACATTTTAGAGTTGTGCACCTCCTTTCATTTGCTTGCAAGACTTTACATTCACCCTTTCGTTAATGCATGCATTCATTCATCCTTTACGTTCCTCTTTCATTATCATTTGCTTCCGTTTTCATTACTTAATATTTTACATTCATTTCATAACCATCCCACGTAAAGCCACGGAATAATACGTAATAAGAAACATAAAGAAGGCATAACAAGAACATACATATCATCATCACACATCATCATGCAACATCATATAATCATCACACATCATTCACTCCCATACACATACACAACCAGTACAATTCTTCACAGAACATAACCGACCCTCCGCAGGACAGCAGGATTTCGGGGGCGGCAGCTCCTAGTGGGGTCCAAGGGGCAACGCCCCTGGATGGGGCCTGGCTGCCAGGTCAGCGTGAAAATTTTTTATCTTAACACTTTTATATAGCACATTTGCTTATAGAAAAATCGATCTTCTTGTTAAAACCTCTTAAAATCTTGGTCATTTAGAAACATATATTTAGTATGTATTTCGAGCCCCAAACAGGTTTAAAACCTTTAAAATAGGGGATCTAGAACTCACCTGGACTCAGTGAGTAGCTTCTCAATCAAGCTTTCTAAGCAAGGGTTAATTTCTATCTAATTTCGCTGCTAATTTTGCTGCAAGATCAACAGTTTCGCTGGCAGTTTCGCCCAACTTTCGTTGGAAAACCATGTCTGCGAAACTACCTGCGAAACTATAGTTTGCAGGAAGATCCATACTTTCGCTAGATAACTACATAATATCGCTGGATGAACACCCAGTTTCGCAGAACGGGCTGAAATTACGAACCAACCCATTTTTGACCCACAACTTCCATTTTTTACACCCCCAAATCCTTGGTTTATCACCCAATAAGCTATATCTAAGCTTCTTACATGTTTTCTTACATAAAAACATGAAATTTGGGCGATTCTTTGCCTGTTTAAAAAACCTCAAGCCCTAGAATCCTGGTTTACATCAAAAGGACTGATTAAACAATGTTTCTTACATGGATTCTTGGTCTTTTCTTGTTGTTTGGATGTCCACGAACACCGATCTTCAATCTCTTGATCAAGCGAGCCTTGAATCTTCACCTTCTCTCTACTTTCTGTCTCTAAACTCTCTCTCTAGAAGTTGAGTGTCGAGTTGCAAATGAGAGTGGCTCTAGCTGACCCGTTTATATATATCGGGTGTTCCCGGGACTTTAAACTCGTCCAACCCGTAACACGAAAGGTTAACTCGGTCTATAACCCATTTTCATCTTATCTACATTAAATAAACCCGTCTAAGCCCATTATTATTAATTGGCTCGTTTGGACTTTATTCCGGGCGTTAAAAGTCCACCCCCTTATTTAGGTTTCGTCCTTGAAACCTGTTAGTCGTTGAATAGTTGAGGGTAATGCTGCCTCATCTCCTCCTCAACTTCCCAAGTGGACTCTAATCCCTTCCTGTGCTTCCACTGTTCACGCACAAAGGGAACCACCTTATTCCTTAGCTTCTTCTCTTTGCGATCGATGATCGCCACTGGTTGCTCCACATAATTGAGCCTTTCATCTACTTCAATGTCTTCCAGTGGTACGATCATATCTTCGTCGGCTAAGCAATTTCTCAAGTGAGGTGCATAGAATGTCGGATGAATTCCACTTAACTCACTGGGCAACTCCAACCTATAGGCCACCTGTCCTACTCGAGCAATGATTCGGAAAGGCCCAATGTATCTCAGGCTCAACTTGCCCCGCTTTCTGAACCGAATGATACCTTTCCAAGGTGAGACTTTCAACATAACCCTGTCGCCCACCTAGAACTCAATCAGTCTACGTCGTTTGTCTGCATACGACTTTTGTCTATCCTTAGCTGCCTTCATAAAGGCTTTGATCCTTTCCAGCTTCTCAGTCGTAGCCTCGACCATCTCGACGCTCCCTAACTCTTTATGGCCAATATCACCCCAACATACGGGTGTTCTACACCTCCTACCATATAGCATCTCATAAGGTGGCATACCAATACTAGCATGATAACTATTGTTATACGAGAATTCAGCTAACTGTAAGTGATATCCCAACTTCCTTCAAAATCAATGGCGCACGCTCGAAGCATATCCTCAAGCATCTGAATGGTTCTCACTGACTGACCATCCGTCTGTGGATGATAAAGCGTGCTAATATGTAGCCTCGTCCCCATCGCATCATGGAATTTCTTCCAAAACTTGGATGTAAACCGGGTGTCACGGTTAGACACAATGGACACCGGCACACCATGACGAGTTACAATCTCCTTGATGAACATTTCCGCTAACCTCTCAAATGAATATGTTACACGGATCGGTAGGAAATGAGCACTCTTCGTCAGACGGTCAACAATCATCCATATGTCATCATACCATCTCGCAGTACGCGGTAGCTTCGTAATGAAGTCCATGGTGATGTGCTCCCATTTCCACTCGGGTATATCCAAAGGTTGTATTTTACCGTATGGCTTCTGATGCTCCGCCTTCACTTGCAAGCAAGTAAGGCACTTACTCACATACTCTGCCATGTTGCGCTTCATACCCGACCACCAATAATCTTTCTTCATATCCTGGTACATCTTTGTAGCACCAGGATGAATGGAGTATTAAGTCTTGTAAGCCTCATCCATGATCTTACCACGTAGATCCCCATAACGAGGAATCCACATCCGTCCGAAACGGGTTCCAACACCAAGAGTGTTCTCGCACAATTCTGTGACTAGACCTCTCATCCTTTCGGAGTTAAGGGCGATCTTCTTTCAACGCCTCATCTTGGAATTCCTTGACCTACTTCATCACATCGGAGGTGATAACCAATTGGTAAGCCTTCACCCGGATTGGTTCGGGTCTCTTTTTTCGACTAAGGGCATCGCCACTACGTTGGCCTTGCCCGGATGGTAATGGATCTCATAATCATAATCCTTTATAAGTTCCCACTATCTCCTTTGCCTCATGTTCAAATCCTTTTGCTCGAAGAAGTACTTCAAGCTCTTGTGGTCATGAAGATGGTGCACTTCGTCCCGTATAAGTAGTGCCTCCAAATCTTTAATGTAAAGACCACGACCGCTAGCTCCAAGTCATGAGTAGGGTAATCAACCTCATGGATTTTCAGCTGTCATGATGCGTACTATGACCTTTCATCGTTGCATCAACATGCAACCCAATCCCGAATAAGAGGCACCTGAATAGGCCACCAGATCTTCGATTCATTTGGGTAACGACAAGACTGGAGCTTGTGTAAACCTCGTCTTTAGCTCCTCAAAAGCATTCTCTTGATCTTGACCCCATACAAACTTCACATCTTTTCGGGTTTACTTGGTCAACGGAGAAGCTATCTTTGAGAAGTCTTGGATGAATCTCCTATAATAGCCCATCAATCCTAAGAAACAACAAATCTCGGAAGGCGTCTTTGGAGACTTCCATTGCATCACTGCTTCTACTTTAGTCGTGTCAACCATAATCCCCTCGGGATTCACCACGTGACCCAAAAACTGAACCTCGCGCAACCAGAACGTGCATTTGGATAATTTGGCGTACAACTTCTCCCTTCTAAGCGTCTCCAACACCTCCTGAATGTGACCAGCATGCTCCTCCTCGCCCTTCAAATAAATCAGGATATCGTCGATAAAGACAATCACTGATTTGTCCAACATCGGCCGGCACACCCGATTCAACAAAGCCATAAAAGCAGCTAGCGCGTTAGTTAAACCAAATGACATAAAGAGGAACACGTTGTTTCCGTAACACGTACAAAAAGTTGTCTTAGGAATGTCTTGCTCCTTCACCTTCAGTTGGTGGTAGCCAGATCGAAGATCTATTCTTGAGAACCAACTGGCACCTTGGAGCTGATCAAACAAGTCATAAATTCTCAGTAATGGATACCGTTTCTTCACCATCAACTTGTTCAACTCACGGTAGTCGATGCACATCCTCATACTACCGTCTTTCTTCTTTACATACAAGACCGGAGCACCCCAAGGATAGATACTCGGTCGAAGGAACCCGTTATCCAACAATTCTTGCAATTGGACAATCATTTCCTTCATCTCTGTTGGAGCCAAACGATACAGTGCCTTAGCGACAGGCTGAGCACTAGGTATCTCATCAAACTGGAACTCGATCTCATGGTCTAGTGGCATACCTGGTAAATATTCTGGAAACACATCGGGAAAGTCACACACAACCGGTACATCGGACAATTGTGGTGTTGACATGTCCACATCCTTCACATAAGCCAGGTAGGCGCTACAACTATGTTTCATACACTTTCCCACCACCGCCATCGAGATCACCTGCGGGATCATAGTAACTCGATCACCGTAGATCGTAACTGAACTTTCATCAGGCGCTGTCAGTTGGATCATCTTCTTGCGACACACAATATTCGCCTCGTAGTCCGCTAACCAATCCATTCCTAGGACTACATCGAACCCGCCCAAGGTCATCACAAACAGTCTAGTAGGAAACTTATGACCTTCTAGTTCTATGTCACAACCTTCTATCAGATCAGAAATCCTGGTAGACTTACCTATGACAATTTCCTCATCGAAGGGCTCATCAATGCTTCTCTTCTAACAGGCAATTTAGCAAAGAAAGCAGCAGAAATAAAACTCTTACTACCACCAGAATCAAATAACACGAAAGCAAGAGTTTGGTTTACTAGAAACGTACCTGACACAACATCGGGGTCCGTCCTAGCCTCCTCCCGGTTCATCGTGAAAGCTCTGGCGCTCACCTTCTGCCCTTCAGTTCATGTCGTCTTCCTCGCCCTGGAACTCTCAACCCTTGGCTTCTTCAATCCCTGCTCATATGATCCTCCTCACCACAGTTGAAACACTTTGCCACCTTACACTCTTTCTCCATATGACCAGGTTTCCCACACTTGAAGCATACATTCGATCCCCACCTACATTCTCCAGTATGCTCTTTCCCGCACTTGCCACACCTTTTTTACCCCGCACCGGGTGTGACTATACGTCGGTCATCCACCCATGCACTCTTGTTGTTTAGAGCGATCTCGCCACGTCCAAACCGCTTCCCATTTTAGTTCCTATCTCCACCACCCTTCTTGCTCACCTCGACCACTGCCACTTTCCTCTCATCATAAAGCCTTCCCGCCAGATCAACCACCGACCTAAAGGTACTTGGCCGGGCAGTGATCATGTGCCTGCGAATATCCGTCGGCAAACCCTGGATGTATCGCTTAATCTTTCATGATACTGGTGTCACTTGGTCTGGCACCAGTCACGCCATCTCGTTGAACTTGGTGGTGTATTGTTGGTGTGTCATGGTTCCCGCTTCCAGCTGCAGAAACTTCCTCTCAATCTTGTCGAGCTCTCTGTGAGGACAGAACTCCTCGATCACCAGCTTTTTTAGCTCCACCTCATACTTCCAATAGCTTTGCTACCCTCATCCGGGACAATGTTGTCCCACCAGCATAAGGCCAAGTCTACAAAAGGGTGAATGGCGAACTTCACCTTTTGGTCCTCCCTATATTCGCTAATCTCCAACACAGCCTCCATCTCTCTCACCCATCGGTGAGCAGCAGCAGCAGTGTCATTGCCATCGAAAGTTGGGGGCTTACATCTCTGGAATGCCCCATAATTATAGCCTCGTGTTGTTTCTTGCACATGCTCATCCTCCTCCTCATCATCGGAGACAACTGCCTCTGTCTTCGTTTACTCCCTTTCCCCCGAAGGCTTATTCCTTTCCTTCCTCTCATATTTCCTCACGGCTTTAATCACTTCGGTCACCATAGATGACAGGATCGTTTGCATGACCAGGTGAACCTCCTCAATAACCGCCTCCTTCACTAAGGCCCTCAGATTGACACACTCATCACCGCCTTCCTGGTGATGGATCTCGGGCTCTTCAAGTGCCCTTTTCCCAGCCTTAGCCCTGCCTCTTGTGGCCCGTGGTCCAGCACCACGTCCACCTCGACCTCCACCTCGTGAAGCCTTCGAAGTTCTACCACCAGCCATCCTCTAAACAAACTATAAGATTCAAACACTAACACGGTCATTCAAGGTAATAGCTCAGTTTATGTCAAGTATAGTAAGCCCCTGATGACAGTGGCCAGTTATGATTAGCCACTTACTGTACTCTTCACACCCCAAGCATTTCCTATCCTGACTACATCAGTATCCAAATCTACTAAAAGCACATAAATCAAATAACATGCGCACATAATGCCGGTTAATATTAAAGAAATTACCTGATGGCACGTAGCTACTTGGGCTTTCATCCTTTCATTTGTCCCATTCTCAGTTTAAGTTTAGGTTTTAGAAAATATTTACTCATTTCTCTTAAACTATTATCTTTCATCAACATTTATCATCGTACGTCATTCGTTATCATTCCTTCATTACCTTACACTTTCATCGGACCAATGTCATGTGCTATACCCCGAACATTATGCACGAAGCTGGTACTGGGCCTGAGGTGTATAAATAGACCCCGAACATTGTGCACGAAGATGACTCCAGTACCGGGGGAAAGCGACAAGGGTCCCATACATTTGGCCAATCAAAAGGATTAGACCCATGTGTGCATCCTCATGGGTTAGCTAAACCGCACGAAGTTGAGCAAACAACCCCTCAATGAGTTGTGAAGCTCCTTACATTTGCTTGTAAGACTTTACATTCATTCTTTACATTCCATTTTTTATTATCTTAATTCTTTCACTTTGTTAAGATAATACTTTACGTTCATTAACATAATCACACCACATAAAGCTACATTATAATACGTAATAAGGAACATAAAGAAAACATAGCATAAACATTCATAACATCATCATATAACATCATACATCATCCCTGGGAACATTACTAATCATAACCTAAAAATCCCTATTTCCTAAAAATCTAGAATAAATTCTATGTGTTTAGGTGCATGGGCACTATGCAGGCGCATGAGCACTATGCAGGCGCACGAAGACTTAGGCGCATGGGAAAAGTTGGGCGCATGAACTTTAGGCGCATGGGGACTTCGGCGCATGGCCAAATTACCTTCTAACTAACATCATAATTCAGTCCCAACTCACATCCGAACATCTCCTAGCCTAGTTCTAATATACATAATAACACAAACATACCTAGAACCATGAACATAACCATAAATCATACCCAAGATTCACCCACCCACATCACACACACAAACACATACAGGAACACACACCCAACAAAATAAAAACATTAAAACATATATTTCTAGCCCCAAAACAAGTTAAAACATTTAAAATGGGGATTTAGAACTCACCTCTTGCAACTTTCGTGTATGGCTTCTTCACACCCGAATGCACTTGGAGTTCAAACACCTAAACAACCCAAAAACACATAACCAAACACATAAAAACATATAAGCACATACCCGAGACTGAAAATCAGCCAAGAACACTTCTAAACATCGAAAGCATACCTTGAATTCGACTTCTTCTTCTTCTCTCTAAATCCGAGAGTTTCTGCTCTTTCTGCCTCTAAAACCCGAACAAAAGTTGATGTAACACAAGAGTGGGCGGTTATGCCCACTTTTGTACAAAATAAAATATTGTGTTCTTTTTACACATTTAGCCCTCAATTTGGGTTAGATTGCATTTCTTCCTTTTTCTTCGCTTTTTTTCTTCCTTTTAAAATTTTCCGGGTGTTACATATTTGTTCACTTACTTCATTGACATTCGTATATGTTCGTTTGTTTATGCTTGTTTGTGTTCATTTGTTTACGTTTGTTCATTTATGTATTGAAACAATATTTTATTTACACATATTTTATGGTTTTTTAGATGAGTTATAATAATTATTTTTGACGAATCATTATAATTTTTTTGATTGAATCATACATCTTGATGAATTATGTATATATATTTACATGTGTTTTTGGATAAATTGTGACGTGTTAGAACTGTTCGTTTAATTTTTTAACGAACGAACATGAACAATTTTATTTTTTTAATGAACGAATATGAACAAAAATTCTATTTGATTATGTGTTTACCTTCGTGTTCGTGTTCGGTTAAAATTAAATGAACGAACGCTAACACGCTGATTTTTTGTTCATTTGGTTCCTTTATAAGTCTAGGTGCGTGTCTGCAAAAGGTGTGCCTCAGAAAATAAATGGAATCCGCAAAAACTCAGTATCATACATTAGTGAAACATTATAGTTTAGTCTAACATATAATTAATTACATTTTTTTAGAACCATTCTAGTGTGGTTTTGTGATGTGACTTGTAGCCAAAAGATTAAGAGTTTTTAAAATCTATAAAATACACATTATGATGCATTTATTTTAGATAGTTTTTTAGATAAATAATTTACATTTTTTCTTTTATCAAGGTAAAAGGCGCCGTTCAAAATAAAATCAAGAAAATGGGCAGGTAGGAAGACAAGCTTTCCGGCAGTCGTTGGTGGTTGTGAATGGTGGCGCATATAACGATTATTAGGTGCTCATTATAATAACATTTGCTTTTCTTTTGAATAATCATATTAGCAATAACCTTGCCATTATTTAATTGCTAATTATAATGATTAAAGTTCATTTTACAAGTGTCTATCTTTCCTTCTATCACTTTCACCTTTTTTTATTCCCTTTCTCTCTCATAATTGTTTAATAAAACAATCCGATATATCTAAAGGTGGTAATACAAACAAGTTGATGATAAAGAAGTGGATTCGTATATTTTTTTACATAAGTTAAGTAGCTAAAATGTCAATAATTTCTTACAAACACATATAACCTCCTCACCAAATTATATTATTTTGTTACTAAAAAATTGTTTTATTCAAGGAAAAAAAGGCGATATTGCATTTTGTTATAGTTAGAAGAAAAAGAAAGATACAGTAATTTTCTGTTTGTAATTTGTTTTCTCCAACTTAAATTTTAATATCTGTATCATATTTCTTGGATTTTGTTTTGTCTACCGTATCGTTAGCTTTATATGATATACCGCTCTATTTAGAAAAATAGAGTATATTGGCCGTTAATTATTTATTTTTGCATGCCACAAAATCATAATATATCTATACTACTATATATTGTTTTTGACAAGTGCAAAATTGATATTTCATTTAATTTTAAGACACATTATGAGATCTTTTGTACTTAAGGATTTTGTCATTTACGACATAATTTTATTATTTAATGGATAACATAACTCTTATATAATTATTACAATATAATTTATTTTGTTATTTTACAAATATTACTTAATGAGTTAATGAACGATATTTTTGTTAGCATCACGCAGGCTTCAAACAGCTATACAACCAAGAGTGACCAATTCTAGCAAGATATTAGGGCTAGACTCGAACAATATACATATTTTACATATTTGAAAAAGAGAGAGACGGTGAAAAAAAATGTAATAAAAAAATCAATGAAATTTGTATAATTAATAGAAGATAGAAACATAAAAAAAACGGACACACAAGAAAGTAACATTTGTCATGTAGTATAGAGATTTTTTATCGATAAAAAATGGTCACATAAGTTAAACTTATAAGCAGATTTTATATCATTTGAAATATTTAATTAACTTAGCTGAAGGTAGTATGTGCCAATATCACTTTCTAAAGGTAAAGAATCATAATATATATTTAATTAACTCTAAACGTATATAAATAATTTCGGCCCTTCCATTTTAATTAAATTTTCAGTGATTTAGAGATAATTTTATTTACATCTACCGAATTTTAGCCTCTTGTTATAATATTAAGAAATCAGATTTTAAAGGCGTGGGTGTTTGGGTATGGCCTACCAGGTTAAGGGCACTGAAGGCCACTCGTGCATGTTTAAAAATCATGCAAATCAAAACCCTACACTTTCTTTTAATCATTGTTATCGCTACGGATAATATTTATTTTTGTTGTTAGCTATTTAATATGATTTTTGTAGGTTCATACAGAGCCGATAAGTATCCAATTTGGAACTCATAGGGGATTTGTTTGTTATTTAATTCAATACATAGGGCTTGTCTGCATTGTGTGTCAATAATGTCATACTTGTACGTTTCCTTTAAGAGTTTTCATAAAAACAGGGTAAAAAAAGAAACACTGAAGCTTCTTTGAGGACAATCGATCATAAATGGGGAAAAATGACCGGTGAGAGATTCGAACCTATACATGATGTCCTTACAAGCATGAGCGGAGCTTTTAAGGGGCCCAAAGCCCTCCACAACCCCCTTGTTTTTTGCCGATGAAAAGTGAAATTTTATGTGTAATTTTATCTGAAGATTTAATAGTATTGAGTAGGGCCTCCTGATATAATGATATGAAAAAAAATTAGTCCTGTGATTTTTGGCCAACCTAGCGCCGCAACTGCCTATAAACATGTAGGAAACAAACTTGTTGTAAATAAAATTTATAATGAAATATATACAAATTTAAAATCATGACGTTATATTTAGAATTATATAAAGTATTATATATGAAAAATGATAAATGGAAAACAAAATTGTATTAGAAAGAAAAAAACAAAAAGTCAATTATATATGATCCGACTTCGTGTTGAATAAAATTTATACTAAAATGTAAACATAAATAAGCACGTTCGAACAATATTTATTCGAAAATTTATAAAATATTTTATATTAAAGTGAAAAAAAATATGTTTAAAAGCTAATTATATTTTTGAATATTGAAAATGAAAGTGACTGTCACTTTAGAGAAAAACACAAACCACCTTTAAAATCCTGTAGTTTTATTACTTGTATATTGTCATTTATAAAGTTGATAATTAATATTAGTACAACATCAAAACCTGTTTAATACCTAGTTAATTTTAAGATGAGAACATGACTACTTTGTATTCATTGTTTAACGATCCAATTTAATAACGTTGGAATAGGAACACTTAATAAACAAATCAATTTTTCGTTCGCCAATAAAATGAAGGTGTTACGGTCGCTTATGTTTTGTTTGTTGATATTATAAAAGAACGTAAATGTGTTAAAATGAATGAAGAAATTAACTTTGTTTTAGTTCGTTTGTTAGTTCATTACCTTAGACTTGAATCTAATTATTGACCAGCTGATAGGTTGACGCATGATATGTTGATTAGTATTACCAATAACTAACCCATGACACTACAAGAAATGTCGCCATTTGCGGCGACATCAATAGCGGCGACAAGCGTATTAGCGGCGACATGTCGCCGCTAATAGCCAACGATCCGTTCCCGACTGATAGACTTAATGGTGGTCGTTGATTAGTACCCAGATCTCACGGCTGGGGTTATATCGTACAAAACTATATCGTACTTAAACGGTCAAAATGGGTGCAAACGACATGATTTGAGTTTAAATGGGTCAAAATGACTTAAAGTTGGATGTCTTGAGTGCATCATATTGGGTTTAGGTTGAAATGATCATTTATCGTTAAAATGTACTTTAATTATCTAAGTTTAGCTTAAAGGGGTCAAAATGGGTGCAAACGACATGATTTGAGTTTAAATGAGTCAAAATGACTTAAAGTTGGATGTCTTGAGTGCATCATATTGGGTTTAGGTTATTTATAACTTTTTAAAATGTTTCTAAGCATATTAAGTGTGTTTGGTTCAACATGATTAAAAGTATATATTTCATTTTTGCAGGAACAAATTTCAAGTTTGCTTCAAAATCCTCATTTTATGTCACAAATTACAAACTTAATTACTTCGCGAAAAACTCCAAATCAAGCCGAAAAAGACGATTCAGACGAAGGGGATGAATAGCATATTGTATCAATAGGTCACGTTTGTTTTAGAATACTTCTGTTTAAATTTAATTATGACTAAATGACTTATGTTTGTACTTATGTAATATGATTGAATGATATTATGAAATCTAGATTTATTTGTATGTAATTCAATGTTATTGGGAATTTTAGGTTTATTTTGATCATCCAATGAAACTGGAAATTTAAAAAAAAATAAAAAAAAATTTTTAAAAAATTGATCATTAGCGGCGACATGTCGCCGCTAATAGTCATTTAATTATTAAAAAAAACAATAGCAACGAACCATTAGCGACGACATTTGGATTATTAGCGGCGACATCATTAGCGGCGACCCTTTAGCGGCGATTTTTTTATCATTAACGACGAACTATTAACGGTGACTCATTAGCGGCGACAAGTCGCCGCAAAAAGTTATAGCGATAGGTAATAGCGGTGACAATTGTCGCCGCTAATGATCAAAAATTTTGCAGTGTGAATATAGATATATGTAATGGACGACCAAATATTAACATAAACAAAAGAACGTAAACTAAATAAAGCCAATGACAAAGCATATAAACCAACATAAACAAATGTATGAGACATGCATGTGTTCACAATATTCATTATAACTAAATGATGAATGAAACCTTCTTTTCTAATTCATTCGTTTCTTAAGTAAACAAACTTTCCGTGCAATGAGGGTTCATTAACCGTTTGGCTCATTTACGTTTTTACATATGGCAATTATCTATACTATATATAATAAATATATATCTAGGGGATACGCGACAGCTTATTATGAAAGCTAATTCTTTTATCGCTTTTTTTTCTTATTAAATGAAAATATACTTAAACAACTTAATACATATAATATAAATCTTCTTAGTTTAATAATTAATTAAAACTTATTAAATTATAATATTCTAATTATATATTTTCTTAAAATATAAATTTGTAGTTCGTAATTCTGATTATTTGTTATTTATATATTCTTAATATTCATTATTTATTATTTCACCAGTAGCTAATAATATATTACATACAAAATTTATTAAAAAAATTAATGATTTTAACATGTTAAATTTATTTTGTCTATGTGATACATGAGTTTATAATTGTAATTATATAAGATATCTGGTTATCGCTCCCATTATATTTGGTTTAACACAGTGTATAAGTGATTATATGACTTTTATAATGCTTTACTTAAAACCATATATATTTTATTATATACACACTTCACTTCAAATGTCACTTAACTTGCTATAACTTAATAAAGATTGATTACCCATAAAGACATATATACAATGGCACACCACCAAATTTTGCACTAGTCAAACCTCCTATTTTTAATTGATTTCATTATCTTAGTCAATTCTCCACCATTAACCACCACCACCACCGGTCGTCATCAACATCAACATCAACATCACTCACATGCTATTTTGGTTAGAGAATGATCTTTTCAGCAATAAAAGGCTAGCAGATTTTGTTTTACGTGGTCACTGCGATTACACTAACACAAAAACTATTATATGCATAAATTGTATTGTTAAAGGTATTATAATATATTAATATATTTTGACCGACGTTATACTAGGATACTATTTCTAAGTAAAAATATGAAGCAGACAAGTATTTGTCTCATCTTTTTCATGTGCCAATCTAGTTACATGAGGGGGCTTTCAGATAGTTATAAATACTAGAAGCAGGGGTCCATGTAATTACTATATATTTTACGAGTAAGTCCTTCTTCGTTGTGTGAGGGAATGGACGTCCCAAGGGCACGCTTGTCCGCACGGGCTTCTCCCTCTCCCTCTCTCCTCCCTCACAACAGCCTCTCCCCACATTAGACAAAACCCTCTCATGCCTTCCATTGGAGAAGGGCTAAGATATATCATTTCCTGCTACTGAAGATGGGTCGATTCTAGACGTGAACTTATAAGATTGTTATACTATTAGTTGTGTGATTTGTGTAATGAGAATTGCCCTAATGAGATTTCTTGTTTTCTTGCAAATGAATTCGTAGTGGGAGTTTTATAAATGTTCAAAATGTTATGTATCATTACGTTTAATGTTACAAAAAAAGATTTAGAAACCGACATACAAATCGTAACATATACGTCTAAGACTAAGTATATTCAGGAACAACTTAATCCCATAAAACACAACTATGAGACAAATTTTTAACACCCATTTATAATCCCTTTGTATGATTAATTACTAAATTCGACATTATTGTAATATGGTTCTAAAATTCCAAATAAGAACATAGTGAATGAGTTATATAGGTATTACGTTTACACCCACACATATGTTTTGTTATTAATTTGTTTTACATCTCATTCAAATCGACAGAAGAAGCTCAATACATACACAACAAGTACAATAAATGAGCTTAAATATCCAAATTGATCCATACCAAGTCTCCATTCCCCTTTCTTAAATTTCTGGTTGTTTTAGTTTAAAGTATATACCACACACAATTGAAAGGCTAAATAAATGCATACGGTTAGTGCTCCTAATCATGTTTAAAAAAATTTGGAATTTTTATAAAAGTAAGTTGGGAAATGGATTAAACTATTAATGGAAAACAATAACCTATATCTTTAAAACACCCATTTCACCTAGGTGTATCGTATGCGAAGTGAAAACCTACATTTGTACCATTAGGCTATGAATCTTCTACCACAAGACTAAGTTGCTTTTGTAGTGTCCAACACAACCGTAGGTACTATAAATTTTCTAAATTTTGCCTCATATTCGTCAGTTTTTCTTATTTATTTTTGAAGTAGTATATTTTGAGATATCCTACATATTAACATGCATAAATGTTAAGATGCTTCAAGATGTATGTAATGTAACATATATCCAATTGATAAGGAATACAATGCTAGGCCTCTGTAGCTATAAGAGCTCTTAAAAAAGAAAAGATACAGAAAAAATAAATGTACAAAAATAGATACACAATAGAAAAGTCACAATATACTCCTTTTATGACCATAAATCTCCTTACTCTAATAAAAAAGCATCTAGGAGGGACACATGTCAACAACATATTTTCTTCACATCAATTTTTTTGCTTCTATCTTCTATTAAATAATCATATTAATTATTATAATATTATTGATTTTTTTAGATTAAAATAGTTTTTTAATAAATTAAGAAATAGATATTTTTACTAATGTTGTTTCTAAGGAAATAATTTTTTATAAAATTAGAAAATTTTTAAAAACATGACACTTTTTTAAAAATAAAAAATATTTTATAATTGTTGTTTTTAAAAAGTAATTTTTTATAAAAATAATTAAAATTGAGAGTTATAATAAGAAAGTTTTTGAAGTATGACATTTTATAAAGCGTTTGTTTTGAAATAAAACTTTTATTTTTATTTCTTATAAGAAAGATTTTAATCATATTTTATTTTAGAATCTCGATTTATAATTAATAAAATTTTTATTATACTTAATATTTTTATTCAACCCATGTAATACACGGGTTTATTAAAGCTAGTCTATAACATATAATAAAAAAATATTTTCTATGACACGTGTCATAATTCTAGCATATCAAAGAACACATGTAATTATTCTAGCATATTAAAAAAATATTTTCTCACCTCTCTCTCATAATAAATATAAAAATTATAAAAACAATCAATTTGACATTCATTTTTTACTAAAATATATTAAAACAAATATATTTATATTTGTGTTTATTGTCTCCCTCATATTAAATGATAATTATTGTAAATAAGTAACTAAACTATTAGACATCTAAAATATAAATATTATTATTTTAATAATTTTTAATACATACTGAATTATATGATTTTAGACATATTTTATCTTTAAATATAGAGTAATAATTTATAATTTTATTATCTATTATAATTTTTCAAATACTTATTATATTTTTAGTTCATCAATGACTAATAATATCTAAAAAAAATATCATAAAACTAATGCTTTTGATATAATTTATTTATTCCACCCATGTGATGCATAAGCTCTAATCTAGTAATACAATTATACAAAGGATAACAAATATCCAATATAATAGGGCATGAAAACTGTAATTCTATCTAGGTCAAAATGTCAAACTATCAAATATGTCTTATTAAGCAAAACAGATGCAACAACATGTAGCCAGGACCTAAGAGTTTCGAAGCGAGAAGATGTCAAGCCTTTGGACAAAATGTAAGCTAGCTATAATGCAATAAAATATTTCAAATACAGAGAGTCAATGCTAAAACCATATATCGAACAAAGTGCATATTAATCTCAAGTGTGTTGGTTAACCACTAGATTGATCGTTAAATATGTGGCACCATGATTCTCACATCAAAGTGTAGGAAAACGGGGAATAGGGATATGGAGCTCAGATTAATCTCAAGTATGTTGATTAACCACTAGATTGATCGTTATATATATATATGTATGTATATTTTCATAAATCATAATGTTATATATATTATTATGATAAAAATAATTAAATAATATATATTATGTTATATATAAGAAGTATGATTACAAATAAATATAAAAGTAATTATAAAAATTAAAAATTAAATAATTTAACAAGAAACAAGCCGAGACCAAACTCGAGTTTGAAAAAATTATGACTAGCTGAGCTCGAGTTCGAGCTTTAGAAATAAAACTACAAACAAACCGAGGTCAAGCTCGAGCTTTCTATAAAAAACAAATAAAGCTCGAGCCTAAGCGATGTCGGCACAGTTCGACTTATTTACACCCTTAACCAAAACCAAGATCGGTTAAGAATGCAAGGCGTTAACTTTTACACATGACATCCTACGATACTAGCCATTTTTAAGCCTGTGAAAAGGTTGTAGGTTCAGTAATAGGAGAAGTGGATGCGTGAAACATAACATGATTAGGAAACTAGTGAGACTGAGGAGTATGACCACAAGAATGATTAAACGTAGGATGAAAAAGAGGGGAGGGATAGAGGTAGAAGTTGTGGTAGGGAAGATGATGGACTAGGAGTTGGTAAAAAATGAACCAAATGGAAATGGTAGTGATACTATAGACGGTGAAGAGGTAGATGTTCATATAAATGGTTGAAGAGGAAGAACGTAATAGAGGTTATGGAAGAAGGGACATAAGGTATGGCAGTAGTAGTGGAAATTTTAAAGACTGTCTCATGAATGGTGACATGACGAGAGGTGAAACTGTGTCGAGTGTGAGGATCGTAACAAAGATAGCCACGGTGTGATGGAGCATAATCATGAACCAAACATGAAACTTACTTAGGTGAAAGTTCTTCCGAACAAGTATCACTTAGGTATAGATAACACAAAGAAGAATGGAGTAGTCTAGTCTAGTACCGAAATGAACCTCATAACATGAGGAATGGTATAGAATAGGTGTAGGTCATTGGTTAATGAGAATAGTTATTATGTCGTCAGCATCATGCTAGAAACAATATTAAAGATGGGCATAAAAGAGTAAGGCTCGTGCCATCTAAAAAAGGTAGTTGTTTTTTCACTGAACAATACAGTTTTGTTAAAGGTGTAAGGATCCTTGTCAAAATTATAAACATAAATTTTATCTTTCATTTCACCATACAAGAAAGCAATTTTGACATACATTTGATAGATTTTAAAATTCATGAAGAAGCATAAGAAAGAAAAATATAAATTGCTTCAATTCTAACCATAGATGCATAAACCTCTTCATATTTTAAGCCTTCAACATGATAGAATTTTTGTACAAGAAGTTTGGCATTTTTTTTCATACAATAACACCTTTCTCATCCATCTTATCTTTGGGTAATTCAACAAGGTGCAATATATCAAACTTCTTGAATTATATCAACTCATCTTGCATTGTATCAATCTAACTATTCTCCTTTAATGCTATTTTAACATTTTTAGGCATCATTTGAGAAATAAAGAATGCATATAAACATATGTTAATTGCTTCTAATTGACTTATAGTTTGCACACCTTCAGATAAAGGACCAATTATTGCATTAATAGAATGATTTATATGAATTCTTAGTTGTTAAATTTCTTTTTTAAAAAAACTCTTTCATCCAAAATAGTAATATGACCTATAGTTTCATACACATCAACACTACCTTTTGGTTGATAGACGATTGTTTCTCCTTGATGTTCATCAAGAGCCAGTGCTACAGATGAAATAGATTTAGATTGAGAGTCTTATAAAGGTACTTTTTATAGGCTCATGTTATCATTATTTTAAAATTCTGGTTTTCCAATAAATGATTTTTTAAATGAATTATAATGAGACTTATCTTTTGTAAAAAGTTGTTTTCTATTATGAGAAATAGAATTATGAAATCATTCTTCACTTAATGATTTATGTTGATAAATGTAATTTCTTGTAATATGATTTGGCTTTCCACATATAAAGCAACATCTTTTGTGTGGCCTTTTAGAGTAATATTTCATCAAATTCTATGATTAATATGATATATTTATTTGCATGTTTCTCTCAAGCTGTTTATGATAACCACTGAAGTTATCATAGAATTTGTCATTCATATATTTTTGGTTATTTGATTCTTTAACAGTCTCTATGTTCTCTCTTTGAACTTTAGCTTTTCTAGCTTGATTTAAGAGTTACGAGGAAAGCTTATTTAGCATTTGATTTAGATTTGTAGTTGAGGAGGCATGATCTGTATCTTTTAATCCTTGATGATAAATTGCTAGAAACTGACCCGTATTATTGACACCTGAGCTAAAAACATCTTCTTTCACAGAGTTAGTATCAAGAGAAAGTTTATTTTTAAAGCATCGAACGTTCGAATCTTTAAGAATATATTCTTCCTTATCTATTTTACCCTTAGAAACAAATCTATTTTTGAAATCTCATTTAAATTCAAATGATTTTCTAATCATTTGTTTAGATTTAATTTTTTATTTAAGTTTCTCTTGTGTAATCAATGGTTTTAAACAACTACTTTTCTCAAAAGAAACATCAAACTTTTCATTAATTTTGGTGATTAATTACATTTTGATTCTTTCGCAATACATTTCTTACTTTTATTTTCCTCAAAATCTAGATCATGATCACTCTCCTAGTTTTCCACTATCCAATCTATCTTCAAATTTTCTACACAAACATTAGAATCACTGATTTTTATTTTTTATTTTTATTTTTCGTCAGAGGATCAATGGTCAAAGAAATGTTAACTTGTAAGGCCCCGTTTCCGGAAAGCCTCACAGTTGGTTAATCATAGCATAAAATCACTTTATAAAGACAACATTGCAGCGAAATTAAATAAACATTCATTTAAAACTTGTAGATCATATTGTAGTTATACATTTGTCTCCCAGACAGAATAAAAATATTGTACTTTGTTTTAAATTAAAATAAACGATTTCATAGACATGGATATCATTCGTCGTACGCCAAGTAGCTTCCATCATTATGCCATACCCAACATCACCCTTCTCCTGCCAACTATTATGCATAAAAATCAGATTCGGTGAATGAGTTCTAGTTTTAAGTAATATAAGAAAGTATAAACTTTATCCTTCTTATAGTGACCACACATACATCACAATACATAACATTTCTTGTGTCATAATAAACAGGTTCATTATCTTTCATTCTTTCATTATCTTTCACTTCATCATAAACGAGATTGCACACAACAAGAGCCCCTGTTGATCGAAAACGAATGTCGATCCCTGTCGGGTGACAGCGGTAACTAACCTCGACAGTTGATCCACACTGTAAGGCACATAGCCTGCTCATGAATACGGATCCATCATCATACATCAGATCCACCTAAGTGAAGTCCATCATAGTGCTTGCAAGACTTTTTATCATCATACGAGCCCGGGTAACATTCATTAAGTTTCACTTTTCATTAATATTATCTTCCACTTTAATATACAATACTTTACTTATTAAATGCACAACATACCAAGTACAATTCACCATAAAACATACCTGATCCTCCGCGGGACAGCGGGGGTTCGGGGGCGGCAACCCCTGACAGCGAGGTTTTAGGGGCAGCAGTCCCTAGTGGCGTCCAAGGGGCAACACCGTAAAACATAGAAAAACTATATAGTTTTGTTACAGAAAATTCTTTCCTGTTATAGAAAATTTTATCTTCCTGTTAAAACCTCTTAAGATATTTGCCATTAAAAAAACGTATATTTAGTATGCATAACAACCCCAAAACATAGAAAAAATTGTAAAAAATGTATCTAGAACTCACCTTGTTACAATGAGTAGCTTCTAGTCTAAGCTTTTTAAGCTAGGGTCGCGGTACACGTCCTGCATATGAGTTAACACTCAAATGGGTTATTTTCTACCTAGTTTCAGCAGTAGTTTTGCACGCAGTTTCACTTCCAGTTTTGCATGGCAGTTTCGCATGTCTGTTTCACCTAACTTTCATTGGATTCCATGGCTGCGAAATTACCTGCGAAACTATAGCTTCCTAGGACGAACTCATAGTTTCACAGTATGAGCACACAGTTTCGCAGGACGAATAGACAGTATCGCAGAATGTATAATAATGACAAACCAACCCGTTTTTAACCCAAAATCGCAACCTTTTACGTCCAAATCCTTAGTTTTTATCCATGAAGCTATATATAAATTTTTTAAATGATTTTATACGTAAAAATGTGACCTTTATGTGATTCTTTGCAACTTTTCAAAACCCAAAACCCTAGAATTCGGGTTTGATCTACAGAGGGGTTTAAAGGCTGATTTTTACATGGATTTCTTGCTCCTTTCTTGTGGTTTGATGCTCTTACACTCAGATTTTCAATCCTTTAACCAATGAAGCTCCAAATCTTGAGTTTTCTTCACTTTCTCTCTCTACTCTCTCTAGAATTGGTGGCTAGGGTTGAAAAATAAAAAAGATGATGGCTGGTTAGGTGGTTTAAGTTGCTGATTATGGGCCTTTAACCACTTAATCTCGTGCCCATAAGGATAATTTAGCCCATGACCCATTTTCTTTTTTTATTAAATATTCCTTAGTTAAGCCGATTATTATTAAATGACTTGTTTTGACTTTCTTGGGTGTTACATGACTGAAGGTTTTAAGTCACTTTGAGGTTGAAATTCCAGACCATAACTCATATCCTCATCTAGTATGATATTGGATGAAGGCAAGCATGAGTAATCATGATTAATGGGAGGAGCTATCTTCGCAAAACCACTACCACTCTTACCACCATTAGTTTTTCGTGTAATCTGTAATTTGATAATGCCTTCAACCATTATTGATGAAAGTTCAAATTTCTCAATAGTAAGCTTTGCTAAAGCAAGTGCATTGTTAAGTCTGTTTCTTTCCCAAGTGAGCTCATCATTTGGTTTTGATAGATCATCTTTAGCACATTATTTATCATATAGATTAAGTTGTATTTGATAATCAAATTAAGAAGAATGCGTATGTGTGTGATATCAACGAACTTTAAACAAACTCAATCGAATATTATTAACCACACAATTAATACCAAATGAGTTTACATCATTTAAGCTCGACTCACCTGAGGTGAGTTGCCCTCAAGCGGCCTATCACACAACCTTCTTCTCTCCAAACTTCAGAACACTTTTACAAATGAAACATACGTAATGAAATACAAAGCAAAACAACTATATATACATGATGGACTTGATAAGAAAACTTTTAAATGTTTTTGCATGATCTAAAGTTCTTGCATGAACTAAAGTTTTCACATAAACTAAAATTTCTCGAATGAACTTAAAGTTTTCACAAGCTTTTGAAAACTTATATCCTTTCAGATGTTTTAACTTTCTTGGATTTTGCTTTTCACTTAATATTATAATTCATACAAGTTAGGGCCTTATAATGTCCCCCTTGGATTATGATATCAAGCTATGTTTGACTTTAGTCATACATCTTCAAGAATTATCTAATTTCTAGATATCTTTCATTTTAGTTTTCCCCCTCAGTTGTAACCTCATTCTAATGTATATCTTCATAAAGGATATTACATCTGCATCAAGATTGAACCTTTCTATCATGATTACTTAGACTTAAGTTGTATTTGGTAAATTGTTTTATTAAGACTTTCTAACTTTTCTTTAAAAATCTTTTCATTAGATTTATATCTTCTTGCTTGATATTAAAGTTATTCACCTTCTATATTAAAGTTTCATTGTGAGCTCATTATCTTTGGACTTTCTTTGTACATAATTGATTGTATACCTCAGAAGTGGTAGTGGATGATTCAACAACATTTGAGACTTCTTTGACCAGGAAAGTCTTCAACACATCCTTCTTTTTTAAAAATGTTTCCTCTAAAATAGCTAGAGTAAACTCAACAACTTCTTTCATTTTGTTTGGATTAGAAAATTTGGCTAAAGTAATATTAGCAACACTTGGAACACTATCAGCTTGATCAATGTATGCCAAAGTAATCTCAACAACATTTTGGTTAATTCATCTTCAATCTCATCTTTTTTAACCTCCACTTATTCTTCCTTTCAACAAATTCTTCAACTTTCCTTTCAATATCTCCAACTTCTTCTTCCTCAAACTCGGACGGATCAACTTCTCTTTCTTCTTCACTCTCATGTTTTTTTCAAATACTCCCTCAAGCAAATCTCTAGAAACAAATTCAACAAATAGATTTTCTGATTTCTCCATATTTTCTACTTTTTTAACTTCTGCAAACAAGGTTGTGGAAATTTTGAGATTCTTCCATTTAGTCAAACCAATAATATTCAGTATTTGTCTAAGAAACTAGTGCTTTGTTGTTACTGGAAGACCCTCCTTTTTCATTTTTGGCTTCAACCTCTATGGTCAACATCTTATTGACTCCTTCAAGTTGATTAGATTTTGGTTCTATGCATTCTCTAGCAAAGTGCATGGGTTTGTCATAATTTTAACATCTGAGACTAGCTTTATCAAAACCAATTTTACTTGAATTGTTTACCCCCAAACATCTTCTTTCCTGTTCTACGTGTAAAGTTTTTGGCTCTATAAACAACCATAGCCATTTGATATTTGATATCCTTCTCTTCAACATCATTAGGGTTCACTTCTTGTAAATCATCAACTACCACATAAGGAGCACTCAGTCTTCCAGCCATAAAAGCTTCATAACTAGACATGGAAGTGGTGAACAATGCTAAGTGCTCTTCTACAATTTGAAAAGTTTGTTTTGAAGCATTAGAGGTGGCAACATAAGCTTGTTGAACAGTTTGTTGAGGCTGGATTTTTCGAATAATGAGCTTACATGGGAGAAGAATATGGATGAAAATTTGGAACTTGAAACTGAGTTACCTATGCTTCTTTCACTTGTGGACCAAATAACGTCCTGGATTGCTGTTGTTGGCACATTTGAGTATAACTCATGTAGTAGTTCGGATTACTTGCCATTTTAGCATACAACGTTGTAGCTTCAGCATCCATTGAGTTCAGATGATTGGCAACTCTCTATTTATTATCCATCTTATAAGACTTGATGGCTGATATGATAGGGTGAAAAGATCCTTGCTTCTTTTGATTGAAGTGAAGTTGTTGTTCCAGCTGTAAGACAATGAGTTGAGCGGTTTCTTATTAATAGCAATGTTTTCCAGAGTTATTCCAACACTCTTATTTTTGGTAACCAGTTTAACAAATCTTACAATTTGTACCTCTTGAAATTCACCAATCATATGGTTAAACATGTTAAATTCCTAATTTAACATATCTTTCCTGATTTCATGCATATCTTTGTTTTCTATGATTTGAGATTCCATAGCATCCTACAAAAAATTTGCTCATCTGAAATCTTTGAATTTGTGAGAAATCTCAGTGGTTAATGTCATGGTAATTGCAGCATATGCTTTGTTATCAAGCTCAAATCTCTTTATGTCTTCTTTATCCCATTAGTGTTTAGGCTTTTGAACCATTTTATTTTTATCATTCTTATATAAAGGTATGTAAGGTCCATACTTGATCAATCTCCACATTTGAATTAACAGTCATTTCTAAACTCATAATTGAATTGAATACAAAGGTAAATAATTTTTCGCACTATATTCCATAGAAGGTGAAGAGTATAGAAGTTGGAATAATGATCAAGTGATGGTAATTACAAAACCAAAAAACCTATGTATACTATATGTTCTCGCGTAGCAACCTAAGTTCTTAGGCGACTTTCTTCATCTTGAATCTTCAAAAACGATTTTAATTTTCTAAGCCTCTTGGTTTTATCTCTATAGATAAAGATAAAGTAATTGAAAAAGTTTAGTGTTTAAGTATGAAAGATATTAAAGATACTATACGTATATGTATTGGTGATTTAAAGCTGATTAAAGTTAAAGGTTTTTAAGTGACTAATATGCTAAAGAGTTTGTTTAAAGTTTTTAAAGTAGAACTCATTCAGCAACGTTGACTTTTGTATGCATATTAGATTGATAGCTAAATGAAATATGGAATAAAGAATAATAGATTGACGTTTTGATAGATTGAATTTTATTATGAATGAATGTAAAGATTTTTCCGCTATAATAGTGAATGTTTAAAATTTAAGGATTGGGTGTTTCTAATAAATAAAATCCAACTGTAAGGTCAGCTGGAAACATGCCTTACATGAACATATGTTGCGTTCGTTCATTTATGTTTCTTTATACTTGTTCATTCAATACACACACACGCATATATATATATATATATATATATATATATATATATATATATATATATATATATATATATATATATATATATATATATTATATATATATATATATATATATATATATATATATATATATATATATATATATATATATATATTATATATATATATATATAGGGTAGGGTTATCTTGAGAACCACCCTTTTTAGTGAGAACTCTAGGAACCATATCAACCACACATTTTAGTCACATGCAAGTCACATGCCACTTCCACCTTTTTTTTAAAACGTTCATAACTTTTTTTC
>CM046037.1:16702008-16709508 GCA_025215565.1 Flaveria ramosissima
CCGTAGGTATTAGTAATATAATAATATAACTAATAATATAATAATTAATAAAATAATAATAATAATAAATACATATAATAATAATCGTAATAATAATAATAATAAATATGAATAATAATAATAAAATAATAATAATGATGATGATAATAATAATAATATAATAATAATAATAATAATAATAATAATAATAATAATAATAATAATATAATACTAGCAGCAGGAGCAGCAGTAGTCGTAGTAATAGTAGTCGTAGTAGTAGTAGTAGTAGCAGTAGTAGTAGTAGTACTATTATTTGACGACTGAGTTTATTCCGGGATTGACGACTACCCGCATCTTCAGTTCGAGGAGGGGACTACGACATTGGCGTGCTTCAGGACTTTGAGAGGATGATCGCCAGCACCAGGGACCGTACTTTCACATGCATGGTTGGATCTCGTTAGCAAGCACAGGAGATTTATGGAGATTATCGGCGAGGATAGCCCGTGGGAGCAGAGGTTTAGCATGGATTTGCCCACATATCAAGAGCTCACGGTGGAGTTTTACTGCATATTCACGTTCCGTCCTCGTGCGTAGGGGCTACAAGAGCTAGACGAGGATGACATCGCTGATAGTCGTTCAGACGCAGAGTTTTTCGATGTTTGGCGTCCTGCAGCGCATGTACCTTAGGAGGTTTGTTGTCGTTAGCGGCCTCTACACTGAGGAGGAGACCCGAGAGCCGATCTACACTACGTCTTTGATTCGGGGGGCTGATAACGCAGATGAGGTCTAGTGGTCTGCGATCGGGGACGGACCGTACGGTGGCGATTCGAGGGTCTCTCACATACAAGATCATCTGTATCGTTACATTCACTAATTGATTGTCATGTCGGTCACTGGACGTGAAGAGGGGACCGACAGGGTCAACACCGCTAACCTCTTCTTTCTTCGGGTCTACTCACACACCGACACTGCCACCTCGCGCATGCTCTTGTAGATTACTTCGCCAGCTACTATCACAAGCAGATGCAAGGGGGCGTTAGTAGGCGCAGCGTCGTGGCGCAGATCACTCAGGGCCTGGGATACGAGCATGCCATGTCCTAGCTTCCACTGCTAGCGACTCCTGTGCGCCTGGCGGCACAGGCCACCGCCACCGGGATGAGGATCGATCAGAGGTTTGGGGACGACACGTGGCACCAGGTTTAGAGATTCCATGAGCTTGTTGCATGGGTGCCCGAGCAATTGGTGGACCCACTTGGGTTGGCATGGGCCGAGGTCCAGGTTTAACCGGTTCACCAGCCGGTTGGTGGCGGGGAGGATGAGCCCATTCATTCGCCGGACGACCAGGACCCCCCCACAGCATCCTAAGCGCGTGTATCATGTCGTGCGGTTGCCTACTCATATAGTTGATATGCTTCAGGACACGATGGCCAGGGTCACCAGCATGGATGACCGGCTCATGCGTATTGGGGATATGATGGAGTGGGTCATACAACACATGGTCGAAGACTGTGCGGCCTCCAGTACGCCATTGTTGTCACAGCCACCCAGACGGTTAGGGCATGACGATGCTAGCACCTCTGGCTCAGGCGGGTCAGGTCAGGCCGGATACTAACATGGCGGGTTAGATAGATATTTTGTATGTATTTTGTTTCTTTTTGTATGTTCAAACTTGTTGTATTTATATATACAGTTTTCGTATAATGCTTTTGTTGTAGTTATGATGGCTTCTATATTTGCTTGTGTTTGATTGGTTGTTTGTAATGGTAATTATATACAATGTTTGTAATTTTGATAATGTATGAACCAACTTGTTATGTAATTGCATGTAATGTTTATGATAATTTCTATACCGGTTTTTATATATAAATTTGTAACGTCACAAAAACACAAACTCGTAATATGATAAAATAAAAAACACAATCGATGTTTATGATAATGTCAATATTCATTTTTAGGGTTTCGACGAGACTAAGCGATTACGATCAAACCGAAAAAATACTCGTAATTTTGATAATGTTAATAGTATATGTATGAACCAACTTGTTATGTAATTGTATATATAAGGATTTTTATTGTGTTACTTTTAAATTATAAACTTTTTAGTTGATAGAAATATAGAATAATTCATTTAATTCTTACTTCACCTAATTATTTTGTGAGAATTTATATTTTTGGAGCTTAACAGTCATATAATATATAAATACTTATAATAATATCTAAATTATATTGCTTTATATTTGTGGTAATAATAAATACCATCTTCTTTAGATGATTATGTGATTATCTTAGTGCATTACATACTTGTACCATTTTATTTCATGTCAATACTCCAACATAATGTTATGTGATTTGTAAGCGTTTAATGTACAAGTCATCGATGCATCCAAGTTGATTTTTAGTTTTTATACTTGGATTAATTTGCAGTCGATTCCAAAATCTTTTCTTGCGAACTCGGACGGATGGAGATGCAAGAAAGTGATAAACTAAAAATAAACACAAACTAGTATGATTAAAAAACGTTAAATATTAAAACCAATATGTCTCGGTTTGCCCAAACGTGACATATACATCACCAACAAAACCCTAAAACCCAACTTTAAAAAACATCCTTTCACTCTCAAAAATACACTCATACCCCCAATAATTAACCCAATCCCGATGTTTAAAACATTCTCTGAAACCTAACCGTCACGTTTAGGGCCATACGTGACGGTTACTTTGTAAACCTGACCTAACGGTCACGTTTAGACCCAACCGTCACGGTTAGGTCGGTTTTTTTCTAAAATTCTTACGGTGCATCTAAAATTTCCCTAGTTTCAAAGATGATTAATTAATGTAACCATATAGTATTAACTATATCTACAGTACGAAAAACATACATTTAACTGAAACTTTTAGAAAAAAATGTTATTATATACATATCAGATACGATCACACTAAAATCACTTTGCTGAAAAGAAATTTGTAGTTATCATGAATTTTATTTTCTATGGGCTTATCTAAAAGAACAAGACCTTTAATACAACAATCACATAATAGACAAAAATATCAACCCTTTTTCTCTCATTTTATTAGCATATCTTGTGATAATTAATCATTACAAGCATTGTTCCATCTTCTCTTTCCATTCTTCTCCACTCCACAAAAAACTATATTTAACTTTCAAAAAGACTAATCCAAAAAGCACAAACATCGTGCCAAAATTGATAAATTCCAAGTAAACAACTTAGAACGTCCCCCTCATTCCTCCAAGGGCTTCAAACACACTTGAACTCCATACTTAGGCTTTATAGTAAGCACGATAACCGGTGCATGTCTATAACGGTCGGATATCAAAAAATTGAACTTGCTTATTAACATCGACAAAATAATCTTCGCTTCCATAAGGGCGAAAGACTGGCCAACACAATTACGTGGGCCAGCCGCAAAGGGCATAAATTGGCGTCCTTGTGAGAATGACTGAGGGGCAAACCGATTAGGGTTAAATTCATTTGCGTCTTTACCCCATATCTCTTCGCTGTGGTGTATCGCTAGCACGGGGATCCATATAGACAATCCTTTAGGGACGTGGAGGTCCCCGAGTTTTATATCTTCGAATGCCATCCTAGGCAGCACGGTTGCAGGAGGATACAATCGTAAAGATTCTTTGATCACCATGTTCAACTGCATCAATAACATATTAGTGTTAGATCTATATAAAATCGTTGGTTCCAAATATATGTACATAATTTTATTTTATTTGAGTAGAACAAAATGGTTTTGTTAAATTAATGGCTACCAACCCAATAGAGTGAAGGATTTTAAGCACAACTTGAATTTATATGAATTAAAAAAAATGTATTGATCTTCTTTTTATCAGACAACCATGCATGAGAATCTTGAGTATATTTAAATCCGATGGTTTTCAGTGAAAATTTTCAACGCATTTATTTATTTGGAGTCCTTAACGTATAAGTCAAAGTATTGTTTTTTCCAGACTTAATTACGATTAAAACCATTATGTAACAGTGTTTACATAACGTATTTTCTTATCATAATCTACGAAACTTTTTTTCTTTTTTTGACAAATAGTTGGTAAAAGTCAAATATATTATGTTCATGAACAGATAGTACGTTTACTTTTGTTAAATTATTTTATCTAAGTTGTTAGCTCATCTACGAAACACTATAGATTTTTATAACATTACACATAATATTGATTACTGATTAGTCTTTTCGCATGTGAAAAACATGGGTCTTAAAGTCAAGTCATACTAATCGACTCAAAATTCAGCTTTGACACACAAAATAAACTAACAGTAAAATTTAATTGTCGTGATAAACTGTACTCGTTCATATTTTTATTTAATTTTTCCTAAATAAATCTTTATTTTCAAAATTACGTTTTTAATCATCAAACTCGATTAAATTATTAGTTCTAGACGTAAATTGTTACTTCCTATTATTAAATGCATTAATTAGAGTTCACTAAACCATGTGTATATTTTTATAAAAACTTATTTGATACGGAATACTATTACGATATCTTAGTTTAAAAAAAATAATATATCACACATGTATCTAAAAGTGTAAGATACTTAACATAACATGTTTCATCAGCTAGAGTGAAATATATCTTTAAAAAGTTATCGAGACATTTTATTATATCTGAACAATATTTGGATATATCTAAATTTAGTTAGGATTAATTTTCTTTTGCTTTCATATATGATACTTATAACATAACAAAATTTGAAGTGCTTGGTAATTTTTTTTCCTGAACCTACAATTTCTCTAATAAAAGTTATATTTATATCTATTAATGCAAATTCATGTAATGCTAATTAAACATGTTGATTAATATATGATGATTATGTGACAACATAATTAATCGCATACCACGGATAGCTTCGAGAGGTCTTCGACCGATGGTGAACCACCATTACAGACCTCTTTAACCTCGGCTCGAACCTTGTCTTGCCAATAGGGGTTGCTGGCTAGTAACATGATGGTCCATGTGAGTAACAGTGCAGTGGTTTCATGTCCTGCAAAGAAGAACGTCTTGCATTCATCCATTATTACTTGCAAATTTAAGTTGGATCCATTCCCCCCTCTTTTCTTCTGCATTTCATTAAGCAACATCCCGAGTAAATCATCGCCATAAGAACTACTGCGACCGATCTCCACACAAGCCGTTCGGCTCTGTATGATCTCCATCAATAACCGCTCAACTTCCATTTTTAATGATTTGATCTCTCTGTTATATTTACTCGGAAGAAATCTTCATAATAATAAATGTATTAGTCCCCCTTTATAAATTAGAAGAACAACATGCAACAGGCATATGCATGATATTGTGTATAAAAAAAAGGGATTGGCTAAGTGTATCCCTTAAATATTTTTCTAATAAACATCAAATGAAGGTGTTTTCTTTGTCATTTAGCATGAATGAAAAGTGAATTAATACTGATACGACAAGTTAGAAGATAACTTAACAAGTAACTAAGAGTTATATATATTCTTACCGGCTTCCAGGAAGACACAGGTGACGGCTAGCTTGAGCACATAACTGTTGTAAACCCGTTAACAGTTGAAATATTTGCTTCCCCTTTTCGTAACTACTATCGAATTCAGTTCGAGAAATGATATCCGCAGTGAGCCGAGCCATGTACTCCCCGATCTCAAACTCCACTCGTCCCATTGCCACCTCTGCCGTCATTGATCGAATCATCTCCTTAGTGCTTTCCACCATGTAACCAGCATACCTCTATATAAATTTATGCAACTAGTTAGACTAAATTTGCCATTAATGTACCCTAACTAATTTCATCACACCCCTTGAAAATGTCAAATCTAAAGAATTAGGTTATATTTATATTACAAGAAAAGATAATATAACTGATTTGACAACATAAAAAGCAATAAAAAGCGACAGAATTGTGCGTTTAATACTTTAAGTAGCACATCTAATAGTTTATAGTTTATTGATAATATTAAAACCTTGAGTTTATCATTGATAAATGCAGGTGCAACGATGTGACGTTGGTGGTGCCAGTCTTGGCCATTAGCCATTAGAAGCCCACGGCCAATGAAGTGCTTAGAGCCTTGTTGTTGAAGCCATGATTTCCCAGAGTTAGTGCTGTGCTTTACCAACAATTCTTTGATTAGTTCAGTCTCCGTCAGGCACAACCGAGGCTCCGTACCATTCCAATATATAAATCTTTTTCCTGAATAGTAATAGTATTTATAAAAATCATAACTTTATTGCTTAAAATACCTGGACTATTATACATATGTTATTTATGGACCATATTTTGTCTCTTTTATGTCATGTATTTAGTTTCCTTGTTATCAAGGGCATGAAACCCTTGTACATACATATGAGGATTCTTTTTTTCTTTTGTTAGAACGACAGCGCGCACTGTCGTTAAAAAGACTAGAAAGATGCTAGATGAGAAAACTTATAAAAGTTGTATAGTTTTAAAAAGAAAAGAAACATATGCATACGATTGTATATTTCTTTTATTCATCTTTGACACGGATCTATCAACGGATTTTAGACTCTTTAGCGTGTCTAGAATGGATTAACACACAAGGGGTATATGTTGGTACCGTAAAGTTTGGACCACAGCACGAAGTGAGGTAAGAGGCGAGGGACGATGTCGTGATCAATCGTGGGCATGTCAAAGGAGGTTGATTTCGAGACGAGGGAAGCGATGTCCAAGAGGTTTCCGATAAGGAACCCGGGTTTGGGGCCACGGACTCCTTGCCTAGACATGATGTTCTTGATACGTATGGGTGTAAACAAGTAGCAATCTAGAGTTTCATAAGCAACCTTGATTAAGAGATACAGAAATGCAAGGAAAAAAGACCACAAAACAACACCCATTGCAATCATAAATGTCATATCTTTGGGAGTGGGAGAGAGAGAGGAGAAAGAATTGAGAATTTAAGCGGGCCAAGGAAGGCAATTTATAGGGATGAGCACTCAATGAAGGTGAATATTCAAATCATTTAAAAAAGGCAAAGATGTAACTCTTGTGATTATAGAATATACATCTACGTATTTTTAAATCACACACTTAACTCCGAGCGTGTGTATATACATTAATACGTATATATAATAGATACTAGTGAAAATGTCCGCGTGTTGCGCCAGTACGGCTGTTGCGTAATTTTTTGGGAATTCGATATTTAGGGGGGGTTTCGTTTTATGAATGTAGGTTAGAGTTTTATGATTATCGTAGGAAGCTTTCGGTGGTAATTTGCATAAACGGAGAAAGTTAATGAAGATATTATCACCACAAATTAGCATCTTGATTGTTATTAATCTGCTAACAACCGGCAAGAGAAAGAGGAAGAGAGATTAGTGCTCAATCGCAATGAATAAACGGTATTGAAAGTAAATGTTGGTTTTGTTTTGCCACGTGTATATACTTTAGTATTTATATTAAGCATCATATGTTATACTTTATTGTAAGGGCGTAAATGAAATAAAATGATTAATATTTTGAAATATAAGCATGACTTGCATATGGGTGT
>CM046037.1:16714508-16955021 GCA_025215565.1 Flaveria ramosissima
TTTGTGTTGCAACGGCCTCAGATGGAGTTCAATCCCTGTGATTGACTCATATGGGATCTTTGTCGCGTATCTCGGTGTTGTGTTAGTCTTCGAGCATGAGTCGGGGATATTGCACGAGACAAGATTCGAGTAATGAAGGGTAATGAGCAAAGTAATGAAGGAAGAATGAATGTATGAAATGAACGTTAATGAAATATCCTAATAATATATGAAATGGGATCCTTGTCATTCGACCTCAGTAATCGTGGCTGTGTGCCATGAACAGGGTAAAGTCTGACAGGATCTAGAAAGAAGTGAAAGATAATGATGTATGATGAATGATGAATGTAACGAACGAAATGACGAAGATAATAATGATATTATCTGTATGTACGTATGATGTGTGAACGCATGTATGTAACGAATGTTTTTATTAAAGAAAGTAAAGAACGGTTCTATGAAAGAAAAGTAAGTTTTATTATAAAACTAGAACTCACTCAGCAACGCTGACTTTGATGTGTTTCCAGTTGGCAGGTATGTTGCTGAGGATGGCACGGGGCGGCTACTCAGCGTATTTTGGATGGCATCCATTATGTTTAATGCTTTTGTGATAAATGTAACAAGATATTGTTAAAGGAACGATTGTACTAAAGTGCAAAAGTATTTTGTTGGAATGAAATTATGTTTTTAATGTTTCCGCTGCAACTATTTAGGAAAGGAAAAATGTAATTATATGTTTTGTGTGCGATGAATGACCAACTGTGAGCGTCCCGGGAACGGGGCCTTACAAGTTGGTATCAGAGCCAAAGTTTAAGTGAATTGGGTAAATATTTTCAAAAACCTAATCTTAAACTGAGAATGGGACGGAAAAGGGAATGGGATGCCAATCTGAGTAGCTGCGTGCCATCAGGTATGTTTTTGTAAAGTTAACCGGTTTATGTGCGCATGTTATATGGTTTATGTGTTGCTGGTAGATTTAGATACTGATGTAGTCAGGACAGGTAATGCTTGGGGTATGAAGAGTAAAGTAAGTGGCTAATCACAATTGGCCACTATAATTAGGGACCTACTATACTTGACATAAACTGAGCTGTTCCTTGAATGACCGTGTTAGTGTTTGAATCTTTTAGTGTGTTTAGAGAATGGCTGGTGGAAGATCTTCGAAAGCTTCTCGTGGTGGAGGTGACGGTGGACGTGGTGCTGAACCACGGGTCACAAGAAGAAGGTCAAGGGCCGAAAGGGTAGTTCATGAAGAACCTGTGACCCCTCATCCTGAGGGCGGTGATGAGAATGCTAATCAGAGGGCCTCGATGAGAGAGGCGGTCGTGGAAGAGGTGCATCAGGTCTTACAGACGATCCTACCGTCTGTGGTGATTGAAGTGATAAAGACTGTTAGAGATGAGGAGAGAAAGGAAAGGGGTAGACCCTCGGGTGAAAGGAGACGACCCGAGACTGAAACGGTTCTCTCCGATGACGAAGAGGAAGAAGAAGAGGAAGAGCCTGCGCCGGAGGCGGCACGAGGTTGTAACTATGGGGTGTTTCAGCGATGCAAGCCCCCTACTTTTGATGGTAATGGTACTGCTGCTACTGCTCACCGATGGGTGAGGGAGATGGAAGCTGTTTTAAATATCAGCGAGTGCCGAGAGGATCAGAAAGTAAAGTTTGCTACCCACTCTTTCGTGGACTCAGCTTTGTGCTGGTGGGACAACATAGTCCAAGTTGAGGGTAGTCGGGCCATCGGGAGGATGAGATGGTCAGAATTGAAAAGGCTGGTGATTGAGTAATTCTGTCCTCACCGTGAGATGGATAAAGTTGAAAGAGAGTTTCTGCAGCTGGAGACGGGAACAATGACGCATCAGCAATACACCACCAAGTTCAACGAAATGGCACGACTGGTGCCGGATCAAGTGACACCCCTCTCACGGAAGATCAAGAGCTATATCCATGGCCTGCCAGCGGACATTCATAGGCACATGATTGCTGCCCGACCAAGCACGTTTAGGTCGGCGGTTGATTTAGCGGGAAGATTATACGATGAGAAATTGATGGTGGTGACAGAAGGTAGCAAAAAAGGAGATGGTGATCGGGATTGGAACGGGAAGCGATTGGGACGCGGCGGAGCCGCTCCAAGTAACAAGGGTGCACGGGTGGATGACCAGCGTGTGGTCATAAATGATGTGGGTTCGGAAAGGTGTGACAAGTGTGGACACAGGCACCCCGGGGAATGTAGATTGGGGACTAATGCCTGCTTTCGTTGTGGAAGGACCGGGCATGTAGCGAAGAACTGCGGTATGGGGAAGTGTTATTCTTGTGGTGAGGAAGGTCATAAGAGCAGGGACTGTAAAAAGCAAAGGGCTGAAGGTTCAGAAGTGAAGAAGATCGGAGGAAGCTAGGACGGACTTCGATGTTGTGTCAGGTATGTTCCTAGTAAATAGATCTTTAGCTTGTGTATTTAATGCTGGCATTAGTAAAGTTTTATTCCTGCTGCTTTCTATGCTAAATTGCCTGTTAATGGTAAGAATATAGATACACCATTCGATATAACCCTAAGAGTGATTGTTTGGCGGACTACGGAGCGAACACTATGTGTTGCAAAAGGACGATACGGTTGATAGCGTCTAAGGGGATCATGGTGATGGCTTAAGGTGATTGAGTCACGACGATTCCGAATGTGATTTCGATGACAGTGGCGGGAAGGTGCACGAAGCGCGATATGGTGGAGTACAAGATTAAATGCCTTACTTGTCTACAAAGGAAGGCGGAGCACCAAATGCCGTATAGGAAGTAATGAGGTGATCGAGGCCACGATCGAGAAGCTCAAAAGGATTAAAGCATTGATGAAGCTAGCCAAAGATAGATAAGAAGTCGTGAGGGGATAAACGACGTAGACCGATTAAACACCAGGTGGGAGACTGGAGAAGAGATGAGACAGAATTGCTCGAGACGGTTTAAGGAATGACAGGTTTCGGGGACGAAACCCGTTTAAGGGGGGTGGACTTGTAACACTCGGAAATTTCCTTTGTAGCCGACGAGAGAAGAAAAAGAAATAAAGTCCAAAGTCGAGGGACCAAACCCGCCAACGAGAGAAACTTCTATGCACAGGAGTATAAAAGGGGGAAAACACCCCTATTCTCCCCATATTTCAGCCAAGAGAGGAGAAGAGAGGAGAAGGAGAAAAGAGGAGAAAAGTTGGTTCGGGTGGATTCGAGCGTGGAAATCAACGTGGAGCGAGTCAAATCGAAGCTCTACTCGACGGGATCGTTAAGGTGAGTTCTAGGACCCCTCTTTTACATGATTTCAACTGATTTTGGGGCTGGAACATGTCCAAAAACCTATTTTTTGAGTTTTTGGGTGATGTACCCACTTCGGTGGGGGTGTAGTACCCATAATGTTGGGGGTGTAATGTATGATGGTTACCTGGGTTACGCATAACTCCGGGGGTGTAGCATAAAGCCATGCATATGTATGAGGTGAGCAACCCGTCGTTGCAAAAGACTCGAGTACGTGCTATCGTGATGTTGCCTTGGGGTGAGCAACCTTGTTGTTGTAAAAGACTCGGATAGCTCGCTATCATTAATATGGGCAATGAGGTGAGCAACCCTAGGGGTGCAAAAGACTCGAATAGCGTGCAATCATTGAGATTGCTATTGAGGTGAACGACTTTGTGTTGCAACGGCCTCAGATGGAGTTCAATCCCTGTGATTGACTCATATGGGATCTTTGTCGCGTATCCCGGTGTTGTGTCAGTCTTCGAGCATGAGTCGGGGATATTGCACGAGACAAGATTCGAGTAATGAAGGGTAATGAGCAAAGTAATGAAGGAAAGAATGAATGTATGAAATGAACGTTAATGAAATATCCTAATAATATATGAAATGGGATCCTTGTCATTCGACCTCAGTAATCGTGGCTGTATGCCATGAAGAGGGTAAAGTCTGACAGGATCTAGAAAGAAGTGAAAGATAATGATGTATGATGAATGATGAATGTAACGAACGAAATGACGAAGATAATAATGATATTATCTGTATGTACGTATGATGTGTGAACGCATGTATGTAACGAATGTTTTTATTAAAGAAAGTAAAGAACGGTTTTATGAAAGAAAAGTAAGTTTTATTATAAAACTAGAACTCACTCAGCAACACTGACTTTGATGTGTTTCCAGTTGGCAGGTATGTTGCTGAGGATGGCACGAGGCGGCTACTCAGCGTATTTTGGATGGCATCCATTATGTTTAATGCTTTTGTGATAAATGTAACAGGATATTGTTAAAGGAACGATTGTACTAAAGTGCAAAAGTATTTTGTTGGAATGAAATTATGTTTTTAATGTTTCCGCTGCAACTATTTAGGAAAGGAAAAATGTAATTATATGTTTTGAGTGCGATGAATGACCAACTGTGAGCGTCCCGGGAACGGGGCCTTACAGTGTATATGTGTTAACTAACACATATAACCAATCCTTTAAGTTAAATCACCAAGGTTATTTACAAAATCTCATGAACACTTGATTTCTATCAAAAATCAGTAAGAAAAATGTTCAAAAACAGAAAATTTGAGAATTTTAAAAAAACCAAGGATTTAAACAAAAATAAAAGATTTAAAGGGTTGAAACATGTGTTATTCATGATAAAATTAGATTAAATAGTTAAATGATTGTGATTGTGGGAATAAAATTTAAAAATTTATTAGAAAATATTGAAATTAATAATCTAAAATTATGGGATAATTACATAGGATATATTAATTTATATGATTAATTCAAGGAAATAGAAGAAAATTACCAAACAGAAGATCTCGACTCAATAAAAATCTGTAAAATTTATATGATGACTCTTATATTCAATTGAAATTGCAAAATAACTTTTGTGAACTAATTCATAAGTATGACAAAGTTTTATATTTAGAATAATTAATGAGAATAATAGTAAAATGAATTTCGTAAAAAAAACGTGAATAATAGTAATTAATGAGAATAATAGTCAAATGAATGTCGTATAAAGCCTGCATACATGATTTCTCTGGATACTTGGCCTAATAGGAGATAACAAACGAGGATTAGATACATACTAGGCTTTGATTATGAAAGTTCGAGATCAATCATGTCGTATAAACCCCCGAATGATTGAGAAACATATTTGCTATTAGACCTACATGAGATAACAAATGAGGTTCAAAGCCTACATACACGAGTTATAATAATACCTGGCCCAATAGGCACAAACGAATGATTGATAAACATATTGGGTCTATTAGACTCACATGAGATACAAACGAGGATTAAGCCTTACATACACGGGTTATACAATATGATTGGCCTTACATACACGGGTTATACAATAAGATTGGCCCACATGAGATAACAAACGATAATTAATCCCTACATACAAGAGTTATACAGTATGCTTGCACCACATGAATAACAAACAAGGGTTAAGCCCTAAATGTTAATGTTCTAGACAATGAAACTTAATTGCTTCAGATACTTGTATACCACGTGTAGAAAACAATTGGCTTTAGATCATCAGCTTCTTAAAGCACAGACGTGTGTAATTACCGGTTCATAATACTTTTTCTTATATTTTATAAAGAACTTAGATAATAACTAGTAACTAATGTAATATATTAATAAATAATAAAAGAGTTTAATATATATGTATATATATAATTAAAAGAATTTATAAATAATTAATAAACATTATTGATATATATATATATATATAAATAATTAATAAACATTATTGATACATACACACACACACACACACATATATATATATATATATATATATATATATATATATATATATATATATATATATATATATATATATATATATATATATATATATATAATTAAAAGGATTTAAAATAATTAATAAGTTGCAAATACTTTTGGCCACGACTTTTTATAGTTTTGGCGACGACAATGTCGTGTCCAAAAGTTGCTACGAGAAATATACCAGGGCTTCTTCCTTCAACCCACCACATCACAACACATAACCCTTCTCCGTCTCTCCGCCCCCAAAATCGATAAATCCGTCAAAGCCACCACAAATTTTACCAAATCAACCCACCACAACCCACCACCACCCACCACCACCCACCACAGCCCCCGAGAGCCGCCCACAGCCGCCGGATCCGCCCTCATTCACTGTTATCCCGCTTCACACAACCACCACTAAGGTATGTAATTGTTTGTTGTTGTTGATGTTGTGGTTAATGTTGGTCTTGTTGCTGTTGTTGTTGGTGGTGATAGGATAGAAATGTTGTTGGGTTGGAAGTGACATAGTGATGGTAGTTCTCCATGTCTAGGAGGGTGGTAATTTTGATGTTGTTATTGTTGATTAGGCTTGGAATAGAAAAATTTTGATATTGTTATTGTTGATTAGTGTGAAAGTTGAATATTCTTGATTTTGTTGTTGTTGATGATGATTAGGTTAGAAAAAGAAAAGATGTTGATGTTGTTGTTGTTGTTGTTGATATTGTTGTTGTTGGTGGTGATTATTACACTAGAAATGTTATTGTTGATTAGTGTAGAAGTTGAAAAATTCTTAATGTTGTTGATGATGATTAGGTCAAAAAAAGAAAAGATGTTGATGATGTTGTTGTTGATATTGATTTGGCTAGAAAAAGAAAAAAAATGTATGTATCTCTCTTGTTATATATGTAGTATACTGATATTTTCTAATATATTGTTTTTTTCTTTTTGTTGTATTTTTCATTGCTAGTTTGATATGGGAGATGTTCTTATTGGGGAAACCTGCTGGTAAGAAATTTAAAACATTATAAATAACTTATAACTCTATATAACAGTGGATCTTGCATGACATGTTGTGTTTTCTTGTAGGGTTTTGTAAGAGTGGATGTTCGGCGATTGCAGATTCACAAAACTTCACTAATAGCAGGCCCAACGATTTGTAACATCGTTTTTCTTGATATTCTATGAGCCGTTAACTAACTTAGTATGTTACTTGGATTTGTTTGCCTTTTAGGAGGTGATCAACCAGATAAATCGAGCCATCGGGGGAGCAGGGGTTCTTAACAAAGAATGTAAGAAAGCGGTTAAATATTTTGGAGGTCATGTGTTTGATATGCTTGCATCAACAGTAAAAAAAACATTCGCGCTATTCTTGCTTTTAGATTTTCATTAAATGTTCTAGTTTCTTACTTTTCGTGTTACTAACTTTCCTTCAAACAGGTTGCGAATTCAAAAAAGGTATGTACCGGTGTCAGAATCTGTCTTCGAGATGGTGGTGGAGATAGGTAATATTTCTAAGCATATATTTTGTATTCAATATTATTCATGATCATAGTTTCTTAATTTCTTCTTTATTAACATATCTTTAACTTCTTATATGACTCGCTAACATGACATCACTTGATACATGTTTATATGGCTTTAGGTCACAAACGGGTCGTCAAATTATTAACATGGTTAAAAATGTGACTAAATGGTTTCAAACCGTCTAACATGATTATGAAATGCATAACCTGTTTAAGTCTTCGGCATGACTTATTTAAGACCCATTTATTAAAATGTCAAAGTTTTATAAATATATAAAATAAGTCTTCAGCATGACTTATTTTAGAGTGTATAACATGTTCTCTATTCACACTTCATATAAATTCCGGTCAATAATCATGCAAAATGTCCCGAATATTTCCTTTTATTAAGCTTTTATCTTATGATCGTGTTAAACATGCCATGTCATTCATATTATGTAACTGCTTACATTTTTCGTGTTAAACATGTTATGTTGCATGACCCCGCTTATTAAAGATGACTATGTTATTGTTAAGTAAATGGCTTGTTCAATTAAATGTTTCATGTTCGGGTTCAATAAGCGGTTCCATGTGTCATGTCAAACACGACCCGTTCAACACAACATGAAACATTTCGCCAACTCCATCCACACGTGGCCAAGTGGTGGTGGCAATACTTCTTTTTATAAATATTGGGGTCATATATACTAACAAAAACATATATGCAGCATTGGCATTAAGAGTGTTGTAGATAGGACCGAGGGTGTATCATCCGGATTAGAGGACAACCCTGGACACTACAAGAAAACTGGTTTTTGGCGACCAACAAGACGGCGACTAGGATGATGATGATGATGATGACGGGGATGATGATGAGTGAATGTAGTTTGTGTAAACTTTGGTATATTTGGTAGATTGTAGATACTTTGTTACATTTGGTATGCTAACTTAGGGTAATATTTGGAAGTCTAGATGTAAATTTTTATCAAACTTATGGGTGTGGTACATTTGGTATCATATTCTTAGGTTTTCGTATTGTTGATGTGTTTTTTGTTCTTTCGATGATGTTTGTTGTTGTTGTTGATGGTGATTGGGCTACAAAAACAGGGTTTAAAATAGGTATTATTACTGGAAAATTACCCGGAAAAAACCGGGTGAAAACAGGAAAAAACAGCAGCAATCTGCTGCAACAGAAACTTTTAGCGACGACATTGGCGACGACATGTCGTCACCAAAAGTGGTTGACCTGCAATTTTGACCTGCAGGTTGTCGTCCCCAAAAAGCATCAGCGACGGTTTTTTGTGACGACATGTCGTCGCCAATTCTTGCATTTAGGGACGACATGTCGTCGCTAAATGTGGTCGCAGTTAGTTTTTGATTTTCTTTCTCTTTTCTATTTACGAAGGTGGGCCCTACACGAGTCGTCGTTAAATGTCGTCGCCAAAAGGTTTAGGATACCAAGTTTAGGGGACTGAAACTTGTCGTCGCTAAGTCGCTAAAGGTTATGGCGACGACAATTGAAGCTTTTAGGGACGACATATGTCATTGCCAAAAGCCTTATTTCTTATAGTGTTATAAAATGGGTGATTAGATTTACATATATGTAAATAGTTGATTAATTTAAAATTTGAATTTTAGCTTGAAGATTTAGTTACTTGTATATAAACGATCAATATGTAGATTAAACAAAAATAAAAAGGTCACAAATTACATATACACATTTGTAGTAAACTATTTTTTGGTATATAAGTGTAGATATCTATTTTTTTAAACATGTTTAAACTCGTTTTTACATATATGTAATTTTCTTTTTTATCCTTAAATACCAAAAAATTACATATACATATGTTATAAAAATGTTTTCTAAAAATATGTTAAATCTATTTATATATTTTAATTTTTTATGTTACTAAAACGATGTACAAATTATAGTATTAAATTCTCTAAGAAAATATTACTTAAATGGCCAACTAATAAAGCCGAGCCACACCGGGTAACCCAATGGCAAAAAAACAATCACATATGCTTGCAATCGCAGACAACGTAAGGTAACACAAACCTAACAACACCAGTTCCGGGGAAAACCTGTTGCCTAAAGGCTTATTGCGGTAAAACCTGATCCCCTAACAGAGTATTGCTACCTACAAAACTCGAAGTCACCACCTCTATAATTGGGGAAGTAATGAGACTGGCAGTCAACCAAATGGTTCGGTATAACTACATCCTAAATTTAATAATTAAGGGAGAATTACATATTTCCCCTCTCCACCTTTAAAACTACATTTTTCCTCAAAACGCAAATTTTCAATGCATAAGTATAATACTCTTTATTCATGATTCGAGGAAAAATAAAATTTTACAAATTTAGAGGGGGATATATAATTAACTACTATTAAGATCATAAATTCTAGAACAGTCATTCATAAAAAAACTATATAGCGGAGAAAATCAAAAAACTTAGCATTGTAGATATTGGTAACAAGATATGAAAAAGATATGCATCTTGCAATAAACTATTTCCTCCAGATTTTGTTGGATTTGACGGCAAGCTATCAAGATCTTTTAATTTATTTATTTACTTTTTTAATTACATTTCCCTTGCATGTTACTCAGTGGGATAACATGTAAATCCCAAGCCATTCGTTGTATGCATACTAAAAAAGCAACTACAACCTCTACTATATTTCTATCGTAGAATGAAATCATATAAGACTATTCCCAAACAGCAACGAACACCAAATCCGAACACATAAAGCAGCAACCAAAACCAGATAGAAATCTTTTACAAACTACATAACATTGACTTTATTCACACTCCCAATAAACAAATTAAATAAGCAAACTGGGACTATTCTATGATTTCTGTCTTAAGCAAATATCATAAGAATTATAATTTCTTTTCCTGATCGTATTAGTAAAATTATTCGGTATTAATGGCGGATTCAGAAATTTTGTTTATGGGGTAGGAAACTTTTGATGATCGTTGCCTATAGCTAAGTATTAATGATTTTAGATACGATTCGCATCAGGTCGGGTCAGGTTGGTACATACAATAAAAACATAAAACTAAGTTAAATATAAAATACATTATAAAAGTAATTTAATCTTTATTAGAAATACAACATGTAGTCGAATAAGATTATAAGAGGAAATTGATTTACGTGGTGTAAGATCCCGAATAAAACTTACACAAATCAATATACTCAAGAGTCATATAACGGATATAAATTTAATTGGTTAAATTAAATGAGCTTAATAAGCTAATAATTTAATAGTATAATAGTTAATTGTATAGTTTGAATTTAAATGATACAAATTAGTTTATATAAATGAGCTTGAATTGTCTAAATTAATTCATTTATATTTGCGGTCAATGGTAGAATTTCATTTTGGGTTTGTCTGAGGTTAATGTCATAATTTCATGGAGGTCGGTGTCATAATTTCATGAGGGTGGTTCAGGATTAGATCAAAAATTGCTATTATAAAAAAGTTTCATGCGGTGCGGGGAACCCCTACACAAAGGGTAGGTCCACCAAGATTCTATATAAAAAATTGAGATGGTTTAAGTATGCATATTAGTAATTAAAAGAATGTGAAAACCTTCATGTGGAGGAGAGGATAAGCACACGCATACCCAAATTGACATGAGATGAGAGCTAATTATAAAAGATTTGTTAAACTTGTGTGTCTTTAATCACATGATTAGTGCTAAGCTAGATTTGTTGTAGATGTAGGATAGGTTAAATTTTTTTTTCAGGGAGGGATGTGAGGGTAGAATAAATTTGTTTTAGCTTTATCTTAGCATCTAAGCTTCTCATTGGTGTTGGTGCTAATAACTCCATGGTTTGATAATCTTTTTTTAGTTTTTGTCTTTTAAAACTTTACTTTGTTATCTAAGGTGTTCAAAGATACAAGAATTAGAACATTCGAATAAAGAATATGAAATGCCAAACCTGAATTATATTAACCTAAATTTGGATATCCTTATTATTCGATTTGTATTTAGATAATTGTCTTAAAAAATTGGATATCTTGGTTATGCTAATAGCCATAGTATCTTATCTGTTCATCTATTTATTTATAAAATATATTTATTAGTAATTTAACTATTTATAGCCATAGTATCTTAATTGTGTATATATGTACTAGCTTTAGTTATCCGTGTATTACAAGGAAAGGGGGAGTAAATTATTAAATAACATAAAGACATAAATAAAACCAAGTGCATTATATATTAAATAAGACATAACAACTTTCGATCATAATGTCACAAATAAGCAAAAACCTCCTTGCAAACTACATTTGTAGTAATATTAGTAGGTTTGTCATCATTATCTAAAGCTAAAAGTTTCAATTCATCTATATTCTTGACTTGTGACAAGGCGATATAAAGCTGATTATGCGTAAAAACAGGCTTTTTTAAGTACAAACCAACTCTTAACAGAGATTGACCTTGACTTTTGTTTATTGACATAGTGAAACATTCAACCAAAGAAAACCATCTTCTTTTAAACTTGAAAGGAATCCTTTTGTTAGAAGGTGTTAAAGTCAATCTTGGAATGAATGTACGGGTGTCAACATTGCTACCTAATATAATCTCAGCTTCTCTATCATAATTGCAGAGTGTTATAACTTTAACTCTAGTTCCATTACACAAGTCGTTGGCAGGTCACATCGTAAGCTAGATATTGGGTGGGTGTAAGGATATTAGTATGAAAAAATTGAGATTTGAAAAGTTATGTGCAATAATGAGATCAATTTTGGATTGTTTAGATCCTGTAATCGATTACCAGGGATATAGTATTGAATCAGGTCCGATCAGACTATGAATGTTCATAATATCTCCGATTAGTTGTTGATTGTTATTTATTTAATACTAACTTTAGTAAACCTATGTATTACACGGTTTGAAAAAATAAAATATTAAAATTTAATGAAATCTTATGAACTATAAAATGATATTGTAAAATAAGATATGATTAAAATTACGTATGAGTAATAACTATAAGTAATAAATTATTGATATCAACTTTTTAAACTTTTGTTTTTAAACTTTTTTCCAAAAAAAAATTAAGCATTATTTTTCAAAACAAACCGTATTAAAAATTGTCATTTTTAAAAATTTCTTATTATCACTTCTAATTATAATTATTTTTAGTTTATAACAACATTTACTATTTAAAAACATTAATTTTAAAATATTTTATATTTTAAAAAAAAGTTTGATGTTTTAGAAAAAAAATTTATTTTATAAAATTTATTTTCTAGAAATAACATTAATAAAAATGCATCTTTCTTACTTTATTAAAAAATTATTTTTAATCTAAAAAAGACTTTAAATTATTTAATCTTTCTTAATTTAGGTAATTAGTTAAGATGAGAGAGAGGCAGGAAAAACAAATTTAAGGGGCCTATAAATATACCAAATGTCCTCCTAAGTTACTCTTTTAGTATTATACTAGATTAGTCCCCGTGTAATACACAGATTGAACAAATCAAATATTAAATAATTATCTAAAAGTTTTATTTTTAAAAAGTGTGTTTTTAATAAAAAAAGGTTTTAATTTATTAAATTATATATTTTTTAATTATAAAATGGTATGAGTAATATTAATAGTATTAAATATTATTATTAATAATATAGAGAAATGAGAAAGTAAGTATAATGAGGTTGCAGGATCGGTTTTGGTCACTCAACACAAGTGTTCTCTCTTGAACTCACAAAATCACACTCAAACGATAAAGCATAATCCTTTAAGAGTTGATAATAATTTTATACTAAGTAAACAAGACATAGAGATGGCTTTCAAGATACTTGTATATATTACTTCTCAACTCAAAGTTTACAAGACTCTTACAAGCATACAAATGAGTTTACAATGAGAACTATATATACTACTATCTAAAACCGGTTATACTAAGATTAGCAGCTGAGGAATTACTACTAAACAAATACTACATTGTTAGTAGTAAGATATCTAAGATAAAATACTATCCTAGATAAGGCAGTCCTGACAGGTCCATGACTTACCTTTTTATTACCAACTAAAGTTAGTAACTGTACTAACTGATAAACAATGAACAATGAATAAAGTATGGTCAACTACATGGGCGTGGGAAAACGCCATGCAATATATAAGAGGTTGTAGCGGCTTGTTAGAAAGACCATACTAATATCCATCGGTTCATAGTAGGTTCTTCCGAAGGTTAACTGGCTTCAAAAGAACAAGTTCTTCCGAAGCCACTTATACTTCGGAAGAGTCTACTTTTTTCGAGACTTCTGCTAATCTTCAAGTCTTTCTACTTCGGAAGTCTTTTGCCTTGAAGTCTTCCAAGTGTTTGTCTTAGGAAGATGGCTTCACTTTGTCTTCGAAAGATACAGTTCCTTCTTCGGAAGTTCTTCTATATTAACTTCCGAAAGTGCAGCTTTGCCTTCAGAAGTCTTTATCAGTTGTACCAAAAATTATTATAAGCATTGTTTTGGTTGCATCAGCCTTATCTATCCCAACAAACTCCCCCTATACTGATGCTACCAAAACTTTACTGTCTTTTGCTTCTCAAAACTTTCAGCACCAGGGAAAGTTGTAAGGATTCCTATAAGTCTGCTGCAGCCAAAACATCTAAAGTCTCTCTGCATGCATGCACTGAAGAACAGAAGTAGAAATGCTTCGGAAGTTTTACACCATGCACTAGAAATATTCCAAGTGTAAAATCTTCCGAAGCAAAGACCAACATCTTCCGAAGCCAAAAATGAAGTCTTTCGAAGCTTCAAAGACAAAGTCTTCCGAAGCCAAAGAGTGAAGACAGAATTCTTCCGAAGACTTTTAGAGACATGCTTTTATCTGATGTACTTTACCATAAAGTTGGACTACTTTTCCGCTGCAACTCTGTAAAGTCACCAACTTACATGAGTTGGTGAAAAGGTCCATGCTTTTGATAACTGTACATTGAGGTCTTGAGTCTGTGCTTTTTTACTTTATGTACTTTTATCCTTTTTGTAATATATTAGGATGTGAGCTATGGCATGTCATAGTCACTAGTCAAAAGACAAATCTGCCTTTTGACTCTACATTTGATTTTGTAGTTGTCTAGTCAATTGTACCCAGCTGGCTTTCAAAGTATGGCCGGCTGTAGGATGTAGTATATGTATCTCAAGTACTTGTAACTATCCTTTATGCTTTGTAACATTTGTAATAGAACTTGAGAAGCAATATACAACATTTTTAAAAACCAATTACTTGTGTTGTTTGTCATCTTGTTCTGTCTCATCTTTACTTGTGTTCTTAGCATCATTAACTAAAAGTTAACCAGTTCTCTATTTGATCTGTTAAGTATTCTAAGCAACTCTCCTCTTTGTGTTGTTCTGTTGTAGTGCATACCCTTCAACGGTCCTGCATTTGGTATCAGAGCGCTTCAGGCTCTTGATATAAGATCTCACCATCTTAAGATCCCTTACACATACAAAATACTTAACATTTCAAATGGTAGCTATTACTAAAGCTGATATGGAAACTGGAACTATGACAAAGTCTCCACTGATCACTCCTGAAGACTTTGATACTTGGTGTCAAAGAATGGAAGGCTTCATCAAGTCTCAAGACTCCAGGATGTGGGACTCTGTTGTTGAAGGACCTTACATACCAAACACCACTTCTGCTACTGGTGGTGGTATGATTCCTAAGGTTGTGGCTGATTACTCTGAAGAAGACAGAAAGAGAATAGAGATTGATCAGAAAGCCATGACAGCCCTTCAAACTGCTCTTCCAAACTCCATCTACAGAGGCTTCAAGAAGTGCAAAACTGCCAAGCAACTATGGGAAACACTGAAGCTGATGTATGAGGGATCTACTGAAGCAAAGGAGAACAAGAAGGATCACCTGAAGCAGCAGTTTGAAAACTTCACCTTTAAGGTAGGTGAAACCATGACTCAACAATACTTTAGGTATGTTGAGATTGTGGATACTCTAATGGATGTTGGAGTTACTCTTGAGAACAGAGACATTGTAAGGAAGTTTATGTCATCTCTTCCTAGAAAATGGACACATTACTATGTTGTTATCAAGAGGACTGAGAACCTTAAGACTCTTACTCTTACAGAGTTGTATGGTATTCTTAGTGGCTACCAGATGGAGATGAACGTGCAAAATTCATCTGGTAGCTCCAGCAATCAACTGAGTTTAGCCCTCCATATGGTTGAAAGGGAAAGCATTGAGCCACAACATCATCTTATATGCTACCCTGACAACTCACAAAAGGGCCCTTTAATCACCTTTCCAGAGACTCCAAGGGAAAGCTACACTCAAGGAAGTCCTTTCCAAGAGACAAGTTCTTCTCATGCCTTTGTCTATGCTGATGAAACCTTAGGCAACTTTCTCTTCACCCTTGAAGATTTGGATTGTATCCATCCAGATGATCTGGAGTACATGGAGATAGTCCAGCAGATGGCTCTTCTCACTCACAGAGCCAAAAAGTTCTACAAGAGGACAGCGAGAAAGTTTCCAAGCAATGCAGCCAGTGGAAAGTTTGGGCTGGATAAAAGCAAAGTAAAGTGTTACAACTGTAACCAGATAGGACACTTTGCAAGGGAGTGTAAGGCATCAAGGACAAATGGTGGCCAAGCACAAACCAGACCAAACTACACTGAGAAAGCCCCCAGAATGAGAAGCCAAAGCAGCAAGCTGCAGTTGCTGTTGAAGAAGGAGGCTTTGATTGGAGCTTTCAGGTAGAAAATGTATCTCCAAACCAAGCACTCATGGCAGACCAAGATGAAGCCAAGGTATTGGAACATCTTGGTACTCCTGAATGCATTGCTAAAGTCAATAGATACAGGTCTTATAACTTAGAAATGAGATCTGACCTTGAGTCCTTAAATATCTTAAAAGCTTATTTTAAAAGAGCTGAAAATGATTATAAACTGAAGATAGAGAACTTAGAGAAAACCATTTCAACTCTTAAACATGAGCATACAAACTATAGGACTCAGATCAAAGACCTCATACTAAGTTAACTGAATGTCATGCTGAGCTTGTGATCAGTAAAGCCAAGGCAGAAAAATGTGTTCTTGAAGAAGAGACCTTCAAGAACATAATATCCTCATCCTTGCATGCAAAAGTTTGTTATCAAAGTAAGCAGGGACTAGGATCTAGTGAGATAGTTCCTCCACACACAATCTTGTCTGTAAGATCTCCTAGGTGTGAAACTTGTGAAGATGAGCTTCCCCTCATAGATCCTGTGACTGAAGAGGATGAAGAGGAGATGGTGGAGAATGGATCTGAGAAGAGTGAAGAAGAGCATTCTAAGAAGGGTCACCATTCCTCTGAGGAGAGCAAAGCTGTTGGGATGACCAAGTCAAGAAGAAAGAACTTGATCAGGAAGGCCAAAAGAAAGTCCAAAAAGGCTCAAGAGATCAAGGTCACCTTTAATTCTTCACAGAAACAAGTCTTCATCTCTACAGGATTTGAAGTGGTGAAGGCTGAAGACACCAACTTGAATTCCATCAACAAGAGTTCTGGTTCATGTCCAAATCATCCCATCATCAAGAAGAAGGCTGATCAGTTGTGCACCACTACTGTCCAACCTGAACCATCCAGCTCCAAAGGTAGTTCTATCCCCACAAGAACTGCCACAACATCTGCAAAGATGAAGATGGAGAAGGAAAGTGATCAAGTTCAGCCTTGTTCACAAAGGAAAACTCATAGAAGGAAGAAAATGGAATGTGTTATATGTGGGAGTACTTCTTATTTTGCTAAGGATTGCGTTTACAATTCAAAGAGTACTTTCCACATGACCAAGAAAGAAACTTCTAGGAGTTTGGAAAAGAAGAAGCAAGCTTTGGAAGGAAAATATGTTTCCTTCGGAAGTTCCAAAATGAAGAAGAAGACAAGTGGAAACTTGCCTTCGGAAGGAAATTTGGTCTCGAAAGAAAGGAATACTTCCGAAGCACTGAAGTCTGCTGCAGTGAAAGCAAGACTTTCCGAAGGTCCAGTCATCAAAACTTCCGAAGTCATCAAAGCTTCCGAAGTTTTGAAGGTCAAGTCTAAGCTTTCAAAGGTGGTGTGGAAGTCAAAGAAAGACCAAGTGGCTGAAAGTTCTTCATCAACATCAGCAAATGATCCTTCTAGCATGACTATAGGATCAATTACTGTTGCATTGTCTTCAACTTCCTTTGATGAGCCCAAGACCAATGAGGCTTGGGTTTCCAAATGTAACTAACCATCTCTTTTGTGTAGGAACAACTCAAGACAAACAGAAATGTATGGATCATTGACAGTGGCTGTTCCAGGCACATGACAGGCAATAGGTCACTACTCCAAAAGTTTAAAAGAATTGATAGAGAACCAGTTGCTTTCGGAGGAGATGCAGGAGGTTACATAACTGGAAGGGGCAAGGTCACAAATGGTAAGCTTAGCATTGAGAAGGTAAACTTTGTCAAGGAGCTTGGGTACAATCTTCTGAGTGTATCCTAATTTTGTGATCAGAGTCATAACATGCTCGTCACTGAGTATGAGTGCATTGTTCTCAGGCCCGGGGTGGTCATTCCTTATGAGCACATCCTGCTCAGAGCCCCCAGGAAAGGGAACATGTACAAGATGGACTTGCAAGAAACATCTCCCTCAGGAGAAGTTTCATGCTTTCTGTCTAAAACAAATAATGATGAATCTTTCCTCTGGCATAAAAGAATGTGCCATGTAAACTTTAAAAACATAATAAATTAATTAAGAATGATTTGGTAACTGGAATACCAAAGAAAGAGTTTACAAGTGATGACTATGTTGTTGCATGCCTAAAAGGGAAGCAACACAAGGTATCTCACAAGCCAAAGGAAAGAAATTCCATCATTAATCCCCTACACTTATTACATATGGATCTCTTTGGCCCCACCAGTGTAATGAGTGTAGGAAGGACCTCGTACTGTTTGGTGATCACAGATGACTTTACAAGATTCACTTTGGTCTTCTTTCTTAGAACTAAGGATGAGACCCCTGAGATTCTGAAGAATTTCATCTTAAAGATTGAGAATTAATGTGATCACAAGGTCAAAACCATAAGATGTGATCAACGAACTGAATTCAAGAATCAAATCCTTGACACACTTTGTGATGAAAAAGGTATTACAAGACAATATAGTGCTCCCAAGACTCCTCAGCAAAATGGTGTTGCTGAGAGGAGAAACAGGACACTGATTGAAGCTGCAAGAACTATGTTGTCTGACTCTAAACTGCCCATCACCTTCTGGGCAGAGGCAGTGAACACTGTTTGCTATGTGCAAAATGGAGTTTTAGTGGTTAAGACACATGGTAAGACTCCTTATGAACTTTGGCACAAGAGAAAACCGTTCATTGGTTTTCTCAGGTCATTTGGATGTCCTTGCACCATCTTGAATACCAAAGATCAAATTGCCAAGTTTGTTGAGAAATCAGATGATGGACACTTTATTGGATACTCTTCTCAAGCTAAAGCTTATAGAGTATAAAATCTCAGAACTAGAGTTGTTGAGGAGTCAGCCAATATGACTTTCAATGAGCACACTCCGAGTGTGAAAGGTTCTAGTCCAGATTGGCTATTTGATCTTGATTTAGTTACCAACTGTTTTAACAAATCTTGTGAGAATGTTTCAGGATCCACAGATATATTACCTGCAGGTGATCCTGACCCAAGATTTGAGCTAAGAAGACCTTCAAGTTACACATCTTCAGCTCTAGTGATAACTAATCCTGCAAACGAAGCTTCTACTAGCACATCAATGACAAATCCTGCTGATACTTCTGGGGTGCCTTCAAATTCCAGCTTAGAGGCACAAAACTCAATGGAAGGAGCTTTAAAAGTTGGAGAAAATGGTGGTGGTGAAAGTGATCAAGAATTTCTTGATGCTGATAACCACTCCATTGAAGACAACATCAATGATGTCACACACTCATTGGATAAAGTCAATCTTGATAAGTGTGTTGACGTGGAGGGTTGAATCTTCCTTGCCACATCAGAATTTCTCAAATTGAATCTGTCTAAGCAAATTGTTGTGATCCCTCAGCTAAGGATTCACAAGTCTCATCCTACCACAAACATCATTGGAGATGTTGATTCAGGGGTGAGAACAAGAGGACAAACCCATGAAGCAATTGTTTGTCTTCACTTTTGGTTCTTGTCCCAGATAGAGCCAAAGAAAATTGATGAGGCTTTAAAGGATGGAAGTTGGGTTGAAGCTATGTAAGAGGAGCTGCTTCAATTCAAAAGGCAAAAGGTTTGGAACCTATGTCCTCTTCCTCACGGGAAGACTACCATAGGAACCTAATGAGGTTTTAGGAATAAGAAGGATGATAGAGGACTTGTCATCAAGAAAAGGCAAGACTAGTTGTTCAAGGGTATACTCAAGAAGAAGAAATTGACTACACAGATGTTTTTGCTCCTGTAGCAAGACTTGAAGCTATTAGGATATTCCTAGCTTTTGCTGCATACAAGAACTTCAAGGTCTACCAACTTGATGTCAAGTGTGCTTTTCTTTATGGGGTGATTGATTAAGAGGTGTATGTCAGACAACCACCTGGGTTTGCAGATCCTGATCATCCTGATTATGTCTGCAAGCTTGATAAAGCTCTTTATGGACTGCACCAAGCACCAAGGAAGTGGTATGAGACTCTATCTCAGTATCTCTGTCAACATGGCTACAAAAGGGGTACTATAGATGGAACTCTCTTCATCAAAGGAACATGAAATGTTATAATGCTAGTTAAAGTATATGTAGATGGCATTATCTTTGGGTCAACTTATCCAAAGCTCTGCAAAGACTTTGAGAAGCTGATGAAAGACAGGTTTGAAATGAGTGCCATGGGGGAACTCAATTTCTTTCTAGGAATTCAAGTGAAGCAAGTTGACAATGGCATCTTCATAAGTCAATCAAAGTATGTACACGACATACTTAAAAGGTTCAACATGACTGATTGTAAGGTTGCTAAGACACCCATAGCTAGAAATCACTCCCTTGGACCTGATCTTGATGGGGAGCATGTTGATGAGCATCTCTACAGGGAAATGATTGGGTCTCTTATGTACCTCACAGCTAGCAGGCCAGATATCATATTTGCTACATGCATTTGTGAAAGATATCAAGCCAACCCCAAGATGTCACACCTGGTCACTGTCAAAAGAATTTTAAGATATCTCAAAGGTGCTCCATCACTTGGCCTTTGGTATCCAAAGAATTCTGACTTTAATATGTATGCTTACACAGATAGTGACTATGGTGGTTGCAACATGACTGTAAAGTCTACATCAGGGGGATGTTGATTTCTTGGTTGAAGAGTAGTCTCTTGGCAATGTAAGAAACAATCTTGTGTGGTTGCATCAACTGCTGAGGCTAAATACATTGTTGCTGCAAGCTGCTGTGCTGAAGTGCTTTGGATTCAAAATTAGATGCTGGACTATGGATTCTACTTTAAAGAGACTCCCATCCACATAGACAACAACAGTGCTATCTCAATCACAGAAAATCCTGGCAGCACTCAAGGACAAAGCATATCAATATCAGGTATCATTTGATTAGATATAACTTTGAAAAGGGATTAATCGCTCTAGTCAAAGTTAACACAAATGAACAATATGCTGATCTGTTCACCAAAGCTTTTGATGAGCTGAGATTTAAAAATCAACTTAAGTACTTTTATGTTCTAAAAGAACAAGTTTCTTCCGAAAGCAATTTACCTTCCAAAGTTTTCATTCTCTTTAGAATAAAAACTCTGAGTGTTAATTCTCTTCCGAAGCAAAATTCTCAAAAATCTTTGAAATATCTTCAGAAGCCAATTTGCCTTCGGAAGCTTTTTCTTCAAAACATCCGAAGCAAATAACCTTCGGAATATTTCTCGACTTCCAAGAAAACTACTTTTTGGGCAAAAGTAAACTACTTTTCAGAGGTAGGACCGACATCCGGATTTCAAAATTTATCCTCTTTCATTAACTTTGTCTCAAATCCTTTTCACATAAATACCCAACGGTTCCCCCCTCTTTCACTATCTTTTTCAATTACACTATTCCTTAAACCTAAATTCTCTCAAACCGCCTTTGTTCTTCATCTTCCTTCACCCTTAAGCTTCTAAAATGGCCAACCTAAACCGCAGAAACAACCTAGATTTCTCCATGCAACTTCATAGGCAACACAACCAGGTTGCTCTGTTAAGCTCTGCGAAAGATGAAAGTTTCTCAGATATTTGATGTTTCTTAGCTCTATCCAACTACTTCACCTCCTTAACAATTGATCCTACTCTATATGAGGATCATCTGCTTGAATTCTGGAAGACCTACTAAGAGGTCATCATGGATAGGGAGAAGGCACTATCTGCCATAGTGCAGGGGAGGACAATCTTCATCACTTCGGCCATCATCAACACTCACTTGTAGCTGGATGATGAAGAAGGTGAAGTGTCCTTCTCAAAGGAAGCTGTAAATCATTCCTTTGAGAAGATGGGCTATGAGGGAGATTTCTCTGTAAAGACCTTCAGGAAAGGAAATGTCTCATCCCAGTGGAAATATCTGCTTCATGTGGTTATCCACAGCTTGTCAAACAAGCATGGAGGGTGGGACCAGATTCCTGAGGATCTCTCATTCATAGTACATGGAATGGTTCAAGGGGTCAAGTTCAGGTACTCTCAGTTTGTTTATACAAATCTTCTTGCTAACTTGGACTCCTTAGAGTATTATATGTTTCCTAGATATGTTCAACACATTCTCAACTGTGAATTGGGCTCACAATTGAGGGAAATATATAATATTCTTAAATTGGGACAGATGAAGCCCGACATCTTTAAAATTACGAAGAAGCCAACCGTAGGCTTCTCAGGGGTAGAAACAACCCTTGTCCCAAAAATGTTAGAGCTCATTGCTCAAGGTGACAACCTAGCAACACAAGCTAGTGTTGAACCCACACCTTCTACCTCCTAACCACCAAAAAGACCACAAATCACGCTCACCTACCAAAGAAAATCCAAACGAACCCTTGCTCAAGCTATTGAGTCTGTGCAGGCCCCCATACACTCACCCATACAGGAGTAAGTGGACACTAGAGCTCCCACTTCCCCTGAGAAGCAAACCACTCCCATCTCTTCAAGAATCAGTGGTGAGGTTCCTCATGCTCACCCTGATGAGCTCACAAGCCCAACTGACTTAAGCCTTCGCTCTGAGTCTCAACACTCAAGTGAACAACCTTCAGGGGACAGTTACCATCCCCATCCTTTAGACTTCAATCAACCCATTCCCAACCTCTCATTCTATACTGATGAAGACTTAGGTTTCAGTGAGTACCATGAGTCTCTCTACTCTTCCCCTACTCAAAGAGAGATGAGTACTCCTGAGTCTTGTTTGTCTAGCCCACATCAGTCACCTATCACTAAGGTGGATCTCCTTGACCCTGTTTAGGAGGTCCATATGGAAGAGGCTCTCACTTCTGCAAGTGATTACATCATTAAGACTTCAACCATGGCAACTCAGCCTATTGACACTTCAACTGAGGCTGTCAATGTGAAGGGGAAATCCAGCAGCTAAGAACCTGAACCTGGTGGTGAAAAAAAGGACATTGGTCTAATCATCTCATCCCCTAATGATTCTTCTGGTAAAGATGAGGGGAATCTGAGACTAAAGGTGCAAAACTTGTCAAAAAAGGGAAGTAAGTCATTACAGTCACAGAACCTGGGAGTTCTTCAGGGAGTATGGACATTGAGGACTCACCACCCTCACTTGCAATTGTGCATACTCAGCAACTTCCTCAAGTTCACATTGATGTGGACATTATAGACTCTGTCATTAGGAGTCTCTTTGAGGAAGGCATTCCAAGGGCTATGTCATCCCCACCTCAAGGAACTTCAAACTACATTATTGGGTGGAGGTATGATGCTGATAGATTAGCCCTCATTCTTCAAAGAGTTCAAGGGCAGCAAGAAGTGTTCAACTTTCAGACCTTGTACTACTATGAAGGTCTTGACCTGATCAACATGCCACTTGTCAACCCAAGTCAATCAAGACAAGCTGACAGGTTAGTACTCAATATTCAAGACAGAATTACTAAAGAGTTCAGTCTTAGAAGGAGACAGAGGCAATCAGGTAATGTCATTGGTCAACTGGATGTTGAGGCAGACCCTGAGATTAGCTTCAAAGGGAAAACCTTGGTTGAAGGCCCAGTGATAGAGCCTGAGAGCCCTGTCACACCACAAACTACTTCAAAAATTCATCCTCTCAGTGAAACACCTGCTGGTGAAGGTGTCTCACAAACTCTCTCTGGCCAGAGCTTGGATGCTACACCAAGCAATGAAGGACAAAGCTCTCTCCACCCTGTGTCACAAAGGTCCGTGGATGACAAAGGGAAAAGGATTCTAACTCCTGAGGAGATTGAGGAGGAGGAGAGAGAGAGAGGAAGAGGAAGCTAAGGGGAGAAAGTTCCTTTGGGTCTTCAGGCTTTATGCAAGCTGCAATCAGGGCTACCCCAAGACCAAACACTCAAGATCATGAGTTGAGGGCAGTCAGGATTACTTACCTGCAGACCAGGAACTATGACATAGATGAGATTATTTCTCTCCCCTTAGAGGAACTAAATGAACTAGCTGATATGGAAGTGTCAAGAGAGATGAAGGAAGTAGAGGATTCAAGGCTACTTCTCCAATTCAAAGAGGAGAAGAGACAGAAAAGGTTATACAAGCATGTTCCTACTCTCTCCCCAGTTCAAGAAAGACCTGTGCAAGAGGCTGTAGCAGCTACACAAGAACCTCAGGTAGACAAGGAAACAGATAGTCAACTACCTGAGTGCCACAGGTCTCTACCAGGCATCTGCACTTCTTCCCTTGTCCTTTGAGTACATTGAGTTTGAGTATCTCAAACAGCTTGAACTTCAAGTGCTCAAAGAACAAAAGGCAACAAAGAGAAAGATGAGGGAAGATGTTGTAAAGTCAAGAGCCATCATCCAAAAGAGTATGAAGAAGCTGCTGACAGACAAAGGATGATGAGCTTCTTGAAGCTGTATGGATTCTCCGGAAGGAGACTTGGCCCTATGTCTCTATCCACATTGGATGAGCATATCAGGGTAATTAAGCAGACGATCAAGAGTGCAGAGCTGATTGACTTACACTCCCCTCCAAGTCAAGTCCCACCCTAAGTGGACGTTAAGGTTGAACAACCTGAGACAACACAACCTGGACCTCCTGCTGAGCCTCAGCAAGCTTCCTCTTCTGATCCACAGCAGGGTCAAACTCCCTCTCCTTCTGAACCTGTGAGGGAGGAACACCCAACTGAGCAAGACAAGACTGATCAACAAGTTGCTGCAGACCAGTCTTCTCAGTTAAAGTCTTCTAAGAGGAAGAAGAGGATGGCTTCCAAACCAAAGTCAAAGAAGAAGAAGAATACTGAATCATCCACCTCTACACCTCAGGCTGAGTCAGATCAACCTGAGGAAGTGCATGAAGAGGCAGTCCAATCAACTCCAATTCAAGTGGCTCTTCTTGCAGCTGAGAGACCCATCTTATCCTGGACCTTCACAACTAATCCAAAAAGATGGCATATGATCAGAGATCAAGGTGTTAAGAATGTCTACACATGGAAAGACTTATTCAACCTACCTCTGTGTGATCTCTTTAAGATGAGAAGATATTATGAGAGTCTGAGTGATCCTGACCATTTGATAAAGAAGGGCATGGTCATCATGATTATAAGGACTGTCAACAACTGAAGATCTTCAAATGATTTGGTAGCATCAGCCTAGGGGGAGTTTGTAAGGATTCCTATAAGTCTGATACAGCCAAAACATCCAAAGTCACTCTACATGCATGCACTGAAGAACAGATAGAAATGCTTCGGACGTTTTACACCATGCACTAGAAATATTCCAAGTGTAAAATCTTCTGAAGCCAAGACCAACATCTTCCGAAGCCAAAAATGAAGTCTTCCGAAGCTTCAAAGACAAAGTCTTCCGAAGCCAAAGAGTGAAGACAGAGTTCTTTCGAAGACTTTTAGAGATATGCTTTTATCTGATGTACTTTAACATAAAGCTGGACTTCCTTTCCGCTACAACTCTGTAAAGTCACCAACTTACATGAGTTGGTGAAAAGGTCCATGCTTTTTGTAATTGTATATTGAGGCCTTGAGTCTGTGCTTTCTACTTTATGTACTTTTATCCTTTTTGTAATATATTAGGATGTGAGCTATGGCATGTCATAGTCACTAGTCAAAAGGCAAATCTGCCTTTTGACTCTACATTTGATTTTGTAGTTGTCTAGTCAATTGTACCCAGCTGGCTTTCAAAGTATGGCTAGCTGTAGGATGTAGTATATGTATCTCAAGTACTTGTAACTATCCTTTATGCTTTGTAACATTTGTAATAGAACTTGAGAAGCAATATACATCATTCTTGAAAACCAATTACTTGTGTTGTTTGCCATCTTGTTTTGTCTTATCTTTACTTGTGCTCCTAGCATCATTAACTAAAAGTTAACCAATTCCCTATTTGATCTGTTAAGTTCTAAGCAACTCTCCTCTTTGTGTTGTTGTGTTGTAAGTGCATACCCTTCAATGGTCCTGCAAAAGTAAATGTCTATCTGTCTCTTTGTTCTTTCTAGAGGTGGTGCTGAGAAGTTGGTACAAGTCCCTTGTAGATAACAGATCCAGTCTGTTGCTCTGGATAACATGTACCCTATGTTGTGGCCCTCGGAAGAGACTTAGTTGACAGGAGTTATTGTCATAATCCCATCTAATTATGAGCTCCAAGTCAGAGCCTTCAACTATTTGTAGGAAAGTCTTTCCCTTTATTGACCCTTCCTTTTCTTCCCGCTCTCTTTGTTTCATCTCTTCTTCAATCCATGATCTTGTAGTCAGCTCAGAAAGGTGAAGGCTGCTCAAATGATTCCGAATATGAGCAATTATCTGAGAGTTGGAGGGATTAGAGAATGCCTTCTCTGCTAACTCAACAATGTCAAATCTGCTTGAGTGTAGCATAGTTAGAGATTTAAGTGTGCTGACCTCGCCATTCTCTCTTTCCAAAACAAAGTTGTGAGAAGAGTCTTCAACCTCCATTGGACAATCTTCTTCCTAGGAATGAGGGGTTGAGTTGGCAGTTTGTTCCCCTTCTTGGTGTCCAAGAGAGTCACCAGTCTTCTTCTCAGCTTCTTCTATTCTTCATTGAGTGAATCAGAGTTAGGTGCCAAGAGCTAAAGTTCCTGGTCCAAGGTTCCCCTAGGCAAATCAAGAAAAGCTTCTCTTGTGAGGGAACTGGAAAAGCCATCAATGAATGTTAATCTAATGGACTCTTCCTCACAGGAGATTTCGCTTAGAGTAGTATAGTTAATGAGATTTTTCTTAATTTCCTTGAATTCCTCTAAGGTCAGAGGTTTACTTGGTTCAGAGGGTGGTTTGGGTGATGAATGGGTGATTAATTGTTGGGTATAAGAGGGTTGAGTTCTAGGAAGTGTCTTGGGTTTTAGGATTTGTAGTGGAGGTGGTTATAGTGAAGCAATGGGTGAGGATGAGGATATGGTTGATGGTGTAGGTTCAGGGGTGTAGGGTTCAGTGGTTGGTTCAGTTTTAACTGGGAAGGGAAAGGGTGTTGGCTTAGGTTGAGGTTGAGGTGCAGGTTTAGGTGTCATCCTCTAAGTACTTGGGTAAACCTCCTTCCTTCTTCTTGAGCGCATGTCAGCCTTGATGTCACTAACATGTCGCTGCATGGTCTTTTCTAACATGGGCTCAACTTGTCTACCATAGAAGACGTGGGCTTTGCGATATCCCTTCATCCAGGCTTTGTCTCCCACCTTCTTGGCAGCTACAAGTTGAGCTTCCTCTTCCTTCTTCTTCTTCTTCTCCCTTATCTTTTCCCTAGTTGCCTTATTTCTCTCCTTATCCATCTGATCTTGTTTTTGTAGAAAAGCCACAATATCGTATCATTGTTAACGGGAGTCAATTCTTCAAGACAATATCCCCTGGAGCATAAGAAGGCAATCCTCGCATTCCTCAATTGTTGCTCTTCTTCTTCTTTCTTTCTTTTCTTCTCCACTTCCACTAACTTCTCTAGTGGTAGGAGAAGCACTTCTTCACTAGCTGCTCCTAAATTGACAAGTCTGTCAATAACTTCGACTCTCTTCTTGTTATTGATAGCCTCATGGGCTGCTACAGCTGCTTTGCTACTTGCAGCAAGTAGCTTCCCAATGGTAAGTCTACCTATCTTTTTGAGCTTCTCCATCCTTTCCTCCTGTAACAGTTCTTCTGCAGTTATCTTCCTCTTGCCTTTGATGTATTCAGAAGCTTGAGCTTTTGGAGATTCTGGTTTAGAGGGTTTAGGTTGGTGAAAGGAAGTTGAGCTTGTGATAATGAAGGTGCTTGAAAGAGAGGGTTTTTAAGAAAGTATTCACTATTTCTCTCATAGGTTAACTCAAGAATAGTCTCGGTGATAATAAGATCATTAGACAACGAAGATAACACAATAATTCCTTCCGCAACTTGAATCTCTGCTTCGGAAGATTGGATCATTGCTTCGGAAGATAGTGGTTCTGCACTACTTGTCCCAACTTATTCAGTTGCTGGGCCATTAGTCCCTATATCCCCTTCAAAATTAATCTCAAGTTTAATGAGAACCTTAGGTTGACCAACTCCTTCCTTAGTGGTAGGTGGTGCATTCAACTTCTAAAGCTATTCAGCTCTAAAGTATGCCACAACAACATCTGGTGAAGGTTGTTCAAGTGATGAGCTCATTAGGAACTTAGTTAATAACCTATTTAGATCAAGTAGCATCCTTGGGTCCACTTGAAAGGTGATTGGAGGAGGCTCAGGGAAAACAGTGGTTTGTTGAGTAGGGTACTTAGAAGATAAAGTTGAAAGGGCAAGGCTTTGCTCCATGTGTGCTTCAATCTATACATTCTCCCCTTATTTGGTAGCATCATCTTGAGAGGTAGATGAGCTAGAGGAAGAATTCAGAGAGACCTGAATTGGTACATGCCTGACAGATCTCTCAGTCTGTGTCTCAGCTAGTTAACCCTTGAGATTTTCAATCTCAAGTTGCTGAGTGGCAGGCCTATCTTCTAAAGTCTTGACCTTTGATTCAAGGTTTGAGACTTTAGAAAGTAGGTCTCTGATTATGAGTTGCATACTTCCCTCATTTTCTTTAGAAGAATTATGGGGAGACGAGATAACATACCTTGTATGTTCATCTTCACCACCAGATGTGGTTTCTTGGCGCCCTGGTTTTCTCTGCGAGGTGATGTCTCTTTCACAGTCATCAACAGGCAGAGTTACCGCATATTCAGTCTTGGAGATGTTACCACTGTCCTAAGAGTCCAATGAGACATTCTCAGTAGTGTCAGCTGAATCTACATGAGTCCCCTCCACATAAGTGGGACTCACCTCAGTTTGGCTTTTTTATGGGGGCTAGAAGTTAGAGGTGTCTCTAGGCTCAGTTGATCTTTAGATGGGTATTGTAGATCAACATCATTACCTTGAAGGAACATGAAATCTTCATCAGAACTGGTTAGTAGGTCAGTAAAGGATTTGGAAGTTATGCTTAATGAACCGGGACCTTGATCAATATCTAGAGACATAGAGCCTATGATTTGGCTGTCCCTTTTTGGTTGCTCAGGGGAGTATAGTGACTCACCCTGAGGGCTTACGGTTTGGGTTTGGGGCTCATGAAATTGAGACTGAGGAGACTCAATACCCATATTGAGGCCAAATGAGGAGGATGGTTGGACCTCAGACTGAGTGGGAGCCCATTTTTTCACTCTAGTCTTTTTGTGTTGAACGAGGGAAACTTGTTCAATCAGAGCAAATTGAAAAAGGGTTTGTTTGGTACGCCTCTGATATGTATACTTGATCGGATGGGTATGAAAAATTGGTATTGAAGTGGTTGTGTCTGGTGTTGGTTCATCACCTGTGGGGCTTTTAGGGATGTCACCAGGAGCCATTGGCTCAATCATACCTAGAAGAAGTGTAGTATGTCTTCCAGTGAAGTTGGTGGACACCCTTTTCATAATCTTGAAGATCTCCGGCCTTATGTGAGGGACAAGAAGAGTGGCTTCATAGATAAGACTGTCTTGGTCCAGCTCACAGTTTGATGATATGCTGAATAAAACTGGGATACATGTAGAATGTTTCCCTTTGAAGGTTTCCTTTGAGGTTGTTCAGGACAAATTTAAAGTAGTTGAATGAGGCCCTTTACCAACCCATGAAATAGTCATCCTAAATCATAAGGAATTTGATCCCATCCCCCTGATTTGTTTGATAGACAGTGGAGCACTATGTAAAGCAGGAATTTCCAATTGTAGGAAAAATTGAATTTGTAAACGGTTGACGTTCTTACATCTCCACCATATCCCATTTGGGCATATGTGTGCTCCAAGTCAGATTTGGGAAATTCAGTAAGAGAGCCCTCTGTAAAGATTAATGAAAGGCTGATGTACCCAAAACAGACCAAGTCCTTCCTACATGCATACACTCAGTACCAAGTAGAAGTTGCTTCAGAAGTTTCATACTCTACACTAGAAAATATTCTAAGTATGAAATCTTCCGAAGCCAAGACCAATATCTTCCGAAGCCAAAGTGTTCCGAAGCTTCAAAAACAAAGTCTCCCGAAGCCAATGAATTGAAGATAGATTACTTCCGAACACTTTGAAGAACATGCTTTATCAGATGTACTTTTCATAAAGCTGACCAACTTTCCACTGCCACTCTGAAGACTCACCAACTTATACAAGCTAGTGAATGGTCCATGCTTTTTGCAACTGTACATTGAGGTCTTGAGTTGCAACCTTATACTTTATGTACTCTATCCTTTTTGTAATATATTAGGATGTGAGTTATGGCATGTCATAGTCACTAGTCAAAAGGCAGATTTGCCTTTTGACTCTACATTGATTTTGTTGTCTAGATCAATGTTTCCAACTGGCCTTTAAAATACGACTGGCTGTAGGATATAGTATAAAGTATCTTCTGTCCTTGTAACTTATTTATTATGCTTTGTAACACTTGTAATAGAACTTGAGAAGCAATATACTACAATCTTGAAAACCAAATACTTGTTGTTGTTCTTAAGTTTCTGTCTCTTGTTTACTTGTGTTCATAGTATCATAAACTAAGTCCTGTTTCCCTATTAGATCAGTTAAGTGTTCTAAATACTCTCCTTATTGTGAGACAAGTGTATTGACCATCCCATAAACAGTCCTGCAATTGGTATAAGAGCATTCCAGGCTCTTAATTGTAACATCTCACCATCTTAGATCCCTCAGTGTCACAAAACACTTAGCAACTCAAATGGCAGCTCTCACAAAGGCTGATATGGAAACCGGAACCATGACAAAGTCCCCACTGATCACTCCTGAAGACTTTGATACTTGGTGTCAAAGAATAGAAGGCTTATCAAGTCTCAAGACTCTAGGATGTGGGAATTTGTTGTCTCTGGGCCTCACATACCAAGCACCTCTTCAGTTGTTGCTGGAGGTGGTATGATTCCAAAGGAGGTGGCTGACTATTCTGAAGAAGATAGAAAGAGAATAGATGTAGATCAGAAAGCCATTATTGCCCTTCAAACTTGTTGGATCAAGAGAGGCTGTTGCAACCAAAACCATATCACTTAGAAGATTTTGTGTACAACATACAAAGGACTTCCGAAGCCAAGTGTGGGACTTCCGAAGGAAGAAGGAGCTCTTCCGAAGTCTAAGTGTAAAATACACTTCCGAAGGAAAACTCCAACTTCCGAAGATAAAGAAGTTACTTCCGAAGAATCAAGACTTGAAGACAAAGTTCTGAAGTCAACTTCCGAAGTATAAAAGAAGTCATTAAAGCCTCGGAAGCATAGAAGCATCTTCCGAAGTATAAGTGGCTTCGGAAGAACTTGTTCTTCCGAAGCCAGTTAACCTTCGGAAGACACTTCTATTATCCAGTAGACATAAGTATGGTCTGTCTGACAGTCCGCTGCAAATCTCTGAGATACTGCATGGCGTTTTCTCAAAAGCCATGTAGTTGACCATACTTTAATCTACTGTTTACCTTTTATGTTAAGTACAGTTGCCATCTTTAGTTGGTGACAAAAGGTAAGTCATGGACATGTCATGACTACCATATCTTAGATAATATTTTATCTAAGATACCTTAACTATAGCATTGTAGTATATGCTTTAGTCGTAGGTTTCCAGCTGGTATCAAGTATAACCGGCTGTAGGATCTAGTATATATAGTTTCTCATTGTAACTCATGTTCTATGCTTGTAAGTGTCTTGTAATCTTGAGTTGAGAAGTAATATATACAAGTACCTTGAAAATACTCCTGCTTGTTGCTTTGATTACTTATTATATTATTATCAACTCTTGTTAAAGGCATTGCTTCATCTTGTTTGAGTGATATTATAAGTGAGTTTGAGAGAAATACAAGTGTTAAGTGACAAAACCCGATCCTGCAATTGGTATCAGAGCTTTTTAGGCTCTTGATTGTGAGATCTTACCATCCTAATCAACCAGTTTTTCACTCCTCCTTATACCTCACTCAAAAATGGCCCTCATCAAATCTGAAGTTGAAATGGGAACGATGACCAAAGCTCCCATCATCGATCCTGAAAACTTCAGGTCTTGGAGCAGAAGAATGGAAGGCTTCATCAGATACCAGGATAGCAAGATGTGGCAGTCCATCGTTAATGGCCCGTACAAGCCAAAAGTTGCTGGTGGAAACGGTGCCATGATCGAGAAGGCTGTTGAAGACTACTCCGATGAAGACAGGAAGAAGCTTGACATAGACAGCAATGCTATGACTGTTCTCATGACTGCAATCCCAAACTCCATCATGGTGGGGTTTGAGCATTGTAAGTCAGCCAAAGAACTCTTTGATGCACTTGCTCAAATGTACTCGAGCTCTAATGATTCAAAGAAGGACTCACTGAAGCAGCAGTTTGAGAACTTCACCTATGTTGCTGGAGAAACCTTTAGCCAGCAATATTTCAGGTATATGGATCTTATCTCCTCCCTCCAATCTGTGGGAATCACTCAAGAACTTAGAGACCTTACCAGAAAGTTCATGAGTGCTCTACCCAATGAGTGGACTTTCTACTGTGTCTCCATTAAGAGAACAGAGAATTTAAACACTCTCACCATGACCGAACTTTATGGGATCCTTGATGGATACCGTTTGGAAATGGAAAGCAAGAAGGGTCACCAAGCAAGCAGACCCTTGAGCCTTCCTGCTAGCAACGCTTTAATGGTTGCTGAAGGCTCAGGTATCTCCCAGTCTCAGCAGTACCTGTCATACACCCAGCAGCCATCTTGTTCATCTGGGCCTTATATCACATTCCCTGAGACTCCAAGGTCTCATCAAGCTCAGCAAAGCTCCTTTCAGGAGGGCTGTGCGTTTGTCTCAGGGAGTGGACACTCCAATGATCATCAGTTTTGCTTTGATGATCTTGAGTGCTTCAGTCCAGATGACATAGAGTATGTGGACATTGTCCAGCAAATGGCTCTCCTTACCTACAGAGCGAAGAAGTTCTTTAAGAGAACTGGAAGGCAATTCCCTCAAAACCCAATCACTAGCAAGTTTGGGTTTGACAAGAGCAAGGCTAAGGTTACAACTGTAACCAGCTTGGCCATTTTGCAAGGGAATGCAAGGCTCCCAAGTCCAACCCGGGAACCTCACAGGCCTCCACACATCCTTCTACACCAAAGCCCAATGGGAAGTCAACTGAAACTGCAGCTATGGCTCAAGAAGTTGACTGGAGCTTTATGGTCAAGATGTGACTCCTGCTCAAGCACTCATGGCAGGAACAGATGAAAATAAGGTATATGAACATCTCTGTACCCCTGCTTGTATTGCTAAGGTTAAGTTGTACCAGGACTACAATATGGAAATTAAATCCGATATTGAGTCTTTAAATGTGCTAAAATCTGACTTTAAAAGAGCTGAATCTGACTACCAAAAGAAAATTGAGGAGTTAGAGAAAACTGTATCTCTTTTAAAACATGAACACACCAACTACAAGACTCAAATCAAGGATTTAATATCCAAATTGACTGAGGCTCAAGCCCAGCTTGTCACAGCTGAGGCTCAAGCCAGGAAGTATGCTATTGCTGAGCAAAACTTCCAAGCCATACTTGCATCATCCTCTCACTCCAAACTTTGCTATCAAAACAAAAGTGGGTTGGGAACCAATGAAATTGCTCCACCACACTCTTATGAGTCTGTAAGACAACCAAGATGTGGTACTGAAGAGCAAGAGGTTCCATCTGTTGACCCACCTTGTAAAGAGTCAAAGAGTGATGCAACTGTGGAGACCATGACCATCACAGGGAAGGAACAGGTAATTGAGCCCTCCCAGACCAATGATGATCAAACCCTGACCACCAAAGCCAGAAGAAGCAGGGCTAAAGCAGCCAGAAAAACTGCCAAGAAGGTGGCTGAATCCAAGCTGAAGATAGACCCAAAGCAAAAGGGTGTATTCATATCAGCAGGATTCCAGGTGGTTGGACCTTCTGATTCAGGAAAGGAGTATAGTACCAGTACTCCTATCCTACCAAAGGATCAGAAGTTAAAGGGAAAGGTTGCTGATGAGGAGAAAAAGAACAAGAAACAGCAACCCTCCAATTCCCAGAAAATTAACATTGCATGCATAATGTGTGGTCTGCAAAACCACATGGCTAAAGATTGTTACTACAATCCTGCTAGCACACATTATGCAAATAATGTTAAAAGAGAAGGAGTCAGGGAAGGTTTCACATTTGGACCATATCAAATGGTTCAAGTGATGAAAAAGGGAAAGCTTGTTTCCGAAGCAAGGCTTGTCTCGGAAGAAAACTCTTCTTCCGAGAGGAAAAAGGCTTCGGAAGTGAAAGCTGCAAAGACTCACAAAAGAGTCCCCTTGAAACCATCCCAGAAGAAGACTGCTTCGGAAGAAAAGGTGGTGAAGGTCTCTTCCGAAAAGAAAGAAGCTTCGGAAGAATGCCAAGCTACAAAAGCTTCATCAAGCTCATCTTCTATGATCAACCAAGGGATGGAATGGAAGATCAAGGAAGATGCTGTAGCCCAAACCTCTTCTTCAAAGACATCCATTGAACCCCCATGCATAAATTTTGGTTCAATCATGTCACTCTCATTGGAAGAACCCAAGACCAATAAGGCTTGGGTTTCCAATCAAAACTAATTATCTCACCTTATGTGCAGGGACATCCATATGACAAGAATAACAACATTTGGATTGTAGATAGTGGATGCTCCAGGCACATGACAGGGAACAGATCTCTCCTTCAACAATTTCAACATTATGATGGAGGTCCTGTCCAGTTTGGAGGTGAGGCCGGAGGATATATTTCTGGCAGAGGAAGTATATCCAACGAAAAGTTAAAAGTTGACAAAGTTAATTTTGTCAAACAGCTTGAACACAACCTGTTAAGTGTTTCTCAGTTTTGTGATCAAAAGCATCAAATGCTTTTCACAGAACATGAGTGCATCATCCTCAAACCTGGGATGACAATTCCTCAGGAATTGGTGCTTCTTAGATCTCCCAGGAGAGGGGATATGTACAAGCTTGATATGAACAATGCTTCCCCAATGGGAGAAGTATCATGCTTTCTTTCCAAAGCTGATAGTGATGAGTCAACACTATGGCATAAACGAATGTGTCATGTCAATTTTAAGACAATGAATAAATTGGCTAAAAATAACTTGGTACATGGTTTGCCTAAAAAGGAATTTTTCTGCAAAGATAACTGTGTTGCTTGCCTGAAAGGGAAACAACACAGGTCTTCTCATAAATCCAAAGTTGTTAACTCTATCACTACTCCATTACACTTATTGCACATGGATCTATTTGGTCCCACAAGTATAATGAGCATTGGAAGGAAATCATATTGCCTTGTGGTAGTTGATGATTTTACTAGATTTACATGGGTATTCTTTTAAGAACTAAAGATGAAACTGCTGAAACTTTAAAATCTTTTATTCTTAAAATAGAAAATCAAGTTGATCACAAGGTTAAAATAATTAGAAGTGATCAAGGGACTGAGTTTAAGAACTTTGTTCTTGACTCATTCTGTAACTCAAAAGGGATTGCCAGACAATACAGTGCTCCTAGAACTCCTCAACAAAATGGTGTTGCTGAGAGGAGAAATAGGACACTTATTGAGGCTGCTCGGACTATGTTAGCTGATTCAAAGCTGCCTCTAACATTCTGGGCAGAGGCAGTCAGCACTGCATGCTATGTGCAGAACAGAGTTCTTGTAGTAAAGCCACATGGAAAGACCCCTTATGAGTTATGGAACAAGAGGCCACCGTTCATTGGCTTTCTAAGGTCCTTTGGCAGCAGGTGTACCATACTTAACACAAAAGACAATTTGGCAAAATTTGCTGAAAAGTCAGATGATGCTATCTTTGTTGGATATTCCTCCCATTCTAAAGCTTACAGGGTTTATAATATTAAAAACCAACAATTTGAGGAATCCTCCAACATTGTAGTTAATGAGCACACTCCTTGTGTTAGGGGGAATGGCCCTGATCATATTTTTGATTTAGAATTGTTTCCAAACTATTCTAAACCATCTTGTGAGAATTTCAGCTGGAACAGGTGCTCAAGGCAATTCTGATGAAGATCAACTGTTTGAGCTTCCCAGACCTGCTCCAAGTTCTCCAAGAGCAACAACAAATCAAGTTCCCACTATTGAAAGATCTGACAGTATAACCATTTCAAGAAATAGTGGAACTTCAACAAGGGATTCACCTGATGATCTTCAAGTCTCCTCAGGTGATCCTACACAACACCAAGCTGATGGAAGCAGCATTTTGAAGGAACAGGCAACTGTTAATGATGCTTCACAGCAAAGAAATGATGATGTTTCTCTTTCATTCAATCAGTCCTCATTGAATGAGATTGAAACAACAGCTGGACCAAGTATTCAAGCTCCAGAGCAAAATATGTCCAACTTGGACCTATCTTTGCAACTGGAGGTGATTCCAAGACTCAGAATTCACAATACTCATCCAGCTGAAAACATCATAGGGGAAGTCTCTGAGGGTGTGAGAACAAGGGGACAAACTCACAATGGGAATGTCTGCTTGTACTCATGCTTCTTATCCCAAATGGAACCCAAGAAGGTGGAAGATGCCTTAAAGGATAGTAGCTGGGTTGAATCAATGCAAGAGGAGCTGCTTCAATTCAAAAGACAAAAGGTTTGGAACCTATGTCCGCTACCATCTGGTCAAGTACCTATAGGCACCAAGTGGGTTTTCAGAAACAAAAGAGATGACAGAGGCTTGATTATCAAGAACAAGGCAAGACTGGTGGTTCAAGGATACACTCAAGAGGAAGGAATTGATTATACTGATGTCTTTGCACCTGTTGCAAGACTTGAGGCAGTTAGGATCTTCCTTGCTTATGCTGCATCCAAGAATTTCACTGTCTACCAGCTTGATGTCAAGTGTGCCTTTCTATATGGGGATATAGATAGGGAAGTCTATGTATGCCAGCCTCCAGGATTTGAAGACCCACAGCATCCAAACTATGTGTGCAAGTTGGATAAAGCTCTATATGGGCTGCACCAGGCACCTAGGCTGTGGTATGAGACATTGTCTCAATTTCTTCTGAAGAATGGTTATACTAGAGGAACCATTGACAAGACTCTCTTCATCAGAAAGTCTGGGAAAGACATTTTGCTAGTTCAAGTCTATGTCGATGACATCATATTTGGTTCTTCAAATGACCAAATGTGCAAAGACTTTGAGAGCATTATGAAGAAGAAGTTCGAAATGAGTTCTATGGGAAAAATGGACTTTTTCCTTGGAATTCAGGTAAAGCAACTGAAGGAAGGGTTTTTCATCAATCAATCTAAGTATGTCAATGATATCTTAGAGAGATTTGATATGAAGGATTGTAAAGCAGCAAAGACACCCATACCCAGAAACCATGATTTATGCCCTGATTCTGAGGGGGAGGATACTGATCAACATCAGTATAGAGCAATCATTGGTTCTCTGATGTATCTCACAGCAAGTAGACCTGATATCATGTTTGCAACCTGCATTTGTGCAAGATATCAGGCTGCTCCAAAGGTGTCTCACCTAATTGCTGTCAAGAGAATCCTCAGATACCTCAAAGGAGCACCTAAGTTAGGTCTCTGGTATCCAAGAAATAGTGATTTTAATCTCTATGGTTACTCTGATAGTGATTATGGTGGCTGCAACATCAACAAGAAATCAACATCAGGTGGATGTCAATTTCTTGGTGGAAGGATCATCTCATGGCAATGCAAAAAGCAATCCTGTGTCTCTACATCAACTGCTGAAGCTGAATACATTGCTGCTGCAAGTTGCTGTGCTCAGCTGCTGTGGATTCAAAACCAGATGATTGACTATGGATTCAACTTCATGAGCACTCCTATCCACATTGACAACAACAGTGCTATATCCATCACTGAAAATCCAGTAAAGCACTCAAAGACAAAGCATATTGACATCAGGTATCATTTCATTAGAGATATTCATGAGAAAAATCTTATAAAACTAATCAAAGTTGATTCAAATGAACAATATGCTGATTTGTTCACCAAAGCATTTGATGAACAAAGATTTAAATATCTCATTACAGCTATTGGGATGATAAACATTGACTAGTTAATCTCAATTGAAAACCTTTTCAATATGTAAAGTCTTATGTCAATACAATCTAAGCCCTGTTACAAAAGATCCTTTCTTATTTAACTAAGTATAAGTTCTTCCGAAGAGAAACTTGCCTTCGGAAGATATCTAGTATAACTTCCGAAGCAAATTTCTCATAGGATAATTTTCTTCTCGGAAGTGTACTAAGTCTCGGAAGAAGCGATTGAGGTTATCTCAGATCTACTTCCGAAGCACTTAATACTTTCCACTTGAAAGCAACATGTATCTTCGGAAGCAATTTATTTACCTTCGGAAGTACATTTGCCTTCGGAAGAACTTTACCTTCGGAAATACCTTATACTCGGAAGAAAGATTTTACTGTGTAACGGAAATCTTTTGGGCCCCACTCTGTAAAAAGTAAAGATTTTGTTAATGATGTCGGATTATTTAAATGGCTTAACCTTACCGCCCCTGTCACATCATCCTCTGAACCCTCACATCATCTTATCCAAACCACCCTTTAAACCGCCATTTCACCCATTTAAATACTTCCGGTTAATCACTTACACTCTTTTTACCAAATTCACTGCCCTAAAAGCTTTCTTCTTCTCCAATTTACCTCTCTCAGAACTTTTCCTCTGCTATCTTTCTCAAATGGCTCTAAACCCTCAGCACAACCAGGTCGCACTCCTTGACTCTTCAAGGGATGCTGACTTCTCTGATATTATCTCTTTCTTAGCCCAATCTTCATACTACACAGCACTGACCGTAAACCCTACCATTTACTCCAACCAAATGTCCGAATTTTGGGCAAATGGTCGGATTGAAACCCTAAATGGGGTTCGTGCTATCAGGTCAAGTGTTTGTGGCCAAGAGTTGGTCATTACTGAACAAATCATCAGGGAGCATCTTGAGCTCCATGATGAAGGCGCACCGACGGAATTCCCCAAATCTGAGTTAGATAACTCTTATCTCCAAATGGGATACGGTGGAGATGTAAGCAGGTCTACAGTCTACAAATTCAACTTCTCCTACAAGTGGAAGTTCCTGCTACATGTGGTTCTTCACTGCCTATCTAACAAATCCGGGGGATGGGATCAAATTCCCTATGAACTCGGGTGTCTAGTTCATGGGTTGGTACAAGGCCTGCGCTTCAACTACTCAAGGTTTGTGCTGACTAACCTCATGGGAAATCTGCAAAGGGACACATTCTTTATGTATCCCAGATTTCTACAGCACATAATCAACTGCGAGCTAGATCAGGGTAAGCTTGTCTGTGCAGCTGCTCTGTCTGCTCCCCAAATGAGGCCGACCATCTTCAAAGTCTTGAAGAGAGTGTCTACCAACTACACTGGAAGGGATACCGCACTACTTCCAGGTATGATTGAGCCAATGGCTCCTGGTGACATCCCTGTTAACCCCACAGGTGATGAACCCACACCAGCAACTACCCTCACCATTCCAAATCTACCTTCTCCTCCAATCACTGTCACCTACCAGAGACGTACCAAACGAACCCTTGTTCAATCTACTCTGATTGAACAAGCCCCTCCTCTTCAAACCAAAAAGGCTAGAGTGGAACAAGGGGCTCCCACTCAGCCAGAGGTCCACCAATCCTTCACTATTGACCTCAATATGGGTCTTGAGTCTCCTCAGTCTCAGACCCATGAGCCCATAATCCCAGCTGATAGCCCTCAGGGTGAGTCTCTATACTCCCCTGAGCAGCCACCAAGGGACAGCTCAATGCCTTTTGACATTGATCAAAGTCCCGGGTCCTTAGGTCTTCATTCCTTTTCTTTTACTGACCTATTGACCGGAGCTGGTGAAGAGACTATGTCTCTCAAAGGCGATGAAGTTGATCCACAACACCCCATTAAGGATCAACAGAGCCTAGAGAAACCTCTTGTCTCTAGCCCACACCAGCAAAGCCCTACTGAGGTGAGTCCCACTGATGTGGAGGGGACTCATGTAGATTCAGCTGCCACTACTGAAGGAGCCTCAATGGATCCTCAGGACAGTGGTAACGATAGTCAGACTGAATCTACGGCAACCATGCCCTATGATGCCTCTGAAAGAGACATCATTGTGCAAGGGAAACCAGGGTGCCAAGAAACCACATCTGGTGGTGAGGATGAACATACTAGGTATGTTACCTCATCTCCCCGTGATTCTTCAAAAGAAGATGAGGGAAGAATGCAACTCACAATAAGAGACCTACTTTCTAAAGTCTCAAACCTTGAATCAAAGGTTAAGACTTTAGAGGATAGGTCTGCCACTCAGCAACTTGAGATTGAAAGTCTCAAGGTCAAACTAGCTGAGAAACAGATTGAGAGATCTGTTAGGCATGTACCAGTTCAAGTCTCCTTGACCTCTTCCTCTAGCTCATCTACCTCTCAAGATGATGCTACCAAAAAGGGGGAGAATGTTGAGGAACAAAGCCAAAGACAGGATTCCATCAGTCAAGCTCTTACTTCTTTGAGCTCAAGACAACAAGCTGCCATCTTCCCTGAGCCTCCTCCAGTTGTGTTTCAAGTGGATCAAAGGATGCTTCAGGATCTAAATAGGATCTTCAACAAGTTCCTTTTAGAGTCCCTAATTGATCAACCCAGTCCGGATATGTCTGTGATTTACTTTGGAGCTCAAGAGCTTCAGAGGTTGAATGCACCTCCTACCACTGTTGAGGAAGTTGGTCAACCTAAGGCCCAAGTGGAACCTGAGATTGATTTCGAAGGGGAAACTAGGACTGATGGCCCAGCAACTGAAACAGTTGGGACAGAAGGTGTGTTTTCACAGGCTTCCGAAGCACAATTCGAAGCCTCGGAAGAACCAACACAAACTTCCGAAGCTGAAATTGCTGCTGCGGAAGGACTGTTCTTCTTTCCGATGATCTAATAGTCACAGATGCAATTCTGGAACTTGCATCTGAGGTTAATAGGGAGGACTTTCTCAGCCAACCACTAGCTATTACATCTGCATTGACCTCAGCTCCTACCTCCACCATCCAACCTGAATCTTCTACCCAAGAACCACCAAAGTCTAGCACTTCCGAAGACATTAAAGGCAAAAGGAAGATGACTTCGGAAGAGCTTCAAGAAGAAGAAAGGTTGGAGAAACTTAAAAGGAAAGGAAGACTGCCAACTGGGAAACTGTTAGCTGCAAGTTCAAAAGCAGCTGCAGCCAACCAAGAGGCAATCAACAATAGAAGAAGGGTGGAGGTAATTGATAGACTTGTCAGTCTAGGGGCTGCCTCGGAAGATGTACTCCTGCTACCATTAGAGGAGCTGATAGAGCTTGAAAAGGCAACCTTGCTGCAAAGACAGCAAAAAGAAGAAGCTGCAAGGTTGGCCTTGGAAGAAGAAAGGCTGAGAAAAGAAAGAGAAGCTGATCTGCAGCTCAGGAGAGAAAGGATCACTTTCCTACTCTCCAGAGGATTCTCTCAAGAGGAGTTGTCTCCACACAATAGTGACACGATCTTATGGCTCTTTAACAAAGAGCAAGATCAAATGGAGAAGGAGAGAAAGAGAGCTGCAAGGGAGAAGCTGGTAGAGAAGAAGAAGAAAGAAGAAGAGGCTGGACTGTCTGCCGCCAAGAAGATAGGTGAGAAAGCTTGGATGAAGAACTATCTTAAAGCTCATGGCTTCTCTGGCAGGCAAGTGGGTCCAATGTCTGAGAAGACTCTCCAACGACATGTCAGTGACATCAAGGCTGACATTCGTGCGGGGAAAAGAAAGGAGATGTATAGAAGGGGACAGGGGATGACCTTCAAAGCCACCCCTCAGCCCAATATCCAAACCCAACATCAACCTGAACCAATACCCTTTCCCTTCCCAATCAAAACTGAACCTGAACCTTTCACCCCTGAACCTACACCATCACAACTACCAACTCCCTCACCTCAACCACCTAAACTACCCATCATCCAACCTAAAACTTTACCCAGAACCCAAACTTCTAAACCTACCCAACAACCAATCAAACCATCCCCTCAGCCTTCCAAACATCTCTCTATGGAGGAATTCAAGGCGATCAAAACCAAGCTCATCAACTGCACTACTCTGAGCGACATCTCATGTGAGGAGGATATAGTCAAGCTGACTTATGTTGATGGATCCTCAAGTTCCCTCACAAGAGATGAGTTTCTTGATCTGCCAAGAGGAACTTTGGACCAAGCCGCAAGACTCCTTGGCCTCAATTCAGATACATTGAATGAGGAAGAAAAGAAGCTGAGGAGAAGGCTGGTGACTCTGCTGGACAAAAAGAAAGAAGATAGGGTACCAAGACAATCTCTTGTACCCAGAAAGAAGATAGTTCAGTGGAGGTTCGAAGACTCTTCTCACAACATTGTTGTTGAGAGAGAGAATGGTGAGATTAACAGGCTGAATGCCTCATCTCTGCTACACTTAAGCAGATTTGATATTGCTGAATTAGCAGAGAAACCATTCTCCAACCCCTCAAACTCCGATGTAGCTGCTCACATCAGAAATCATCTAGGCAGCCTTCACATGGCCGAGCTCACTGCAAGAAGCAAGGTCGAAGAGGAGTCAAAACTGAGAGAGGAGGAGGAAAGGAAAGGATCAGCAACCAAAGGCAAAGCCTTTCTTCAAATGGTTGAAGGTCCGGAACTTGAGTCCATAGTTGGATGGGAGTATGACTACAACTCCAGTCAACTAACTCTCTTCAGGGGGTCACAACAAAGGGTACATGTCATTCAAAGTGATAGACTGGATCTCCTATCCACGAATGACTTGTACAAGCTTCTCAGCACCACTTCCGGGAAGAACAGAGAGACAGACAAATATCTTTTGTCCCTGGTGCTGAAAACTTTGAGAAGTAGAGATAAGTGAAGTTTTGGTAGCATCAGCCTAGGGGGAGTTTGTTGGATCAAGAGAGGCTGTTGCAACCAAAACCATATCACTTAGAAGATTTTGTGTACAACATATAAAGGACTTCCGAAGCCAAGTGTGGGACTTCCGAAGGAAGAAGGAGCTCTTCCGAAGTCTAAGTGTAAAATACACTTCCGAAGGAAAACTCCAACTTCCGAAGATAAATAAGTTACTTCCGAAGAATCAAGACTTGAAGACAAAGTTCTGAAGTCAACTTCCGAAGTATAAAAGAAGTCATTAAAGCCTCGGAAGCATAGAAGCATCTTCCGAAGTATAAGTGGCTTCGGAAGAACTTGTTCTTCCGAAGCCAGTTAACCTTCGGAAGACACTTCTATTATCCAGTAGACATAAGTATGGTCTGTCTGACAGTCCGCTGCAAATCTCTGAGATACTGCATGACGTTTTCTCAAAAGCCATGTAGTTGACCATACTTTAATCTACTGTTTACCTTTTTATGTTAAGTACAGTTGCCATCTTTAGTTGGTGACAAAAGGTAAGTCATGGACATGTCATGACTACCATATCTTAGATAATACTTTATCTAAGATACCTTAACTATAGCATTGTAGTATATGCTTTAGTCGTAGGTTTCCAGCTGGTATCAAGTATAACCGGCTGTAGGATCTAGTATATATAGTTTCTCATTGTAACTCATGTTCTATGCTTGTAAGTGTCTTGTAATCTTGAGTTGAGAAGTAATATATACAAGTACCTTGAAAATACTCCTGCTTGTTGCTTTGATTACTTATTATATTATTATCAACTCTTGTTAAAGGCATTGCTTCATCTTGTTTGAGTGATATTATAAGTGAGTTTGAGAGAAATACAAGTGTTAAGTGACAAAACCCGATCCTGCAAAACTGCTCTTCCAAACTCCATCTACAAGGGCTTCAAGAAGTGCAAAACTGCTAAGAAACTATGAGATGCACTAAAGCTCATGTATGAGGGGTCCTCTAAAGCAAAGGAGAACAAGAAGGACCTCTTGAATCAGCAGTTTGAGAACTTCACCTTCAAAACAGGTGAAACCATGACTTAACAATACTTCAGGTATGTTGAGATTGTGGATACTCTTATGGATGTTGGAGTAACTCTTGAAAATAGAGACATTGTAAGGAAGTTCATGTCCTCTCTTCCTAGACAATAGACACATTATTGTCTTGTTATCAAGAGAACTGAGAACCTTAAGACTCTTACTCTTACAGAGTTGTATGGTATTCTTAGTGGTTACCAGATGGAGATGAATATGCAAAATCCATCTGGTAACTCCAGCAACCAACTGAGTTCAGCCCTTCATGTGGTTGAAAGGGACTGTAGAACCACAACATCATCTTATCTGCTACCCTGATAACTCACAAAAGGGTCCATTCATCACCTTCCCGGAGACACTAAGGAGAGTTACACTCAAGGAAGTTCATCCAAGAGACAAGCTCTTCACAAGTTTTTGTGTCTGCTGATGAAAGTTTTGGAAACTTTCTCTTCACCCTTGAAGATCTTGACTACATCCATCCAGATGATCTAGAGTACATGGGGATAGTTCAACAAATGACTCTTCTCACTCACAGAGCCAAGACGTTCTACAAGAGGACAGTGAGAAAGTTATCAAGCAATGCAACCAGTGGAAAGTTTGGGCTGGACAAGAGCAAGGTGAAGTGTTACAACTATAACCAAATGGGACACTTTGCTAGAGAGTGCAAGGCACCAAGTACAAATGGTGGCCAAGCACAAACCTGACCAAACTACACTGACAGAGCCAACCAGAATGAGAAGCCAAAGTAGCAAGCTCAAGTTGCTGCTGGAGAAGGAGGCTTTGACTGGAGCTTTCAGGTGGAAGATGCATCTCCAAACCAAACACTAATGGCTGACCATGATGAAGCAAAGGTATTGGAACATCTCTCTACACCTGAATGTATTGCTAAAGTAAACAGATATAGGTCATATAACTTAGAGATGAGATCTGATCTTGAGTCCTTACATATTTTAAAATCTGATTTCAAAAGGGCTGAAAGTGACTATAAACTTACGATAGAAGATCTAGAGAAAACCATTTCAACTTTTAAACATGAGCATACCAACTACAAGACTCAAATAAAAGACTCATCACTAAGTTAACTGAATGCCAGGCTGAGCTTGTGATCAGTAAAGCCAGGGCAGAAAAATGTGTTCTTGAAGAAAAGACCTTCAAGAACATAATATCCTCATCCTTGTATGCAAAAGTTTGTTATCAGAATAAGCAGGGACTGGAATCTACTGAGATAGTTCCTCCATACATAATCTTGTTTGTAAGATCTCCTAGGTATAAAACTTTGAAGATCAGCTTCCCCTTATAGACCCCATGAGTGAAGAGGATGAAAAAGAGATAGTGAAGGATGTCTCTGAGAAGAGTGAAGAAGAGCATCCTAACATGGGTCACTATTCTCTTGAGGAGAGAAAGAAAGATGGGATGACCAAGTCTAAAAGGAAGAACTTGATCAGGAAGGCCAAAAGAAAATCCAAGAAGGTTCAAGAGATCAAGGCCACTTTTAACTCTATGCAAAAACAAGTTTTTATCTCTGCAGGTTTTGAAGTGGTTAAGGCTAAAGACTCAAACTTGAAATCTAGTACCAAGAGTTCTAGTTCATGTTCAAATCATCACAGCATCATGAAGAAGGCTGATCAATTGTGTATCACTACTGCACAACCTAAACCATCCAACTCCAAAGGTAGTTCTCAGCCTAAAAGAATTGCCACATCATCTGTAAAGATGAAGATGGAAATGGAAAGTGATCAAGTTCAGCCTTTTTATCAAAGGAAGACTCTCAGAAGGAAGAAAATGGATTGTGTCATATGTGGTAGTACTTCTCATTTTGCAAAGGATTGCTTCTACAATCCAAAAAGTACTGTCCACATGATCAAGAAAGAAGCTTCTGAGAAGTTGAAGAAGAACCAAGCATCGAAAGGAAACTCTTTTTCTTTCAGAAGCTCCAATATGAAGAAGAAGACAAGTGAAAACTTGCCTTCGGAAGAAAAAATGGTCTCGGAAGAAAGGAGTACTTCCGAAGTACTGAAGCATGCTGCAGTGATAGCAAGATCTTCCGAAGGTCCAGTATCCAAAACTTCCAAAGTTGTCAAAACTTTCGAAGCATTGAAGGTCAAGTCTAAGCTTCCAAAGGTGATGTGGAAGACAAACAAAGACCATGTGACTGAAAGTTCTTTATCAACATCAGCAAATGATCCTCCAAATCTGACTATAGGATTAATTACTATTGCATTGTCTTCAACTTCTTTTGATAAGCCCAAGACCAACAAGGCTTGGGTTTCCAAATGTAACTAAACATCTCTTTTGTGTAGGAACAACTCAAGATAAACAAGAATGTATGGATCATTGATAGTGGTTGTTCTAGGCATTGTCGCAATGGGTCACTACTCCAAAATTTTAATTGATGGAGGGCTAGTTGCTTTTGAGGAGATGCTGGAGTTTACATTACTGGAAGGGGCAGGGTCACAAATAGTAAGCTCAACATTGAGAATGTAAATTTTGTTAAGGAGCTTGGATACAATCTTTTAAGTGTATCTCAATTTTTGTGATCAGAGACACAACATGCTTTTACTGAGTATGAGTGCATTGTTCTCAAGCTCGGGGTGGTTATTCCTCAAGATCATATCCTGCTCAAAGACCCTAGGAGAGGGAACATGTACAAGATGGACTTGTAAGAAACATCTCCCTCAGGAGAATTTCATGCTTTCTATCTAAAGCTAATAGTAATGAGTCTTTCCTCTGGCATATAAGAATATGCCATGTAAACTTTAAGAACATGAATAAACTAATTAAGAATAATTTGGTAACTTGAATGCCATAGAAAGAGTTTACAAGTGATGATCACTTTGTTGCATGCATCTAAGGAAAGCAACACAAAGTATCTCACAAGCCAAAGGAAAGAAACTCTATCACTACTCCCCTACACTTATTATACATGGATCTCTTTGGCCCCACCAGTGTAATGAGTCTAGAAAGGACCTCATATTGTTTAGTGATCGCAGATGACTTTTCAAGGTTCACTTGGGTCTTCTTCTTTAGAACTATGGATGAGACTCCTGAGATCCTGAAGAATTTCATCTTAAAGATTGAGAATCAATGTGATCACAAGGTCAAGATCATAAGATGTGATCAAGGAACTGAATTCAAGAACCAAATCCTTGATACATTTTGTGATGAAAAGGGTATCTCAAGACAATATAGTGCTCCCAGACTCCTTAGCAAAATGGTGTTTTTGAGAGGAGAAACAGGACACTAATTGAAGCTGCAAGAACTATGTTGTCTGACTCTAAACTGCCTATCACCTTCTGGGCAGAAGCAGTAAACTCTGCTTGCTATGTGCAAAACAGAGTTTTAGTAGTCAAGACTCATGGTAAAACTCCTTATGAACTTTGGCACAAGAGAAAACCTTTCATTGGTTTTTAGGTCATTTGGATTTCCTTGAACAATCTTGAATACCAAAGACCAAATAGCTATATTTTCTGAGAAATCAGATGATGGACATTTTATTGGATACTCTTCTCAAGCTAAGGCTTATAGAGTATACAATCTCAGAACTAGAGTAGTTAAGGAGTCAGCCACTGTGACTTTCAATGAGTACACTCCCAGTGTGAAAGGTTCTGGTCCTGATTGGCTATTTGATCTTGATTTAGTTGACAGCTATTTTAAGAAATCTTGTGAGAATGTTTCAGGGTCCAAAGATATCTTATCAGCAGGTGATCCTGATCTAAGATTTGAGCTAAGAAGACCATCAAGTCATACTACTTCATCTCCAATGGTAACTAACCCTGCAGATGGAGTTCCTATCAGCACAACCATATCAAATTCAGCTGATACATCTGAGGTTCCACCAAATTCCAACTCAGAGGCACAACACTCAAATGAAGGAGCTTCAAATATGGAAGGAAATGATGGTGGTGATAGTGATCAAGAGTTTCTTGATGCTGACAACCACTCCATTAAAGACAACATAAATGATGTCACACACTCATTGGATCAAGTTTTACTTAATAAGTGTGCTGATGTGGTGGGAGAAACTTCAATGCTTGATCTAAATTTCTCTAATTTAGATCTCTCCAAACAACTTGTTGTAATCCCTCAACTAAGGATTCACAAGTCTCACCCCACCACAAATATCATTAGAGATGTTGACACTGGGGTAAGAACAAGAGGATAAACCCATGATACTAATGTTTGTCTTCACTCTTGTTTCTTGTCGCAGATAGAGCCAACGAAAGTTCATGAGGCTTTAAAGGATGGAAGTTGGGTTGAAGCTATGCAGGAGGAGCTGCTTCAAAGGAAAAAGGTTTGGAACCTATGTCCTCTTCCTCAAGGGAAGACTACCATAGGAACCAAATGGGTGTTCAGGAAGAAAAAGAATGATAGAGGACTTGTCATCAAAAACAAGGCAAGACTAGTTGTCCAAGGGTACACACAAGAAGAAGGAATTGACTACACAGATGTCTTTGCTCCTGTAGCAAGACTTGAAGCTATCAGAATATTCCTAGCTTTTGCTGCATCCAAGGATTTCAAGGTCTACCAACTTGATGTCAAGTGTGCTTTTCTATATGGGGTGATTGATGAAGAGGTATATGTCAAACAACCACCTGGATTTGCAGATTCTGATCATCCTGATTATGTCTGCAAGCTTGATAAAGCTCTTTATGAGCTACACCAAGCTCCAAGAAAGTGGTATGAGACTCTGTCTCAGTATCTCTTTCAGCATGGCTACAAAAGGGGTACCATAGATGGAACTCTCGTCATCAAAGGAACAAGGAATGACTTGATGCTAGTTCAAGTATATGTAGATGATATTATTTTTGGTCAACCAATCCAAAGCTCTGCCAAGACCTTGAGAAGCTGATGAAGAGTAGATTTGAAATGAGTGCAATGGGAGAACTCAATTTCTTTGTAGGAATTCAAGTGAAGCAAGTTGATAGTGGCATCTTCATAAGTTAGTCAAAGTATGTACAAGACATACTTACACGGTTCAACATGACTGACTGTAAGGTTGCTAAAACACGCATAGCCAGAAACCACTCCCTTGGACCTGATCTTGAGGGGGAGTGTGTAGATGAACATCTTTATCGGGCTATGATTGGGTCTCTTATGTACCTCACAAATAGCAGGACTGATATCATGCTTGCCACATGTATTTCTGCAAGATATTAAGCCAACCCCAAGATGTCAAACCTAGTCACTATCAAGAGAATTCTAAGATATCTCAAAGGTGCTTCTACATTAGGCCTCTGGTATCCAAAGAATTCTGATTATAACTTGTATGCATATACAGATAGTGACTATGGTGGCTGCAATATGACTGCAAAATCTACATCTAGGAGATGTCAATTTTTTGATGGAAGGATAGTCTCTTGGCAATGCGAGAAACAATCCTGTGTGTCTTTATCAACTACTGAAGCTGAATAGATTGCTACTGCCAGCTGCTGTGCTCAAATGCTTTGGATTTAGAATCAGATGTTGGATTATGGATTCAACTTCAAAAAGACTCCCATCCACATAGACAACAACAGTGTTATCTATATTATAGAGAATCATGTGCAGCACTCAAGGACAAAACACATCAACATCAAGTATCTTCTTATTAGAGATAACTTTGAAAAAGGATTAATTAAACTAGTTAAAGTTAACACAAATGAACAATATGCTGATCTGTTCACCAAAGCTTTTGATGAACAGAGATTTAAATATCTTATATTAGTTATTGTGATGATTAACTTTGAGTAGATTTACTTTAAACTTAATTCATACTATTTCTAAAATCTGTGTGTCTTAAGTTGTCTATTTCATCATCTTCATAAGCCTTTGTTTACTTTGGAAAAAAAATCTTTTAATATTTTATCTCTTAGATTACTTAGAATTTTGATAAATTTTTACTACGAAAGATATCTCATTACCTTCGGAATAAAACTATGTCATCCAAAACAAATAATTATTTATTTCAAATTACCTTCGGAAGAAAAGTTTTAAATATCTGCCGAAGCATAAATGAACATAAATACTTATATGTTTTTGAAAAACAATTTCCTTCCGAAAGCAATTTAAGTCTCGAAAGCTTTTATTCCTCTTAGAATAAAATCTTCAAGTCTAAATATCTTTCGAAGAAAAATTCTCTATAATCTTTGAAATTTCTTCTGAAGCCATTTTAGCTTCGGAAGCTTTTTATCAAAACTTCCAAAGACAAAATACCTTCGAAAGATTTTCGACTTCCAAGAAAACTACCTTTTTGGATACTTTTTAATGGTGGAACCGACATCCAGATTTCAAAATTTATCCTCTTTTGTTAACTTTGTCTCAAATCTATTTCATATAAATATACCCAACGGTTCCCCCTCTTTCATTTTGCTCTATTCCTGCAAATTCCTCTTAACCTAAATTCACCCAAAACCGCCTTTGTTCTTATCTTCCTACACCATTAAGCTTTCGCAAATGGCCAACCTCAACCGCATAAACAACCCAGATTTTTCCATGCAACTCCACAAGCAACTTAATTAAGTTGCTCTATTGGACTTTGAGAAAGATCCAAGTTTCTTAGAGGTCTGTCGTTTTCTTTCTTTGTCTAACTACTTCACCGCCCTTACCATTGATCCTCCTCTCTATGAGAATCAGCTTTTGGAATTCTGAAAGACCTGTCAAGAGGTCATCATAGATGAGGAGAAGGCACTATCTGCCACAGTGCAGGGGAGGACAATCTTCATCACTCCAGCCATCATCAACACACATCTTCAGCTGGATGATGTAAAAGGTGAATTGTCCTTTCTAAAGGAAGCTGTAAATCATTTCTTTAAGCAGATGGGCTATGAGGGAGATTTCTTAGTAAAGACCTTCAGGAAAGAGAATGTCTTATCCTAATGGAAGTACCTGCTTCATGTGGTGGATTTACCATAACATGTTCAAGAGATCCATATGGAAGAGGCTTTCACTTTTGCAAGTGATTACATCATTAGGACCTCAACCATGAAAACTCAGCCCATTGACACTTCACTTGAAGTTCTCAGTGAGCAAGGAAAATCCAGCAGCCAAGAACACCATGCTGGCGGTGAGAGAGAAGACTTTGGTCCAACTTTCTCATCCCCCCATGATTCTTCTGATGAAGATGAAGGGAACATGAGACTAAAGGTGCAGAAATTGTCAAAAACATGCTCCTATTTAGTCTCTAAGGTTAGTCACCTTGAATCTCAGGTAACTACCTTACAAAACAGGGTTAATGATCAGCAACTTGAGATCTCTTCTCTCAAGGAGAAACTAGCTGGGAGACCTTTAAGGAGAGCTCAACCAGGAACACAAGAACCTATGAATGTAATAGACCTAACTCCTAGCTCACCTATGCAAGTGGGTGATGCTACCAAAAAGGTGGAGAAAGTCTCAGCAATCACAGAACTTGGGAGTTCTTCACAGGGTATGGACATTGAGGGCTCACCATCCTCACTTGCAGTTGTCCATATTCAGCAACCTTCTCAAGTTCATATTGATGTGGACTATCTCATTCAGAGTCTATTTGAGGAGGGAATTCCAAGGGCAATATCATCCCCACCCTAAGGAGCTTCAAATTATATAATTGGGTGGAGGTATGATGTTGATAGAAGATCCCTCATACTTTGAAGAGTTCAAGGGCAGCAAAAGATCCTAAATTTTCAGACCTTGAACTACTATGAAGGTCTTGATCTAGTCAACATGCCACTTGCTAACCCAAGTCAATTCAGGCAAGCTGGCAGAATGGCATAAAGAATTCAAGACTGGATTGCTGAAGTGTTCAAAGCAAGAAGACATATGCGAGCAGGCAATGTCATCGGTCAACTGGATGTTGAGGTGGATCCTAAGATTAGCTTCAAAGGGAAAACCTTGACTGAAGGCCCAGTGACAGAACCTGTGAGCACTGTCACAAAACCAGCAACTTCAACATCCTAATCCCTCAGTGAAACACCTGCTGGTGAAGGTGTATCACAGCCTCTCTCTGGCCAGAGCCTGGATGCTACTCCAAGCAATGAAGACCAAAGCTCTCTCCATTCTGAGTCATAAAGGTCTGTGGGTGACAAAGAGAAAAGAAAAATGACTTTAAAAGGAGCAAAAAGCTGCTAAGAGAAAGATGAGGGAAGAAGCAACACAGTTAAGAGCTATCATCCAAAAGATTCAAAAGAATTCTGCTGATAGGCAGAGGATGATTGGTTTCTTGAAGATGTATGGATTCTCCGGAAGGACTGGCCCAATGTCTCTATCCATTATGGATGAGCACATTAGGGTGATCAAGCATAAGATCAAGAGAGGAGAGCTTGTTGACTTACACTCCCCACCAAGTCAATCCCCTCCGGAAGTGGAGGTTAAGTGTGAACATTTTGAGACAACACAACCTGGACCTCCTACTGGATCTCAACAAGCTTCATCTCCTGATCCACAGCAGGGTCAAATTCCCTCTCTTTCTGAACCTGTGAGAGAGGAGGACCCAACTGAGAATGACAAAACAGAACAACCTGGTGCTGAAGGCTAGTCCTCTCAGTCAAAGAATTCAAAGAGGAGAAAAGTATGGCTAGGAGGAAAAAGCCAAAGAAGAAGTACAAGTAATGCACCTCTAAACCTCAGGATGAGTCAGAACATCCTAAGGAAGTGCAACAAGAGGCATCTCAACCAACTCCAATCCAAGTAACTCCTCTTGCATCAGGAAGACCCATCTTGTCCTGGACGTTCACTACTAATCCAGAAAGATGGTATGTCAACAGAGATCAAGGTGGGCAAGATGTCTACACATGGCAAGACATGTTTAATCAACCTCTACATGATCTCTTTGACATAAGAAGATATTTTGAAAGTCTAAGTGATCATGACCATCTGATGAAGAAGGCTATGGTCATTATCATGATGAGGACTGACAATAGCTGAATCACTTCTTTATTTTGGTAGCATCAGCCTAGGAGAGTTTGTAAGGATTAATGAAAGGCTGATGCACCCAAAAAAGACCAAGTCCTTCCTGCATGCATACACTTAGTACCAAGTAGAAGTTGCTTCGAAAGTTTCATACTCTACATTAGAAAATATTCTAAGTTGAAATCTCCCGAATCCAAAACCAATATCTTCCAAAGCCAAAAGTAAAGTCTTCCGAAGCTTCAAAGACAAAGTCTCCTGAAGCTAATAAAGTGAAGACACATTTCTTCTGAAGACTTTGAAAAACATGCTTTATCTAATGTACTTTTCATAAAGCAAACCAACTTTCCGCTGCCACTCTGAAGACTCACCAACTTATACAACTTGGTGAATGGTCCATGCTTTTTGCAACTGTATATTGAGGTCTTGAGTCTGTAACTTTTTACTTTATGTACTTTTATCCTTTTTATAATATATTAGGATGTGAGCTATGGTATGTCATAATCGCTAGTCAAAAGGTAGATTTGCCTTTTGACTCTACACTGATTTTGTTGTCTAGATCAATGTTTCCAGCTGGCCTTCAAAGTATGGCCGGCTATAGGATGTAGTATAAAGTATCTCAAGTCCTTGTAACTTATTTCTTATGCTTTGTAACACTTGTAATAGAACTTGAGAAGCAATATACTGTAATCTTGAAAACCAAATACTTGTTGTTGTTCTTAAGAATCTGCCTCTTGTTTACTTGTATTCATAGTATCATAAACTAAGTCCTGGTTTTCTATTTGATCTGCTAAGTGTTTTAAATACTCTCCTCATTGTGAGACTAAGTGTATTGACCATCCCATAAATGGTCCCACACCCTCATCATGAAGTTCTAAGTGCTCCCTGATGGTTTATTCAGATATGGCTATCTCTTGGTCAGGGTGGTGTAGTAGGTGGATTTACGGTGCCCAGAATTCGGACATATGGTTGAAGTAGACAGTAGGATTTACGGTGAGGGTGGTGTAGTAGGTGGATTTGGTCAAAAGAACAAGTTCTTCCGAAGCCACTTATACTCTTGAAGAGTCTACTTCTTCCGAGACTTTAGCTAATCTTCAAGTCTTTATACTTCGGAAGTCTTTTACCTTGAAGTCTTCCAAGTGTTTGTCTTCAGAAGATGGCTTCACTTTGTCTTCGAAAGACATAGTTCCTTCTTCGGAAGTTCTTCTATATTAACCTTCGAAAGTATAGCTTTGCCTTCGGAAGTCTTTATCAGTTGTACCAAAAATTATTCCAAGTGTTGTTTTGGTTGCACCAGCCTAATTTGTCCCAATAGAGGTTTACAATTGTTTCATGCTTATTTTAGTTTTTTTATAGATAGATAGATAGATAGGCTAAACACTTATTCAGATTAAATTATAATGTAAATTTATATATGTAAAATAAACATGAATAATTACAGTATAATATTTTAATATAAAATATAATTAAAATTATATATATGTAATAGTTCAAGAAATAGAACAATTATACCATTTCTTAACTCTCTTATGTATATAGTTTCATGTTTTAACATTCGTTTTAAGATTTTTTAATAAAAAAACATTTTTTTATAAAATTTTATTTTTTAAAAATATAATCTGTAATTATTCTGGTTGTTTTAATAAGATTTTTTAAAAAAATTTCACATGTTAATATTTAAAAAAAAAAAACAAAACGGTTTAAAATATTTTGTTTTATAATTTTTTTAATGTTTTTGAAAATTTCATATTATATAAAACTTTAGTTTTTTGTTATTTAGATGTTAAATAAAAGAGTTATTTTTAATTTTCGTCATAAAATCTATTTTAAAAATAGATAGTTTGATTTTAAAAAAATATATAAGAGAGAGAAACATAGCATTTAATAAAATTTATTTTTAATAAGAGAGATGATTTTGTATGGGTATTTAAATTACTATAATACCCTTTTGCAGGGAAAATTAATGTGTGGATATCTAGAGAAATGACAAACGGCAAAAACATAGATTAAGAGAATGACAAGTGGCAAAAAAAAAACTTTGCTTTATTAGATGTTATAGATATTAATATATAGGTTTATAAAGTATATTTATTAGTAAGTTAACTATTTATAGAATAAATCTCAAGTTCAAACCCTAAAAATTTTAATATTATATTTCTATTCTTTTAGGCAAGGAACCTCACTCCATCTTTTTGCTAAATGGAGTCTCACTGTCAATCCTTTGAAGACTACTCTATAGTCTCCATCACTGCATATTTTTATGTATCTTTTCAACACTATAAAATTTTATGACATTATGTTTACCGGAGAAAAATGGATATCCATCGAAGTATCTAAAAATCAACTATATGAAATTTTCAAATATTTAAATTTGAACACTCCTAGTATTACTAGTTTTCTCTACTTGTTGCTATGGGTAGTGTAGTTCTTTTATTAGTACTTTTGCTTTTCTTAACTTTAATTTGTACTCTTTAGTTGCATGTTTGTTTACACTTAATTATTTGGTAAAAAATCTTAGTCGGAGGTCAATGAGTGTAGGTTCTCTCCTGGGATACAAGAAGTGTTTGTGCCTATCTCATTCTTCTCAAACCTAGTCTATCTATCTCATCCTTATCAAACCACCTCTATGAGATATTACTAAATACTTTTTTTTGTTTGTTTGTATCAATATAATTTGCCTTGTCTTTTGAAATTGTCTTAGTTTGTTAAATAATAACAATTCATTTGAGCTAGTATGGTGTAAGTTAAATAAAATGGATTTAAAATACTTCTATCAACAAATCTTTAATTATCCTGTCGAATAATAAAGAACTTAGAACCTCAAGTTGCATGCAATTTGGAATTTGGAATTTGGAATTATTATTTTTTAATAAAACTTTATTTAGTGGTCTGTTTGGTTAGTTTACTTCGTTTTTCTTCTAAAACTAATAAATGAGATCCATGAAAACATACATTCATTTGTTATAATAAATCAAGTGATATAAGAATGAAAAGACAAAAAACGAATAATATTTGATTTTATATATAAAACAAGATTGATTGAGTGAAGATGATGTAATGCACTTTATAGGTTGTATGATTGTGAACGTGTGGATATGAGTTTGCAGGGCAAAACTTGGTGCTCTATCTCCAACGCTTTTGTCACTATTCTAAGTCATACCCATCATTTTAATTACACGCATATAATTATGTTGAGTAATGTTTATAAGCAAATATTTTAGTTGATCTTGTGTTTTCTTTTTCTATATACAGTTGGTACCTTTTTAAGTTGTGCACAGTTTGTCACCATTTGAAAAAGAACCCACATTAATTTAAAGATTTGTATCAACAAACCTTTGCTTGAATGTTATGATAGGTGTTAAATTAGGTCAGTATAAATGCAACAATATTTTAGGTTTAGATTGGAAATGTTTTTGTGTCTTCCAGGTTGCGGTTGTAAGCAATAGAACTCTGGCTAGAGAGCTCAAGGAAGTAAAGAAAGTGAAAAAAGAACCTATTTCCTTGTACAAAGAAATATATCTAGAATGCTCACCCTCTTATTTGGTTGGTCTTGTTTGGTATTTCGTTTGCAATATATGCATGTAGGGCTGCAAACGAACTGAACGTTCAGCGAACTGTTCGTGAACTGTTCGGCGGGAAGTTCGTTTATGTTCGTTCGTTTAGTAAATGAACGAACACGAACAAGAAAATTTCGTTCATTTAGTTAAACAAACGAACATGAACACAAGCCGCGTTCGTTCATTTGTGTTCGTGAACGTTCGATAATGTGTTCGTTTATGTTCGTTCGTGAACGTTCGATAATATGTTTCTTTATGTTCGTTAAGGTGTTCGTTTATATTCTTAATTTTTGTGTAAGTTATTTTTATGACTATTATATTAAGTATTTTTTTATATTTATGTTAAGTACTTTTTTATTTTTGATTGATTTTATGTAATATTTGCAATAAAAATGTAAATTTTATTCTAAAATAAATCTATAATCATTTGTATCCGTTTGTGTTTATGAGCTTCTTTGTGTTCGGCATGTTCATGAACAATTGTTTGTGTTCGTTTACTTTGTTAGTGTTCATTTGCGTTCGGTAAGTGTTCGTGAACAATTCATGAACATGTTCATTTTTGTTAACGAACGAACACGAACAAGAAATCTCGTTCGGTAAGTATTCGTAAACAGTTCATGAACAAGTTTATTTCTTAACGAACGAACACGAACAAGGCTTTGTTCGTGTTCGTTCGGTTCGTTTGCAGCCCTATATAACACCTCAAAATTTTGGATAATTATTTTAAGAAAACCAAAAGTGGGTGCAATTATAAAAGAAAAGAACAAGGACCCAAAGCAATAAAATGAAAGTTTCATAGCCTAAAGGTCCTCTATAAAGGTTCAGAGATGCGCCCATACTCTTTTTCTTATGGTCAACGTTTTCCAAAAAAAGGCTAGAGAGAGACTCGTGATTCTAGAGAATTTAAAATGAAAAACAAGACAAAAGGTATGAGATTTCCCATATATTTTGATAGATCTAAGCTTCGATGTGTTTATGATTCGAATTCATAGATAAAGTTAGCATTTTTATATATGCATGGTGTAGATCTTGATTCAGATCCTTATCATTTTTAGGGTTCGTCCAAGATCCTATTCTATAGATTTTGTTACATGTGTATGTATGTAAAAAAAAGTTAAAGTGCATGAACATTAAATATTGGTATTTTAATATGATGAAGTTGCTATAGTTAAAAGGGATGAAGTTTACTCACTTGTATCTTACTCATTACTCGCACTTGACTTTGTTCATAGGTAGGTGAGTTTGTCACTTACATATGTCTCACATATAGAAAGAATATGCACCTCATAGTTCACCTACATGTGATTACTTAGTCGGATCACATGCATGTGATGACTTACTAGCGTCATATATCTGACCCACATGCGATTACTTCGTCCTATTTAATAGTCTCTTACGTGTGATTAGTTAGTTGCATATGATAGATTACATGTATGTAATTACTCAATCATATTTCATTGTCTCCTTTATGTGAGTCTTACTTACCAGAATCTGCTAAGTCACCTGCATCTAACTTAAGTCAACTGTATTTGAAAAAACCATCCACATCTAAATTGTTCACCCAAACTTTACTTGTCACACGCATGTGATCTAGTCAACCTCATCTATTTACTTCACTTGTATCTAACCCTACTCACAGTATTTTATTAATAGGTACAAATCTAGTATAAAGCTTCTATGTTTAAAGTGACTACATATGTGTATCATAAATTCATAATAATATGAACGGTAAATTCCGAATTCAGTGTAAAGCCATGAAATGTTAAAGACACAAAGTTAATGTATGCAATAGGTAATATAAGGTAAAGTAACATAGTATAATAAAGAGTTAAGGAACAATTACTATTATGATAAAGTGATAACAAATGATAAATATAATAATAGTAATACTTAAAGAATATAAAGAGAGCTAAGAAAAAGCTAAAGTTCACATGTGAAATGTAAAGTTTAAAGTTTTGCGAGTCAAACAAAAGTTTGTATTTGTTGCAATCTCATGCACTAAAGGAGTATTACCTTGTGCAATCTCACCTAAAAAGAGTTTTGCTTTGTGTAACCTCACTAAGTTGTGCTTTGCGTACACTCACTCACCCGCTAGGAGCCTTGCCTTGTGCATGCTCACCTTGATAGGAGCTATACCTTAAGTATGCTCATTTGATAGAAGCTTAGCAAGTTATTGATAGCTTACCACCCAAAAGTGCTTTGTCTTGCACAAGCTCAATGACAAAGATAAAAATAAACAAAATGAGTGGCTAAAGGACAATTCTTGTTAAAGATTGACAATTAAAGTTATAGTGAGAGATAAAGTTAAAGTGATAGTTTAAGATAAAGAAAATGGTAAAGCTTAAGTATGTTAATGACTAATATGTTAAGTATTTTATTAAAGTTAAATCTAGAATTTACTTAGCAACCATAACTTTTATATGCATGTTAGTTTGATATGAATGATAAAGAATAAAGAAAGGTAGCTTGGTACAGATTGTGGAGCTACCAGGTTATATCAAACACGGTATTGTAGATGAAGACTTGATTAGTTAAAGCTCTATTTATAATGACTATTGGCAACCAATGATGTTATGATCTCTGATTTCGCTTCTACGAATGAAAGTTTGTTAAAATTTTAAGAATTATGTGTTTCTAATGTTCATATATAACTAGAAGGTTGCCTGAAACATGGCCTTACAAGTTAGTATCAGAGCCATAGTTTGAGCGATTTGAGCACTTCAATGCCTAAACCTAAACTGAGAAAGACTGTAAGTACAGGTAGCTTCATACAAGAGATAAAGTTGTAGCTGAAATTAAAGATAAAGATAGTTACAGTAACAATAAAGAAAGTAAAGATGAATGTATGTGCATGTAGATCATAGTATGTCATATAAGGTTAAAGGACTAGTGTGACTCGAGACAGAGAATGTTGAAAGCATGTAAAATGAGAAAAGTAGTTAATTACAACTGGCCATTATCAAAACTTACATCATGCATGATTCCGTACTACAAGCTAAAATGGGAACATTGGTATCGTAAACCTTATAGGAAGAAATTATGGTTGGACGGGAGGGTACTAGAGGAGATTTTACGGTGGGGCTAATGATGGTGCACGTGGTGACCACACTGGTAGAGCACTAGTCATGCGGAACAAAACACAGGCCGTTGAAATTATGCATGAAGAACCTAAATTTAACAACAATCTTAGTAAGAAAAGGAACAATCTAGTTGGAATTGACTGTTAGGGAGGCTTGTTGATGAGGTGCTTCAATGTTCTGCAATCTATTAAGCCCTCTATCCTGGTTGAGATACTTAAAAAAATTAGTAAATCTAACAAGAATAAAAATAAAGAAAAAACTAGTAATAGAGAATCTGCAAGTAATGCTAGTAAAGAGGAAGACGAAAAGGAAGGCAGTGATAGTGAAGCTGATGCTTACCTGCCAAATTTTGTGATTATAAAGCTTTCATGGGATGTGATTCCCCTTCCCTAAATGGAAAGAAAGAAGCCACTGCTACTTTTCAGTAGATCTTAAAAATGAAAATGGTAATTAAGATAAGCAACTGCATAGAAGATTAGGTAACCAAGTTGTTGCACCCTTCTTTATGTTTAAAGCACTTCATTAGTGGACTATAGTCAAATAGGCCTAGATGATCATGTAATGAAGAAGAAGAAATGTATAGTATTGAAAATCTGGTGATCAAAAATTTCTACCCATCATAAAGATGTTGATAGGGTTAAAAGAAAGTTTCTAGGTTTAAAGGCACGGAGGATGACTCTTCAGGAGTATACGTCCAGTTAATGAGATGGTAAGATGGTTTCAAAATCTGGTCAACAATGAAGAAAGTGTGTTTAAGTGTAGTTTATTGAAGTGTTATCTCTTGCATAAGGTTTCATATTACTAAGCGTTAACTCCCATTACGGATGAACAATAGTTTGTTCAAGGGTAGTTTGTTGCGGATGAATAATCTACTGCAAATGAATCACTAAAAAGAAGTCTATTATGAATAACAAATCTATATGGAAGAACAAAGGTTGCAAAGTGTTCTTCTTATGGAAGAATACTTTATTGCAGGTGTAGAAAGGAGCTTTATGCTTATTTTAACCGTAAACAAGTTCTTTTCATCTAACTTTAAAGTTTAAGATTAGACCTGTATATTTTTAGGGTTTATCACAAATATTTTTCATGTATGCAAACTTTCTAACGTGTTCATCCCAAATCCTAATTTGTTGATGATGCAAGCTTGAATGTTTAACTTTAACATACTTTTATTAATACAACTTCGTGTATACATACCAACCCCAATCCTTAAAACAGCAACATAAATTCTAAGAAGATTTAAAACTCACCTTCAAGTCTTTGAAGAAACCCTGACAAGCTCAACAAAAGTGACCACTATTTCCATAGATCTATTAAAAATGGATGAAGATCCAAACTCTATCTTAGTAATCCACTCTAAGTATTCTATAAACATGATTCATTTCTATTTCATCTATAAAGTGTACGATGATGAGGGATAAGGAAAAAATATAAAGCGTGTGGAGTAGCCCTTTAAAGACCATGTTGAACTTGCCAAATGAAAATGTAAAATAGTTTTATAAACATCTTTATAGAGTTTCATTCATCTTTTATACATTGGTATACTGTATTAAAATTCAATTTATTTTCCCCTTTCTTTTACGTGTGCGATTCAATTTATCGAGTGCGTTAATATTTAGATGATAAATATTCACATATTATATTAGAGTAATATATTATATTCAAGACTCCTAGATACCAAAAACGGTCCTTCAAGTTTTATGTTCTCATAATATTCATGTGTCTTTATAAATCTTTAGATAGGTTCATTCTGACGAAAATATATTCTCACGACCATACGATTAACTCTTAGAGTACATGGATTTCTTGATTGACATAGACCACCTCTTTCCACAAAATTGAGCTCCTAAAAACAAGCCCACCCAAAACCGCTTGATAGCTAAAATATCATTGTTATCACATCACTCATAAATAAGGATGAGACGGGTTTGGGATGAAGATTGATGATAAGTCATGTGATATTGTAATCACCTTTAAATAGGTGAATTACATGAATATATAAATCTCATGATGCTGTAAATACTAAATGTTCATATTTCATAACATTAAAAATTATGAATAATATCAATAAATACATATCTTAAGAACAAAAGTTTATTTTTAACGTAGTAAATTAATAGAATGAGTCATTAAAAGACAATGATCAAGGAACAAATAAAAGTTAATACTAAAATTTTTTTAGGTAATATACTTGTTAAACTTGTATATGATTTTAAGTAATTGGGCCGCAAATCACCTAACATCATATCTGTCTCATACGAGCATAAAATTTAAAAATTAATCTCATAATCATTTAAATTAATCTCATAATCAATCTTATATGTAATTGCACGTCTTAAAATGTTTTAAGTTCTGTGTATTCACATTGGTTTGGGTTTGTTATGGCGTCCCTGGACCCTACCCCTTAAATTGGCTCAAAAATGACGAGGTGTCCTCTAAAAAAATTTGAACATAACTTCTTAAACTTTCTTTCATCTTAACTGGTTAAAAAGAAAGAAAAAACTAATTTCATAATATATCCTTTTCATTATTTGGCAAATACGTTATATGTATACAGATTCAAATTTCTTTTTATAAAGTGGGTAAATAAACTTGATCAATTACTAACAACCAAGTCATGGTAAATAATGTTTAGTATGTAGTAATAACAAACGGAATGGAATAAACCATTTCTAGAGATGAAAAATAGAGATGTTTGGTTGATCAATAATATGGAATTATAAGAATTCTCATTCCTTCTAAACACCTCAATAATTCCTACCCCTTCTTAATTTTTTCATTTCATTCCATCTTTCATATTTTAATTTTATTCTTATAGTATAACCAAACATGACAATGAATGATAATATCATTTCATACCAAGTAGACACTTAGTTTTTTAATATATAATGTACTGATCTGCTCTAAACCAAATCTTATTACTCTTTGAGTATGTTAACATTTTTTTTCTAATAGCTAAAGGATCACTAACGTGCTACTACCCCACCCAATCATCTCTGTTACTTGAGTACAAAACCCGAGATCACTTTTAGGAGGAATCTCACGTTAGGTGGGAAATCCCTCTAACCCAACCTAAAACCTTCTTTTTTTTATCACATGTGGAACTTGAATCCAAAATTTTCTTCAATTTTTAATAAAGTCTTAAAATACCACATCTTAACAACTTTAAGTAAGGATCATTAGTTAAATTAATTACTCATTAGAATTCTTTCCTTTAACTTTGAAATCATAACTTTCCATATATAAATCACGCGAAATTTGCATATTATCATATTTAAATTTGAATAAGTATTAAAAGTTTGTGCGCTTTATCATGCTCTCACCATGAAATCTTCTATCAAATTTAAGCTTTTGCGACTTTGACTTCTGTTTTACTTTTAAAAATAAAAATCAAAATTTAATAATTAATTAAGACTATAATCTATACATGTTGTTTGACCAATTGAACTTCATACATTTATTTTAGTTGACAAGTGAAATTACAATAGAATAAATAATCATATACTTACGTTCGATTTGTGTTTAATTTTAATTTAATTTTGCTCGTAAGTTTATTCATTTTATTTATAATTATCATTATAAGGTATTTGATTGTAAATTAAACGTATATCTATAATTATTATGCTAATGAGATTGTTTTAATGTCTAAATCAAAAGCTAGAAGTGTCATTTGTTAAATTACTTGGATTATTATTAGTCAACATGTGATATTTTGTTAGCTAACAATTGAATTATTAAAATATGATTTTCATTTTATATATTATATTTTTGCACAACTTGGACTTAACAATTTAATAATTAAGTATTTTGTGTTAATCATTGTAATGGAAAAGATAAGATTAAAAAGGGTAATGATATCAGTTTTAATTGAAATTAGTGAAATATCATGATTCAAAGTTAAAGTAGCGGACTTTCATAATATCAATACCAAATACACTTTTCTGTATACTATTACTAGCTTTCTAATATAGATTTAAACACGTTTTTGGAATATACATTTATTCACATATGCTTTTATTTCAAAATTCATTGGTGATGAAAGCACTATATGAACCGTATATGTTAGAAATGATATATGTATTTATGAAGATGGAATTAGGTTTGCAAGCATCCAATCACCCCCAAAGACAATCTAATCTAATATCAACAAACTCTCAATGTAACGCATCAACATAGATCAATGGCTTCAAATGAGCCTATAATTCGTTGATGTAACATCCGGTTCATCATCTGTTTTGCCTATAAGCAGCTTACAGATTTGTTTTTTGTTGTCAGATAAAAACTTCTCAAAAAGATCACGCATCCTAAAATTGCTGTCAGCTGAGCACGCTTAACTATAAAGTTCTCCTTTCATTCATAGCTAATCCGTCAAAAACACGTTAATAATATTAGATTAAAGACATTCTTTATTAACCAGGAATCTCTGCTCTCCACAGCCAATGTTGGCTTTCTAGGGTGTTACAATCACCCCCCCTTTTGGACTCATCGTTCTCGATAAGGTTTGTCCCACCATCTCATTCATAGATGTGGAATCTGCTTAAGGTGTCCCTTTGAGCACACGCGGGGACTCACCATCCTTGATAAGGTTTGCCCAACCATTCCAAACAGCACAGGAATTTATCTATACCATTTGTAACATTCTAAGTAAATCCACATCGACCATAGACAGTAGAGGTTCCTAGTTTATAACAAAATGTCCTGCCACTAATATTACCAATGCGTTTTGGGTGTATTTGTTATGGTTGATAGGAGAACTCCACAGTTAAGCGTACTCAAATGCCAGCAATTCGGGGATGGTTGACCTCCGTGATGTTACAAATGGTATTAGAGCCACTTCTGTGCCATTCGGGATGATGGGACAAACCTCATCAAGGAAAGTGAGTCCCCAGGGGTGTTCAGATGGACACCTTAAGCAAACCTCATATCCATGAATAGGATGGTGGGGAAAACCTTATCAAGGACGATGAGTTCAAACTGGGGGTGATTGTAACACCCTAGGCAAATCGCACATCGGGTGTGGACAACAGAGATTCCTAGATCATAACTAATGTCTTGCCTCTAATATGATCAATGTGTTTTGTGTGTATTATATTGGTTGTTGTAACACCCCGAAAAGTCAACACGAGTCTCTAATTATAATGGGCTTCATTAATGGGTATTTAATAGAAATAAAAGAAGGAGTTTGGATTATGGGCTAAATTAGCCTTATGGGCAAGAGCCTAAGTGATTAAAGGCCCATAATTAGCCTCTTAACCCACCTAATCAGCCATCGTCTTTCTCGTTTGCAACCCTAGCCACCAAGTTCTAGAGAGAGAGTAGAGAGAGAAAGTGAAAAAAACTCTAGATTTGGATCTTCTTTGGAGAAGGGATTGAAGATCTGGGTGTTAGAGCATCAAACCACGAGAAAGGAGCAAGAAATCCAGGTAAGAATCAGCCTCTAAACTCCTCTGTAGATCAAACCCGAATTCTAGGGTTTTGGGTTTTGAAAAGTTACAAATAATCGCATAAAGGTCACATTTTTACGTATGAAATCATGTAAAAACATTAGATTTAGCCTCATGGATGATAAACTAAGTATTTGAACGTAAAAAGTTGCGATTTTGGGTTAAAAATGGGTTGGTTCCTAATTTTGATTCGTTCTGCAAAACTGTCTACACATCTAGCGAAATTGTGTGCTCAAGCTGCGAAACTGTGAGTTTTCTGCGAAACTATAGTTTCGCAGGTAATTTCGCAGCCATGGAATTCCAACAAAAGTTAGGCGAAACTGCCATGCGAAGCTGTCAGCGAAGCTGGCAGCGAAACTGCCACGCGAAGCTGGCAGCGAAACTGCCACGCGAAGCTGGCAGCGAAACTGCCACGCGAAGCTGGCAGCGAAACTGCCACGCGAAGCTGGCAGCGAAACTGCCACGCGAAACTGGCAGCGAAACTATCAGTGAAACTGACAGCGAAACTGCCAGCGAAATTGGCAGCGAATCTACATATCTGGCAGCGAATCTACTTATCTGGCAGCGAAATTGGCAGCGAATCTAGGCAGAAATTAACCCATTTGAGTGTTAACTTATCTGCAGGAAGCGTATTGTGATCCTATTTTAAAATGCTTAGGCTAGAAGATACTCATTTTATCCAAGTGAGTTCTAGATCCCCTTATTTACAAATTTTTCCACGTTTTGGGGCTATTATGCATACTAAATATACGTTTTTAAATGACCAAGATTTTAAGAGGTTTTGATAGAAAGATCGATTTTTCTATAACAAAATGTGCTATATAAATGTTTGAAAATAAATTTTCTTCACGCTGGGGCGTTGCCCCTTGGACACCACTAGGGGTTGCTTCCCCTAGGACCCCGCTATCAGGGGCGTGCCCCCGAACCCCCGTTGTCCCCTGGAGGGTCGGTTATGTTTTATGATGACTTGTACTTGATATGTTGTATACTTAATAAGTTAAGCAATATTTTTTAAAGTGAAAGATAATATTATTGAGAAGTGGAACTTAACGAATGTTACTCGGGCCCCTATGATGATGAAAAGTCTTGCAAGCACTATGATGGACTTCACTTATGTGAGTCCGATGTATGATGATGGATCCGTATGCATGAGCAGGCTATGTGCCTTACAGTGTGGATCAACTGTCAGGAGTTAGCTACCGTTTTCATGTGTACCGACAGGGATCGACATTCGTTGTCGATCAACAGGGGGATCTTGATGTGTGCAATCTTGTTTATGATGAAGTGAAAGATAATAAAAGAATAAAAGACAATGAACATGTTTATTAAGATGCAAGAAATGCTATGTATTATGATGTATGCATGATCATTATAAGAAGGATAAAGTTTATATTTTCTTATATTAACTAAAACTAGAATTCACTCAGCAAAGCTGACTTTTATGCATAATAGTTGGCAGGTGAATGTTGATACTGAGGATGGCACATGGTTGGAAGCTACTTGGAGGGCGATGGATGGCATCCTTGTTTATGAAATCGTTTAGTTTAATTTAAGTCAAAGTACAATGTTCTTATTCCATTTGAGAGGCAAATGTATGAGTACAATATGATTTACGAGTTTTAAATGAATGTCTATTTAATTCCGTTGCAATGTTTTACGTATAAAATGATTTTATGTTATAATCAACCAACTGTGAGGCTTCCCGGGAACGGGGCCTTACAGTTATGGATGAGAAGAGAACTCCACACTTAAGCGTGCTCTAGTGGCAACAATCCAGGGATTGGTGACCTCCCCGGGAAGTTTGCACCCGGACAATCAAAAGCAAATCTGTTAGCTCCTCGTGAGCAAATAGAACAATATTAATGGTATGAGGGAACGGCATGTTTGATTTGGTTTTTTGATTTCGACTCAATGCGTTGGTGTGGGGTGGTATGGTGGTGGTATGGCGATGGTGATAGTCGTGCTATGATGGAATAGATGCAGACAATGGTGATGGTGGTGCTATGATAGGATAGATGCATGCAATGGTGATGGTGGAGGTTAGACTTTGGTGATGGTGGTGTTATGGTGGGAGGTGCAATGCAAGCGATGGTAATGGTGGTGGTTGGGCATTGGTAATGGTGGTGCCATGGCGAAATTGATGTTATGATGGGTTTTCAACCGTAAAAAAGAAGATAATTAGAGGAGGGGGTGGTGATTCCATGATGATGGTGGTCGTAAACAAGAATGTGCAAGAGTGTGGTAGTAACATGAGATGAGTTAAACGAAAAAATTAACATCCGTTAGTACAAATGGTGAAATCTGTAAAAAAATTCTCATAAAGGATAAAGAGTGTAATTTTTCAAAAGAATAAATCAATTTCATAATTTGATCTATTATAAAGGATAAAATTTATAATCTACTTTGTGGGGTAATCCACATGCAAATTAATATTTTTTGAGCAACAAAGAATATACTATAGAAAGTAGACTAGCAAGTGACTTGCCAAAAAAATTACAAATACAAAGTAGGATCTTGAAGATTGTTTAAAAAGTGACATTATAGGATTTTGAAAATTTTATTGAGAATCATATTGCGTGATAGATCCCGTTGTTTAGTAAAGAAAACAAACTTCATTACATTTTCAATTCTTTTAATGTAATTCAATCGATTTATATTTAGATACCGAGTTCTATTTGTTTACTTAGCGCCAAACAAGATACTAAAAATCGTTTTTATTTAAAATATGTTATATATAACTGTAACATAGATGTGAGAAGTGTGATGAAGATGGCGACCATAGATGTGACCCAATTCAACTGTAACATCTGGCCCCTTGTATTATCAGTATTGTCTGTTTTGCATACGAGAAGCTTACGAATTTGTTTTTGATTGCCCGGGTAAAAACTCCCCAATGAGTACATTCATATCTAGATTATTGTTATATGTGCATGCTTAATTGTATAGTTTTCATATTATCCACAACCAATAAGCCTAAAATGCGTTGCTTATATTAGAGGCAGTATATTAATTATGAATCAATAATCTTTATTGTTCACAGCTGATTTGGTATTTGCCTAATTTGTTTTATATATAGGTATATGGTGTAACTTTTATAAAAGAAAATATTTTGTGTGCAAAAAGTTATGAATGTTATAAAAAAGTTAGAGAACTTGAAAAAAACAGCAAAAAAAACATGCCTAAAATATTCTCTAATTATATTTTTTCTTACAATTTAATCTCAACTATAAATTAAAAAAAATTGATAGTTAGATTATTTCTTATACTCTTTACATTAAACTATTTCTTACTCTAGTATTTTTTTTTATATGATAATATGTTAATTAAAAAACAGTCCATCTTAAGAAAAAAAGTTAACAAACAGTTAGATTTTATTTGTAACTAATCATGAAAAAAGAAAAGGAAAAAGAAACCTTTAAAATACTAAATGTAAACTTATTAAGAAAAGACAATATATAGAATAATTTAGTTGAATTAATATATTAATTATAAGATTAGCTATCTTTTCAAAGATGTAGTTTTGAGTAAAAAGCCTACTGAGCACATGTTTTAAATGCACTTGCATAAAGCTGTGCTGAAGATTTAGGGTTTCAGGATGAACTAGAAAATGGGTCTCAAATAAAAAAAAATTAAAATAGGTTTTAAATTGTTTGTGTATGATGAGTTAATTAAATGTGTTAAATAGTTGAGTTAAAATATATTTGGGTAGATTATGTAAGTTAAAGTGAGTAAAGAGCTAATTTAAAATGTGTAAGGAATCGATTATATATAAGATTTTTTTAATATATTATAATATAATTTTTTTAAATTTTACGTGCAATTTTATAAAGATCACCCGTCACGGCCCTCCCTTGGGCCGGCCTTGCAAAGTATCAAATTTAATACGTAACTAAAGACGTCAACCAATTCAATTAACTTGAGTTACGTGGAATCATTCGTGTCATTAGTACGCCGGTAGTGGCTAAGATTTCACATCCGAAAATGTCAAAAGGATGAGGGAATCCAAAAAGTGTCCATATCTAAGAAAACTCTAGTACTTGAACATAGAATTGGTAGTAAAAAAGGATCAAATATGAGTCATTTTCGGGATATGTTTTGTCGATATCTCATAATTGAGTCCAAAAGAGTGTTGATGTCTTGATAGTATAGCTTTATTTATAATCCTCAAGGGGAAAAAAGCACATGCATCTTTTATTTCATGAAAAAGCAATTTGAAAATTGAAAGTTGTTTTATTAAGGGGATACCACAAATTGCGGAAAGCAATATGTGGATGAGAGAATGAATCCACATGTTCTTATCATTGAAACAGAAATCATTTCGGTTGGTTAGAAAGCAAAAATCCTAAGGCATTTGCAAACCAAATTAGTCAAAAAGGGTGATCGTATTCTAAAGATTTCGATAACTACAATCAAAACGATATTTATGATGATCAATTTTAATTTGTACTCTTGGAGTGTGTCGATTCTAGTAACGCAAATAACCTTCCTTTGAGAGGGGAAGACAGAAGAGAGCAGGAAAAGACTCGTAATACCTCGTAGGCGAAGAAGCAAAAGGAAGGATCCACTCTATAAAACTAGTAAAGTTAAAAAGATTTAGTTTAACATGTATCATGATTGTTAATAAAAGTTAAAAAAAAAGTTTAGCTAAAATTACAATTGAGAGCTTCCCCTCCCATTCATTTTGCTCATGATTATATTATTTTAGTGATCCACTTAAAGCCCCTCAATTTATGTATCAGCGATCCAAGCTCTAGGTTGTAAGTTTTCTTGACTCTTTTGAATCGTATAATATGATACTCTAAAATCTTTAATTAAATAAGACAAAATAAACTTCAAAGAGTATGCAAGTTTTGTTTTGAATTCGTGTACTGAAGTTTGACCAAAGATCATCCTTGTAATGCTTTTTTTTTTTTTTAAAGAAAAAAAGGTTGATTTAGGCTCCTTCCCTTCCACCGCATAGTTGCGGTAGCAGGTACTACGAGGGACCAGCTCATCGTAGTGAAGTACACCTCTGATCGTTCACCTCTAATGTGACACGTTCCCTCCCGGTTTGATCTACAAGGTGGAAAACAACACTTAGAAACATTATAACTCATTATGAAAGAGTATGTCGGTTGGCTTGTCGGTAATTGGATGGTTATATTAGTAGAAACCACCAGTTATGGGTCTAGAAGTCGCTACGCCCTCAGTTCGGTTGGAGAGTCACAAATACCCTGGTGAGAAGTGCTCAAGGAGTATTTGGATATGGTAACTAAAAAGAATTAGTTTTTATAAATTTTATATATGTCAAATATCATAAGTTTACAAATATGTATAATATATGAATATAAATAAAAATCAAAACGATACATTTTCAATACTAAAGTATTTCAAAACGTGATGTTCAATCTTTAATACTCTAAAGATAGTATTTGTGTAATTTGAAAAACAACGAAAATATGTTAAAATACAATGAATATCTGACTTGAACGAGTTGGACTGGATCGAGTGGTTCCGCGCTTGACCCATTCTAAGCAAGGCTGATAGAGTTAAAGAAAATCACCTCGACATCCTTCAGAATACTAAGTACTCGCCTTGTACTACATCACCTAGATCAAGTTTCATGAGTATCAACTAACATCTGCAACTAATATTACTCGTTAGTTGTAACACCCGCTTATTTTCTTTAAAGCCGACAAAAGAAAGAAAAGAAATAAAGTCCAAAGTCGATGGATCAAACTTGCCAAAATGGAAAAACCCGTGAATGAGTGGGGGTATAAGAGGTGGAGGCAGCCCACACCCTCCCCCACACTTGTGAAAATCCTGCCAAAGAAAGAAAGAGAAAAGGGGGTTCAAGCTTCGGTTTGCTTGGTTTCGAGCGCAAAAGTTTAGGTGTAACGTGTTGGATTGAAGCTCTACTCGACGGGGTTGTTTGTGTGAGTTCTAGGACCCCTCTACTACATGTTTTGAACTGATTTGGGGCTGGAACATATAGTAAAACCTGTTTTTGAAGTGTGTGTGTTGAACCCGTGTGTATGTGTTTGTGTGTGATTCGAGTGGGGTTTGATTTCGGGCTTGTGTGTGCTTGAACGATGTTGTGGTAGGTGTTTCTAAGGTTTAGGATGGTTGATTTGAGCTTAGAACAGGTTTGGGAGGGCTTGGATGCCGAAAAATGCAGTTTAGGCTCGGGAAGAACTGCATTTTGCATCAGTTAGGGCTATGCGACCGAATGGCATGCGACTGGATGTCATGCGACCGAAAGAAATGCGACTGGAGTCCATGCGCATGGGTTCCATGCGACTGAGGTCCATACGCATGTGAGTCGTGCGACTGAGGTCCATACGCATGTGAGTCGTGTGATTGAGGTTCATTCGCATGGGAGTCATGCGACTAAGGTCCATACGCCTGAATGCTCATTAGTATAGTGTTCATTCGCCCATAGTATTCATCCGCAGAGGTTCACCCGCATGGGGTTCATTCGCCTGATGTCCATTCGCCTAAGTGTTCAGTCGCTTGGGAGGCCATGCGACTGAAGGGTGTTCATACGCCTAAATAGGGCTCATGCGCCCGAAAGAACTTAGTTTATTATCTGATTCTCGGGAGAAAAGGGTAAAAGTAGGCTTTGACTTGGAAGATTCCCGAGGGTTTATGTAAGTTGACTTTTGAAGTCAAAGATGATGTGATGGGCATGAATGATATAAGATGATGATGTATGATGATGATGTTATGTATGATGTTATGCATGATGGTACGTGTGATATATGTTATGGATGCATGCTGATATGTATGACGATATGCATGATCTTGTTGATGTTGCTATTTATGTATGTTTATCTTCCCGTGGCTTTGCGTTGACTGATAATGAATGAAATGACTAAGTATGATGTAACGTAAAGTGGAAGACAATGAAAAGAGGAACGAAATAATGAATGCATGCATTAATGGACGAATGAAAGTATGAAAGCCTTGCAAGCAAATGAAAGTAGGTTCACAACTCACTGAGAGTTGTTAGCTCAACTGTGTGTGTATTTACACCGTGTGATTTTGGCTAACTCATAAGGGTTCATACACACAGTAAGAGTTCAGACTCGGTGACTGCTCCAACACGTGTGATTTCCTAATTACTGTGTGTTATACAGCGTGCGATCTTGGCGAACCCATAAGAGTTCACACACACAGGGGGAGTCTGTCCTAGTGACCACTCCATACGTGCAATATGGGGTCCTTGTCACTTAACCCTAGATGAAATTGCTTGGTGCTCTAGAGGGGGGTCAAGTACATGACAGGACCTAGATAGAAGTGAAAGATAATAAATGTACGAAAAGTGTGATAAGTACGAAATGTGCGATATGTATGAAACGAACGATGATGAAGATAATAATTATTACCTTGTTGTACGTATGATTCGTGATCACGTGCGATAGTAAAGAAAATGTTTTAACAAATGAAAGGTAATATAAATTTTTATAAAATTAGAACTCACTCAAGAACACTGCCTTTTATGTGTTTTCCAGTTGGCAGGTGATTGTTGCTGAGGATGGCACGGGGTGGCTACTTGGCTCATTTTGGATGGCATCCATTTTATGTTACGATAATGTTTTTGCGTTGTAATGCGAACGAACGATATTTTGTAATGAACGTTGTATTATTTTGCAAAAGTGTTTATTTAAATGAAATGATTGTTAAAAAAATGTTTCTGCTGCAATGTTTTATAAAGTTAATATAAATTGTATGTTTTATGTGCGATGACTTACCAGCTGTAAGCGTCCCGGGAACAGGGCCTTAAAAGGTGGTATCAGAGCAAAAATTTAAGTGAAACGGGTAAATTTTCAAAATAAATCTTAACTTAAACTGAAAATAGGACGGAAAGGGAAGGGATGCCGATTTGAGTAGCTGCGTGCCATCAGGCATTTTCTTAATGTTAATCGGTATTACGTGCGCATGTTATGTGGTTTATGTGATGTATGTAGATTTAGATGCTGATGTAGTCAGGATAGGTAATGCTCGGGGTATGAAGAGTAAATTAAGTGGCTAATCACAACTGGCCACTGTAAATAGGGACTTACTATACTTGACATAAACTGAGTTGTTCCCTTGAATGACCGTGTTAGTGTTTGAATCTTTCAGTGTGTTAGAGAATGGCCGGTGGTAGATCGTCTAAAGCTTCGCGTGGTGGAGGTCGTGGTGGAAGTGGTGCTGAACCGCGACCAAAAGAGGAAGACCTAGAGTCAAAAAGGTGGTTCCTGAAGAACCCGAGACCCCTCATCCGGAGGGCGGAGATGAGAGTGCGAATTTGAGGGCCTTAGTGAAAGAGGCAGTCGTAGAGGAGGTTCATCAGGTCATGCAGACGATTCCTACCGTCTGTGGTGACCGAAGTTATAAAGGCTGTACGAGAAGGGGAAAGAAAGGAAAGGACAGGTCCGCGAGAGGACAGGAGGGAACAGAGACCGCTCTCCGATGATAAAGAAGAGGAAGAAGAGCCTGCGCTGGAGGCGGCACGAGGCTATAGTTATGGGGAATTTATGAGATGCAAGCCCCCAACGTTTGATGGTAACGGCACTGCTGCTGCTGCTCACCGGTGGGTGAGGGAGATGGAAGCCGTTCTTGATATCAATGAGTGTCGGGATGACCAAAAGGTGAAGTTTGCTGCCCACTCGTTTGTGGACTCGGCTCTGTGCTGGTGGGACAATATTTTCCAAGCCGAGGGTAGCAGGGCTATCAGGAGAATGAGGTGGTCTGAGCTGAAGAAATTGGTGATTGAGGAGTTTTGTCCTCACCGAGAGATGGACAAAGTTGAGAGGGAGTTCCTGCAGCTGGAGGCGGGAACGATGACACATCAACAATACACCACCAAATTCAATGAGATGACATGGCAGGTGCCGGATCAAGTGACGCCTCTATCGCGAAAGATCAAGAGGTATATTCAGGGTTTGCCAGCGGATATTCACAAGCACATGATCGCCGCCCGACCGAGCACGTTCAGGTCGGCGGTTGACTTGGCAGGGAGATTGTATGATGAAAGGACTGTGATGGGGGCTGAAGGCAGCAAGAAGAGTGGTGGTGACCGGAATTGGAACAGGAAGAGGTTTGGTCGGGGTGGTGTCCCGACGAGTAACAAGAAGGCACGGGTGGATGACCGCCGTGTGGTCACACCTGGTGCGGGGTCGAAGAGGTGTGGCAAATGCGGAAGGGAGCATTCTGGAGAATGCAAATGGGGATCAAACATCTGCTTCAAGTGTGGAAAGCCTGGTCATATGGCGAGAGATTGTGGGTTAGTAAGGTGCTACAACTGTGGGGAAAGTGGTCATATGAGTAGAGACTGTAAGAAGCCGACGGCTAAGGGTTCGGGGGTGAAGAAGACTGGAGGAGAAGGACAGAGGGCGAGCGCCAGAGCGTTTACAATGACGCAAGAGGAGGCTAGGACGGACCCTGATGTTGTGTCAGGTATGTTTCTAGTAAACCAAACTTTAGCCTCTGTGTTGTTTGATTCTGGTTCCAGTAAAAGTTTTATTTATGCTGCTTTCTGTGCTAAACTGCTTGTTAGTAGTAGGAGTGTTGATGCGCCTTTTGATGTAGAAACTGCCATAGGTAAGTCTACCAGGATTTTTGAGATGATAGAAGGTTGTGATGTGGAATTAGAAGGTCACAAGTTTCCTGTTAGACCATTCGTGATGACCTTAGGTGGTTTCGATGTAGTTCTTGGGATGGATTGGTTAGCGGACTACGAGGCGAACATTGTGTGTCGCAAGAAGATGATTCGTTTGACAACGCCTGAGGGGAGTTCGGTGACGGTTTATGGTGATCGGGTCACAACGATTCCGAAAGTGATTTCAATGGCGGTGGCGGGAAAGTGTATGAGGCGTGGATGTAGTGCCTACTTGGCCTATGTAAAGGATGTGGATACGCCAACACCACAACTATCCGATGTACCGGTTGTGTGACTTTCCAGATGTATTTCCCGAAGACTTACCTGGACTGCCACCTAACCGTGAGATCGAGTTTCAGATTGATTTGATACCGGGTGCCCAACCTGTTGTCAAAGCACCGTATCGGTTGGCTCCGACGGAGATGAAAGAGTTGATGGAGCAATTACAAGAGCTATTGGATAAGGGGTTCATTAGACCGAGTATCTCTCCTTGGGGTGCTCCGGTCTTGTTCGTGAAGAAGAAAGACGAGAGCATGAGGATGTGTATCGACTACAGTGAGTTGAACAAGTTGACAGTGAACAACCGATACCCATTACTGAGGATTGATGATTTGTTTGATCAGCTTCAAGATGCCAGTTGGCTCTCAAGGATAGATTTTCGATCGGGCTACCACCAGCTAAAGGTGAAGGAGCAGGATATTCCTAAAACAGCTTTTCGCATGCGTTATGGTCACTACAAGTTCCTCGTTATGTCATTTGGTTTGACCAACGCACCAGCTGCTTTTATGGACTTAATGAATCGAGTGTGTCGGTCAATATTGGATAAATCAGTGATCGTGTTTATTGATGATATCCTCATCTATTCGAGGAGCGAGAATGAGCATGGCAGTCACATTCGAGAGGTGTTGGAGACGTTGAGAAGGGAGAAGTTGTATGCTAAGTTCTCCAAGTGCGCGTTCTGGTTGCGTGAGGTTCAATTCTTGGGTCACGTGGTGAATCCTGAAGGTATTATGGTGGACCCGGCAAAGGTGGAGGCGGTGATGCAATGGAAGTTTCCAAAGACGCCATCCGAGATTCGTAGTTTCTTGGGTTTGGCGGGCTATTACAGGAGGTTTATTCAAGACACCTCTAAGATAGCTTCTCCACTAACCAAGTTGACCGGAAAGGATGTAAAGCTTGTATGGGGTCAAGCTCAAGAGAAGGCGTTTGAGGAGTTAAAGGCGAGATTGACTCAAGCTCATGTTTTGTCGTTACCCGATGGAAGTGAAGATTTGGTGGTTTATTCAGATGCTTCCTACTCGGGGTTGGGGTGTGTGTTAATGCAGAGAGAAAAAGTTATAGCCTACGCATCCCGACAGTTGAATGTTCATGAGGTTAACTATCCTAGTCATGACTTGGAGCTAGCACCCGTGGTCTTCGTGTTAAAGATTTGGAGGCACTACTTGTATGGGACGAAGTGCACCATATTCGCTGACCACAAGAGCTTCAAGTACTTCTTCGATCAGAAGGACTTGAACATGAGGCAAAGGAGATGGTTGGAGCTCATAAAGGACTAGATTGCGAGATCCATTACCATCCGGGCAAAGCCAACATGGTGGCGGATGCCCTTAGCCAAAAGGAGAGACCCGAGCCATTCGGGTGAAAGCCTACCAGTTGATCATGACCTCGGATGTGATGAAGCAAGTTAAGGAGTTACAAGATGAGGCATTGAAAGAAGATCACCTTAACTTGGAAAGAATGAGAGGTCTGGTTGCGGAATTGGGTGAAAACACACTCGGTGTTAGAACCCGTTTCGGGCGAATGTGGATTCCTCGTTTTGGGGATCTACGGGTGAAGATCATGGATGAAGCTCATAAGACTCGGTACTCTATTCATCCCGATGCTACAAATATGTTTTAAGACATGAATAAAGACTATTGGTGGCCGGGTATGAAGCGTGATGTGGTGGAGTATGTGAGTAAATGCCTTACTTGCTTACAAGTGAAGGCCGGGCACCAAAAGCTGTATGGAAAGATCCAACCTTTGGATATAACGGAGTAGAAATGGGAGCACATCACCATGGATTTTATTACGAAGCTGCCGCGTACCGCGCGAGGGTATGATGTTATATGGGTGGTTGTTGATCGTTTGACGAAAAGTGCTCACTTCCTGCCGATCCGCGAGACATATTCATCCGAGAGGTTGGCTGATCTTTTCATTAAGGAGATTGTAACTCGTCATGGTGTGCCGGTGTCTATTGTGTCTGATCGTGACACCCGGTTTACATCTAAATTTTGGAAGAAATTCCACGATGCTATGGGGACGAGGTTACACATTAGCACGGCTTATCATCCCCAGACTGATGGTCAGTCAGAAAGAACCAATTAGATGTTGGAGGATATGCTTCGGGCACGTGTTATTGATTTTGGAGGAAGTTAGGATGACCACTTACCGTTAGCGGAGTTCTCATATAACAACAGTTATCATGCCAGTATTGGTATGCCCCCTTATGAGATGTTATACGGTAGGAGATGCAGAACACCCATGTGTTGGGGTGATATTGGTCAGAAAGTGTTAGGGAGCGTCGAGTTAATCGAGGCTACGAATGAGAAGCTTGAAAGGATTAAAGCCTTTATGAAAGCAGCCAAGGATAGACAGAAGTCGTATGCTAATAAACGACGTAGACTGATTGAGTTCCAGGTGGGTGATAGAGTTATGTTGAAAGTCTCACCTTGGAAGGGCATCATTCGGTTCAGAAAGCGGGGCAAGTTGAGCCCAAGGTACATAGGGCCTTTCCGAATCATTGCTCGAGTAGGGGAGGTGGCCTATAGACTAGAATTACCAGAGGAGTTAAGTGGAATTCACCCGACATTCCATGTATCTCATCTGAGGAAATGTTTAGCAGATGAAGATACGGTTGTCCCACTGGAAGATATCGAGGTAGACGAACGGCTCAATTATGTGGAGCAACCAGTGGCAATCATCGACCGTAAAGAGAAGAGATTGAGGAATAAAGTGGTCCCACTTGTGCGCGTACAGTGGAAGCACAGAAAGGGATCTGAGTATACGTGGGAGACTGAAGAAGAGATGAGACAGCATTGCCCACGTTTGTTCGAGGAATAACAGGTTTTGGGGACGAAACCTATATAAGGGGGGTGGACTTGTAACACCCGGTTATTTTCTTTAAAGCCAACAAAAGAAAGAAAAGAAATAAAGTCCAAAGTCGAGGGACCAAACTTGCCAAAACGGAAAAACCCATGAATGAGTGGGGATAAAAGAGGGGGAAGGCAGCCCACACCCTCCCGAACACTTGTGAAAATTCAGCCAAAGAAAGAAAGGGAAAGAAAAGGGGGTTCAAGCTTCGGTTTTCTTGGTTTCGAGCGGAAAAGTTGAGGTGTAGCGGGTTGGATTGAAGCTCTACTCGACGGGGTTGTTTGTGTGAGTACTAGGACCCCTATTTTACATGTTTTGAACTGATTTGGGGCCGAAACACATAGTAAAACCCGTTTTTGAAGTGTGTGTTGAACCTGTGTGTATGTGTTTGTGTGTGATCTGAGTGGGGTTTGATTTCGGGCTTGTGTGTGCTTGAACAATGTTGTGGTAGGTGTTTCTAAGGTTTAGGATGGTTAATTTGAGCTTAGAACAGGTTTGGGAGGGCTTGGAGGCCGAAAATTGCAGTTTGGGTTTGGAAAGAACTGCATTCTGCATCAGTTAGGGCTATGCGACCGAATGGCATGCGCATGTGAGTCGTGCGACTGAGGTCCATACGCATGTGAGTCGTGCGACTGAGATTCAGTCGCATGGGAGTCATGCGACTGAGGTCCATACGCCTGAATGCTCATTAGTATAGTGTTCATTCGCTCATAGTATTCATCCGCATAGGTTCATCCGCATGGGGTTCATTTGTCTGATGTCCATTTGCCTAAGTGTTCAGTTGCTTGGGAGGCCATGCGACTGAAGGGTGTTCATACACCTAAATAGGGCTTATGCGCCCAAAAGAACTTAGTTTATTATCTTATTCTCGGGAGAAAAGGGTAAAAGTAGGCTTTGACTTGGAAGATTCCCGGGGGTTTATGTAAGTTGACTTTTGAAGTCAAAGATGATGTGATGGGCATGAATGATATAAGATGATGATGTATGATGTATGATGATGATGTTATGTATGATGTTATGCATGATGGTACGTGTGATATATGTTATGTATGCATGCTGATATGTATGACGATTTGCATGATCTTCTTGATGTTCCTATTTATGTATGTTTATCTTCCCGTGGCTTTGCGTTGAATGATAATGAATGAAATGACTAAGTATGATGTAACGTAAAGTGGAAGATAATGAAAAGAGGAACGAAATAATGAATGCATGCATTAATGGACAAATGAAAGTATGAAAGCCTTGCAAGCAAATGAAAGGAGGTTCACAACTCATTGAGAGTTGTTAGCTCAACTGTGTGTGTATTTACACCGTGCGATTTTGGCTAACTCATAAGGGTTCATACACACAGTAAGAGTTCAGTCTCGGTGACTGCTCCAACACGTGCGATTTCCTAATTACTGTGTGTTATACAGCGTGCGATCTTGGCGAACCCATAAGAGTTCACACACACAGGGGGAGTCTGTCCTAGTGACCACTCCATACGTGCGATATGGGGTCCTTGTCACTTAACACGAGATGAAATTGCTTGGTGCTCTAGAGAGGGGTTAAGTACATGACAGGACCTAGATAGAAGTGAAAGATAATAAATGTACGAAAAGTGCGATAAATACAAAATGTGCGAAACGTGCGATATGTACGAAACTAACGATGATGAAGATAATAATTATTACCTTGTTGTACGTATGATGCGTGATCCATGCGATAGTAAAGAAAATGTTTTAACAAATGAAAGATAATATAAAGTTTTATAAAACTAGAACTCACTTAGCAACGCTGACTTTTATGTGTTTTCTAATTGGCAGGTGATTGTTGCTGAGAATGGCACGGGGTTGCTACTTGCTCATTTTGGATGACATCCATTTTATGTTACGCTAACGTTTTTGCATTGTAATGTGAACGAACGATATTTTGTAATGAACGTTGTATTATTTTGCAAAAGTGTTTATTTAAATGAAATGATTGTTAAAAATGTTTCCGCTGCAATGTTTTATTAAAGTTAATGTAAATTATATGTTTATGTGCGATGATCGACCAGCTGTGAGCGTCCCGGGAATGGGGCCTTACATTAGTAGCAATGAGTCTTCATGCGTAGCAATGGACACAGAATTTCTGATTTACTCTCTTCATGCATATCAAAATTTCTTTTCTATTCGTAGTATCCACCCTTAAGCCATTTGAGTGTCAGCCTTTTATAAGCAATACATAAGTTATAAAAATTGTACTAAAATAAAAACTAGTTAAAACAATCTTAGTTATCTTTAAGATTTATGTCTAATATTAAGTTTTGTAAGTGATCTTATATCATTATAAGTGATAAGTGATGCGTTTATTACAAAGATGGTCATTTGTTATCTTCACATTGCATGTTTATTTTTCTTTTTTTTTTTTTCTAAAATAGCATAAAGGGTCTTCACTATTTACAAAAGAAGTTGATATATTTTACTAGCTACATTCAATTAAAACCGATTGAGTCAATATCATATGATCATTCTACTTAAAAATAAAAAATTTAATCATGTAAAACCCATCTTTAGCCATTTATCACCTAAGACTTCTCCTTCCCCTCCTCCCCTTTCACTATTGCTTTCTTGAAGGGTGGTTCCTTCACCTCATTGGTTCCAATTTAAAACTTCGGTTCTCTCTTCATATTCTACTACACTGGTGCATTTTCACCTCTGCAGTTGCTTCTAGTGCTCTTTTCTATCACCTCGCTACATCTAGTTCTGGTCTCATTGTAATGGTCCATCTCAACTTCGCTAACCCGCTCTCTATCCGATTTTGACCCCTTTGATGTTTAATTTTGTCTAGGATTGATTGATGAAGATAAAGAAGGAACATTAGTAAGGGTTGGGTTAGTGAGTTTCATTCAACAATTGGCATTGAAAAACTACAATAATAAACTTCATTTAAAATAATTGTCTTTTAATTAATACGTAGTTTCCTAACTCTGCTAACTATATCCTACTTAGTTTACTGTTTTCTGTAGCCAAAAATAATAAGAATGGTGTTATAATACATTAAAAAATTTAATTAAAATGTCATTGTGGGCCGAAAAAAATTGAGATGACCAAATTAGAAATCATTCGATAAGAGCCTGTTAGCCCAACCCATGAATCCATGATATAACACTTATTTTGATTGGACTTGACCCAGCCAGGAGCCCAGACAGGCTGACACCATCTTTACTCTTTAGGTTTACTAAATCCATGATAATTTCTTTATTTTGTTGAGGAATTTAAAGTTTTATTTGATCAGATGTATCTTTTTGTTAATCAAATATGAAACTCATGGCCAACAAGTTCTTATACAGCGTAGATGAAACGGTGCAATCTAAGCTAACAATACGCTGAAAAACACGGGCTAAATAAAGAAAATATAAATAAGAATTATGAAGGTTTCGGAAATATTAAAACTTATACAATCTCAATCAAAGTCAAGTTTTTTACTTTGAAACTTGGTTAATGATAAACCAATAAATTATGAAAAATAAATTAAAGTAAATTTGTATATATAAATCATACATAATACAAATGGTGAAGAAGATTATTGAAAATTTAAAACAAAATAATAAACATCTTAAAAATAGATGTAAAATTTAAATATGTAAATAATTAAAATTTAATTTATGCATATTTTTATAATAAGAAAAACTCGATAATAAATTATGAGCTTATAAAATTATGACACGCTTGCTTACATGTGACGCAAATATAGTTATGTACATGAGTTAATTACACAACTGGTTCTTGTGGTATGTTCATATTGTATAATTTATTTCAACTTTTGAGAAATGTAACACTATTGGTCCCTATAGTTGGGCGTTAGTATTTTGGGTTAATTTTTCCAAAATGACCAAACTACCACTGTTTATAAAAATAATTAATACAAATTTGAGAATAATCACCATAACACCACCACCACCGTCACCAGCCATCACCATACCACCACCCTCACCAGCCATCACCATACCACCACCCCCTACCATCGGAACCACTACATACCACCATAGCCAGAACTACCACCATACCACTGTCGGAACCATTGTCATACCACCACAGTTAGAACCACCGTCATATCATTACAAGAAGCACCGGCATAATCACCACCCTCAACCCTTTTTTTTCAAACCATCTCCATCGCCGACCACCCCCAGGCCCCAACCCATCGTTTCCCAAACAGTGAAACCCCCACCAACCCACATCCGAACCACCACCATTGTTGGGGTCGTGATTGTAGTTAGGCAGTATCACACCCCGATTAAAGCGGAAACACCGAGTCGTGATTAGATTGATTCATAACATAAGGATAAAGAGTACTAAAGGAAATTAACTATTAAAATTGAATAGTTAGTTACATCCAATCCTAATAACAAATAAACCAAACAAGCAAATAAGTTTATCCTTGAAACCTAAAGTGAGCAAAGTAACGATTTTAGTTTTCATTGCCTGAAAACATGCTAAAATATGTCAACTAAAAAGTTGGTGAGCACATAGGTTTAGGAGTATACATATATAGTAGATAACAATGTCCAAACCAATAAGCAATTTTCCAAATACAAATAAGTAAAATATTATACATGAGTCCACAACCAACCCTAGTAATTGAATGCCCTTTTGTCTTACCCACTAACACAAGAGGTCAGATTAATAGTATGCGTGTCTAGTATGCAATTTCTGAACATGCAGCTCCTTTCAAATAAAAAAGAATACGTTGACTTAATAGGCGCTCGGTATTGATTGGCATGCATCAACCCAAGTACTTAATGGACTTGTTAGGCCAATAGATCAATCTATGTACTCTTGTGCTTCCCCGAAGTTAATGGTTGTGTAGATTTTAGAAAAAAAGGGACTTTATAGTAAAAAAGTGTCATAAAATATCGCAACATGTATAATTAGTTTGGTTTTACTAGTATAAGAAAGTTGTTATTGAATTTACAAAACACTAGTTTGACTTTAGAATTTAAATTCACAGTTTGATATAGAGAGCATGTTTCCATCCTAAAATACCAAAAAACAAGGCTATGAACTCACCTTGTAAAGTAGGTGGGTTGATATTGCAACTTGAAGTAACTTGGAGTGAGGATTGCTCTAAGTAAGATTATTTAGTTAGTTTATTGTATTTGTTGATAGTTGAGGGGTTATTATTGTAAAAGTTCAAGAATGGTTGTCGTATACTACTAGATGTAACATCCTAGGCGAATCCACATCGGCCGTGGATGGGAGAGATTCCTGGTTCATAAGGAATGTCTGGCCTCTAATATCAACAATGCGTTTTGAGCGTATTGGCTGTGGATGAGAGAGAACTCCACAGTTAAACGTGCTTAGGTGGGAGCAATCCAGGGATGGGTGACCACCCTGGGAAGTTTTCACCCGGGCAACACAAAACAAATCCGTGAAGTTCTCGTAGAGAAAGTGGACAATATTATTGGTATGAGGGGCCGCATGCTACAGAATGATATCAGAGCCACTCTTGTATCGTTCAGGATGGTGAGACAAACCTCATCAAGGATGGTGAGTCCCCGGGGGTGTTCAGAGGGACACCTTAGGCAAATCCTACATCCATAGATGGGATGGTGAGGCAAACCTCATCAAGGACAATAAGTCCAAAAGGGGGGGTGTTTGTAACATCCTAGGCGAATCCCACATCGGTCGTGAACAGGAGAGATTTTTGGTTCATAAGGAATGTCTGGCCTTTGATATCAACATCGCGTTTTGGGCGTATTGGCTGTGGATGAGAGGAGAACTCCACAGTTAAGCGTGCTCAGGTGGGAGCAATCCAGGGATGGGTGACCCCCCTTGGAAGTTTTCACCAGGGCAACCAAAAAAATGAATCCATGAGCTCCTCATGGGCAAAGCGGGCAATATTGTTGGTATGAGGGGCCGGTGCTACATAGATATGTGTCATCCTAGATTAGCACATCAAAAAAAAAAGGATTCCCAGGAAAGAGATGGTGGGTTTTCATCACTTAAGTACCCTGTCTTTCCCTAGCCAGAACCTTTTGTTTGCCATATAACTACATACCAGGTAAAACAACTCCAAGTATATACTAGACCAAGTTAAAGTTGTGTTTAGTAGGTTTATAAAGTATAAGGAACAAATATAAATATTAGTCTAGCAGGGATGGGAATGAACGATTTTTATAGTATAGTTACAAGGTTACATGAACACATGAACAATTTTACTAGGAATATGATTCAAGTTGATAAAAAATCACAATAATCATTAAAGTTTGGATTTTTATTGTTTAAAACATGTTTATATTACTTATTTTATAATCAGAATTGTTTCATTAAATTATATTCATGAAATTATTGGAATATTGTAAAATTTAGGGTTTTGATAGCTTTGGATGAGTTCGTGCACTAAACTTGCGCGAGCTGTTTGAGGGGTCAAATCAGTGAGTTAAAAAAATGTTATTTATATGGTTGGAATGATAAAACTTTGAAATTTTTTTATAAAAAAAATAATCATCAAAAAATGGTTGTTATTAGGGAGATATGACTTTCCAAAGTTGGTCTATGAATATGTTAAAATCCGAAAATTTAAGTTTGATATGTTTAAGCAAAGTTTTGATGATTTCATATTTATTTGATGCTTTGATCCATCTTAGATATATGATTACTACAAAAACATATTATTTAATCATAGATCTAAGCTAGTTATATTTTAATTTTGATAGAACAAAATTGGAAAGGTATGAACACGAAAAACACTAAAACTTACTTGATAAATGAAGCTTCTTGGATCTTCAAGAGAGTTTCTATGGGAGATTTGTTGCTATGAGAACTCTAGATTTAGAATTTGGTGTGAAAAATAATGAAAATTAGACCCCTATTTATAGTGGAAAATTTAATGTTTTAGGTTTCAATTATGATAAATTTTGTTAATATTTTTATTAATAAAAATCATATATTTTATTAGGGATAGGGATTTTTTTTTATATTTTAGAGTTAGAATAAGTTTGATTAATTAGTTTTTAGATTTAGGATAATTACTAGTTAATTATTTATTAATTTATTAGATATATATCACTTAAATGATAAATATAGTAAAATAATATATGCCTATATATATATATATATAGATATCTATATATATATATATATATATAATCTATATATAGATATATACTATATCTATCTTATACTATATATCTATCTTCTATCTATAATATCTCTCTCTATATCTCTCCTATCTCTCTATCTCTTATATATATATATATATATATATATCTATATGTATGTTACACGTGGAGAATCAAACATCGTCAGAACCACTGCAATCCACCACAGTCGCTTGAACCAAACGTCTTCGGAACCACAGACAGACGATTGATTTCATATGTGTGGAGGGTGGCGGCACAGGAGGAGGGGTGGTGACGGTGGGAAGGGTAATCAACGGGTGGGGGTTTGTGGCGGTGGTTGTCTAGTGGAGGAGGAGGTGGCGACAGATGTTGCATGTAGTGGTGGTGTGCTGGCGTTGGAGGTGCTCTGGCGGTGGGGTATTGGATGGATGTGATGGAAGGGGAACGGGATGTGGTGGGTTGGATTTTTGAATTATTAATATCATATATTAATATGTTGTTGTTGTTTTATTTATTATTTTATTGTTATTATTGTTATTATTGTTGTTATTTTTTCTTTATTATTATTATTATTATTATTATTATTATTATTATTCTTATTATTATTATTATTTATTATTATTCTTATTATTATTCTTATTATTATTCTTATTATTATTATTATTATTATTATTATTATTATTATTATAATATTTGTCATTTTACACTCATTTAACATATAAACTTAAAAAGTTAATGTCAATAACCAATCGTGTTATACTTTAGTTTAAATAGTTGAGACCAATTATGTAATTTCTCAAAAGTTAGTACCAATACTTCAATATGAGCATACCACAAGGACCAATTGTGTAATTAACTCTATATACATTTTAATTTTGTATAACAAAAATTGGAGTTTAGTTTTACTACCTTCATTTTTATTTGTTTTTTTTTCGGTTGATGACTTTATAGGATAGTTTTTATATAAAAGATAAAAATCTAATAACTACTACCTTCATTTTTATTCTTTTTAAAAATTTAATGACTTTATAGAATATTTAAATAATACTAATTACCAACTTTGTTATGCACAGTGGGTTGTACATTGTGCATAATTTGGTTGTACTCATTTTTTTGGGCGGTTTTCTCCGCATCTTTTGGGTGGTTTTTGTATTTTTTTGGCGGTTTTTTGTATTTATTTGGGTGGTTTTTTGTACTATTTTGGGCTGCTTTGGTTTTTTTTGTGTGTGGTTTTTAGTTTTTAGAGGGCGGTTTTTTGTACTTTGGTGTGGTTTAACGTTACTGGGACGATTTAAAGATATTGATATTCGATTTTATGTTTTTCGACAAGCCATAACGAAAATAAACACGCTAACACTATATAGTACAAAGAAAAACGACAAAATTCCCACTGCGTAGCGCAGGGGAAAAACTAGACTTTTTCATTTCGGTTTCTTAATATGAGCTTTTTCGATGTTGATGGATACTGACTGTGGTATGCTATTGGTGTTACTTGGCATGATTTTACGCCCCTCACCACAACGTGAGAGGGGCTTAATTACACTAGGTTTTATATAAAAGACATTAAAATCTAAAAATTATATTTTACTAATAAATAATAAAGAAATACATCTATAAGGCATAGGACCATGCCTAACGGTCTAAAGCACACAACACACCCATGATCGAGTTAACCGTCTTAGGGGCTATTTGGCAGACTCTTAATCAGCCTCTTAATGGTTCAGATGTCTGAATGGTTCAGCACTTAATGGTTCAGACTGTTTGTTTCACCAGCACATGTCTGAATGGTTAAGACATTTACCTCTGAATGGTTAAGCATTATACTGATGCTGAATGGTTAAAAGGTCTAATGCTGAGTGGTTAAGACATATTATCTGAATTGGTCAGATATCTGTCTTTGAATAATTAAATAATACACTAGCTCTTAATGGTTCAGACCTCTTAATGGTTCAGCACTTAATGGTTCAGACCTCTTAATGGTTCAGCACTTAATCATTCAGAAGTTGCCAAACAGCTCCTTAATGTAGCATTCAACTATTTTATTTACTATAAGGTTTCTTATATTTATGTAGTGTATTTTTTATATTTTAATAATATTTGTAAGTAGTTATGAGTAGAATATAAATGAAATATTATTTTTTATTTTTTTATTTGATGAATCACTATTCATTTCCTATAATTTTTTTTAAATATTTTTGAAAATTGTTGCTAGTGGATTAAGAGAAAAAATAATAATAAAGTTATAAAAATATTATTTAATTGAAATGAAGATAGAAAAAATAATAATTTTATTTTAATTATAATGATAGAGATAGAAAACTAATGTGAATGTTCTAACAGAAAGAATGAATTGTGAGTTCTAATGAACGCTTAGAAATTAAAGTGTTTTGCTCTTATATAAATGGACAATTAAAGATTAAATGTTATTAAACTTTTTAAAAGATATGTAATTAAGTAGATTAAAAGTATATTAACATTCATTCTGAAAAATAGAAGGAAAATGCATTAATCCACTTTCAAATCCTTTTCAGTGATAATTTTTTATCATCAAATCAATAAGATTTATACGAGTTTAAATGAATTTGAACAACTAAACAAGTTCCACATTAATAAGTAAAAAACAAATAGACATTATAAACAACTTTTAGAGAATAGTTTATACTTAGCACAAAAAATGGCCCTTAATTACCACTATTCACTCGACACGTAATTACTTTTAAAATCATTACACTTGCGCTTTGTTTGATATAACCTATAACCGTTGGGTTAAGGAAGTACGCTTATACGCCACCATGATCTAAATAAATGTTTTCATATCTTTAATGTAAATAAATGACAAAGCTACTCATGTTTCATGAGTGACACACATGCCATGATACATTTAATATTCTCACTCGTATTATTGATAGTAGCATTTGTATACTCTAGTAAGGTTTACCCGTATTTTATTCTTTTGAGATCCTAATATACGTGAGATTTTTGTTGCATATGTTTGTTTGTACTCATACTAAATATGTGTGACTTCCTGGTTGTTGGATTAGTTTGTACAATATGTGTTTTATTAAAAGTTGACATGTCAGTCACCAATGTTTACTTGATTCCACACATAGCTCCTAACTCTGTTTTCATCTTACTTCTCATCCGCTTATGTATTGACTTCACAGATTATCGGTTTGAAATGAAATTCCTTATCAGTTATGAGAGTATTATATATGAAGTCATTGAAACAAGTTACAAATCCGCACACTGTTAATGATATGCACACTATTCACCTTAATTTAACATGTTGACTGGTATAGATAACATTCTTATTCTAATCTATGTAAACAAGTATTAATCGAAGGGCTTCTTCTTAGCGGTATTGGTGCCCGCCTCTGTCCCAAAATGGGAGTTTGATCTTCACAATAGGGTACTAGGTGGATTAAACAAATGTAGTTTAGTAGCATTTAAAAAAAAGTACACAAGTATTAATTTGTTGTCATAAAATTAAATTATGCGACTAACTACCTTAAAAAACTCAATAGTCACTCTTTATTTGATGAATTTAATACCTATGAACGATACATAGATTTAAAACAACATATATCATAATATGTAGAAATTAAAGGTTATAATTTTTTTTGGCCCACCCCATTCTTGTAAAAAATAATACAAATTAACTAAATACAAAGTAAGGCCCACCCACAACGTACCTAATCCCCCCTCCCCCCTCTTTATATTAACACAAACCAACACCACAGGTCTGCTATCCATCACCACCTAAACGAGTAGATCTGCTGAAGAATGTTTATGAGGATCATTGATTTCTTGTCGTAATTCACCACTTACCTATTGGGATTCTCTTGTCTTTTAAACAAAATAAAAGTAAGACACAAAGTAAGGGTAATCTGATCAAAATTTAAAAGAAAATATCTTTTCTAGCCATCCATATGTAAGATCGAAGACAACATAGTCTATCAAAACAAACCATAGGGTGTTAAACTATACTAGATTAGTTTGTCATATTACTACGAAAGAAGTGATAAGCCTAGCTGTAGGATAGGTTGTGGTTCAAACAACAGTTTAACAAACATACTTACTACATCAAATAGGGAACCAGACAGTAAAACAATGAATAACAAGTAAGAACACTCAAGAACATTTCAAGTAATAATTTTAGTTCTATTAGGTTTGACTTTATTTGTCTAATGTTGTTAGGTTTTGTATGGAATTGAGAGATTTTGGAGGAATTTGTGATTCAGTGATATTTAATTTTGATTGATTGTTGTTACTTTTGAACATAATTTTTGGTAATGGTGCTAGTTTTGAACTTAATTTGTGTTTGTTGCTGTTAAGTTTTGTAAGGAATCGATATAGGTTTCGTATGAACTTGATTTGTGTTTATTGCTATTAGGTTTCATTTGAACTTGATTTTCGGCTATAATGGTGCTTGTTTTTTAACTTGATTTATCCCAACTTTCCATACAACATAATCACAGTACTTCTTGTCGGTAATTTCTATTTGAATGGGTTTGTTTCTTAAGCACTGATTATCTTGGAACTTGTACATGCATGTTCATCTTTTTAATTTGTTTGACATTTACACCAATGTTATTTTAGTTGTTCATTCCCTGATTTGGTGTAGGGTTTATTCAAGTTAACATAGTTTCTTAGTTGATATGATTGTTAATGATATATGAACAATAATGAAACTAGATAAGAGTTGGAACCAAATAAGAAATTAGAAGCATCCGGCTTTGTAAGCTGGTGTTAATAGCTTTATAGAGATTTTTAACCCACACTGACAATGAGGAAAAACGTATTGCTCGTGTACCAAATGTTTTAATAGGTATTAACATAATAGTTCGAAGATTTATAACCACATATTCTTGTTTGGGTTTTCATGACATTGTGATTTATGAACTTATCACGGTGAGGAGCAAACACTGGATGCGGAGAGTGTATCATTTTTCTTTCCAGAAACACATACTTCAGTAACTAGCAATGAGATGTTCGATGCAATTCATAACGAATGGCTGAGCAAGATACAAATGAACAAAATACACATGAAGATGTAACGGAATTTGATGCATTGTTTGAGGATCTTAATACCGAGTTATACGTCGGTTGTAGTTGGATGTCTTCTTTAAACTTTCTTACCAAAATGTTGCATATTAACAACTGGACGTATAGTTCTTGTACCCAAATCTTAGAGCTTATAAAAGTTGTATTTCTAAAACAAAATCGCATTCCCTCCTCACACTATGAAGCTAAAAAGAAGCTGAAAAAGATTGGAACAATTTTGCTCTTATTTGGAAGAAGAATGTTTATAATCACAATTGTCTAGTTTGTAAAGAAAGTAGATGGTTTGATAAACACACAAAGGGGAAGAAACTACCAAAAAAATGCTGTGGTACTTTCCATTAACTCCTCGTCTGCGACAAATATGTAGTTCGAAATTCATCGCAAAATATATGATTTGCCATAATACTAGATGCTCAACGGATGTTATGATACGTCATCCACTTGATGGGAAGGCTTAGACAGAATTTGATCACAAATATCCTCATTATTAAAACAACTTGAGAGGTGGAAAATTTAATTTTATAAAGGCATTTGAAAACAACAGGAAAAGGCCACTTCCCCATCATATATAGTCCGGTCGGTAATGAATTCAAGATTGTTGGAAATGGTTCAATGTTTAGAAGGAAGCTCTCCAACGAGGTCGAAAGACATAATCGTTTCCACCATCCAACGTGCAAGGCCGTTCTTAATGACAAAATAAACACTATAATTCCCTTAAGGTAATCTAGTATACAATGTAATGTTTTATGTATTTCAGTTTCATAATTTTTAAATGTTTTCTAATAATCAACTTTGTTTTACAGTACTATTTAGATCTTGATAGCTTGATGAAGACTACTAATTGGCATAAAATAAAAGCAGGGATAGACTGGTGTGTGCCCAAGTGTGGATGAGTAAGTATTGTATTTTTAGAGTTCTAATATCGCTTGTTAAAAAGATTCACTAAAATGGTCATAACTTGGGCTAGATGTCTCCGTTTTGGGCCTGTGATCAGTCAAAACGACCAGTGGAACGAGGGGTACGTTTTCACAAACACCATAGGTGGTTTATGTCATCATTTGGCTCAAAAATATAACATCCGCCCATTTTCAAACTATAAACCCAAACCCGAACCCATTTTTGAACTTTCATACGATGGAAAAAATTCATTATTAAAACTATTTTATCTATTTTAATGAATCAAATATTTTAATGTATAATTTAACCAATATTGATAATTGTTTTATTAAATTCTTATTTATTAAACCATTTAAACAATTCATAATAAATTCTATAATATATAAATAAAGTTTATAATATATAAGGTTTAGATATTAACTATAAGATTTTTATTTAATTAAAATAAATAACTAAAGTATAGAATTTTTATGAGACTTAAAATATTTATAAAGATTTTATAAAATAAATTAACTTATTAATTAAATTTGGTTTTATAAAGTCTAGGGTTTAATTTGTTATTTTCAAAATTTGAAATAAAAGCTTTATTACATATAATAACAAAACTATCAAACACTAGGGACCAAACTATAAATTTCATTTTAAAAACCCAATTCCAACCCCCCACCATTGACTCTTTCCTTCTCCAGCCAAATCCTCCGGCCAACAATCCCGGCGACCCAGTCACACCCAAAACACTCGATTTTAAGCAATTAAACCCCCCTCTCTACCCTCGCGACCGTTTCGAATCCATGACCATCGCTCAATTTGATTGCCACGACTGTTACACATTGTTCAAACTTGAAACCGAACTCTCACTTCAAATCAAACGGATACAACCTTAATATCATGTAATTGATCAAATTAATCAACCAGAAAACGTCTACATAACCATTCTAAGTTCAAAGGTACCATTTATTTCAGTTTAAACAACTCATTAACCACTGACTCATACTCGATTTAACCCGATCGATTAGAAACCGAACAAATTGGACCTAATTAAGCAGATAAAAACACTCCATTCTATCCCTCCTAACTATTCGAACCCTCAATTACATCTGAATTACACACACACACACACAACTCAACCGATCATCACATTTATCGCGACCTGCAACTCATTCGACAGACCTCTTCTGAGTAGTCTTGATTGCAATTCACTGAGGGCTTTTTTTTCTCATCATCCAAAGAAGCATACCCTACAAGCAATTTGGTTATCATCAACAAAATTACCTTGAATCAACCTCTCCTCAGTCACGATTCATCTTGATCCTAATTACATTCATTAAACATCGATCCAAGTAATCAAACACACACACTTACTCGGTTCCACATGGGTAATCAAAGCCCCATGTTTGATTTTGTTAACAACATCATTTGGATGTTCAATTTGATACAAATCGAAATTAGGATTCATACGAAATTGGGCTTTTTGTTAATAATGTTTTTAAAAGTTCTTTGCGAGTTTTGAACATATTAGGGCCTCTAGCCCAACCGTTTAGTACACTCTACTTCTACCTAGGTGACCTGGGTTCGACCATGGGCACCTATAAAATGTTTTTAAACTATTTTTTTAATAAATTAAAATTCATAAAATTATTAAAATGCTATTAAATTGATAAAAAAATCATTTTAATAATCCACACAAAGTCAAAATTTATTTATTAATTTCTAAAATATTTCAGAAATTATAATTTGATATTTTCTTTACTTTTAAGATGTGAAATGTTATAAAAATATAAAATATATTTGCTAGTTTAAAATTGTATAAAAATTATTTTAAAATCTGTTATTTAATTTCAGAAAATTCTAAATCATATAATTTTCTATTTTCTTTATTTATTCAAAGGTTAAAAAAATATTATAAATCAAACCAAAATAGTTTCAAATTATTTCGCAAGTCATTTAAAGAAATAACTATCCGATTAAATAATTTTGATCAAGTTTTAAATAATTAATTATTAATTTAATTATTTATTTTTCACACTTTAATACCCAATCATTACTTGATCAATTATTATAAATAAATATTTAAGTAATATTCAATTTCACTAATAATTCACTATTATTTTCAATCTTAATTACTTAATAAATTTATTCTATTTTATTTGGCCAATCTACTATATTATTTTTAAACTATTCGTTAAAACCCCCAAATCTCAATTAGAACCCTAATTCATATCCAGACCTTCACTCATTACAATTCTAATCACAAGACACTAAACCTTAGGTTGAAACGTGAGGATATTTTGTTGTCAAGCCTAGCATTCTATCATTTTTAAAACGTGTATAATCCAAGTGAGTATTCATTACCCATTTTTATATTTTATATTTTGGGAAAATCATGTGATTTAATATTCAATTATTGTTATTCATTGTTATTCTATTTCATTCTAAATTCAATTCAATACATGCTATGTTATTACTTGTAATTATGTGTTCATAGTTAGATAAACTTGATGATACAATCATTAATTCATGCAACCACGGTAACAATGATAGATCTATTGGTTTGACAAACCCACTCCATTTGTTTAGTCGCATGGTGATTGGAACCAAAATCATTCATTCTATAAGGCTTCGTCTGCGGACCGAGTCAAGTCAGTCATTAGGTTTGATTATGTTGGTTTGTCTTTTATGTTACACTATTGCATTATAAGTCTTGACATTGTCATGTGAATTGAATTATTTTCAATCTATTTAATAAATCTATATATGTATTCAAACCTATGATTACTCACCGGCTAATTCGTTAGCTGACTCGTTACTTTTTCACATGATTTCAGGAATGAAGATTAGTGGACTTCTAAATGCACACTTAGGATTTGGACTTAGTCAAAGTTAAAGACAAATTGCATTATGTTATCAACTGATTGTAATGTATTGATTGATTAGTATTATTCAATGAAAATGACATTTAATATTATTCCAATGTATTTACTCCCATGTGCTATGAGCAAGTCCGTCTCGATGATTCCGCCGTCGGTCGGGGTGTGAGAAAAAACAGCTTATTTTATTAATTATTTTACTTTTGAAGTTTTATAAAAAATACTTTTTCTCTCTATCACAGTGTGTTGTGTTAGTGTGAAATCCTGATTATAGACATTATTTGTGAATCAAAGATAGTTAGAAGAATTATTCCTGGTATTCTTGTTAAATCAACAGGTTCAATTATTTATCTTTTGCTTCCGCCTACATCATATTCAAAGATTGTATGCAAACTTATAGTGATAAGAGAAATGAATTGAACAACATCTTGTGGAGAGTGGAGGTTATGATGATGTTGTTGCTACAAGATCGAACTCGCCAAATGACTTCCCTCAAGAAACTTGGTATCAGTCGTTGATAAATGGTTCAATACTCCCAAGGCTAGGAGGCAATCCAAGACCAACACATGAAATTAAGCTAAACAACTCCATTCAAGCCTATAAGAGAGTAAGTCATATGCGAAGTAGTTATACAAAAGTGTAGATAAATTATTCATATTTTTTAAAGAGTTTATTGCAAATTTAGTTCTTTCTTAAATGCAGTATTGTTCTCCCCTTCTTAATCATCAAAATACAGTCTAATTGCACTATTGTTTTTTATAGAATCAGGAGTTACAAAGACAAGATCCGGAAACGACGGCAAGTTCTCTTGATATTCGCAAGGAAAATCACTTTAGAAAAGAAAATGGTGTAACAAAAGATTGGTTTATTAAAAAGTATTTCATTTACATTATTTAATAGAGTTAGTGGTGTTTTACATCCTTGATGTTTCATATAAATTGCAATTTGAATCCAAAAGTTTAGCCATTTGCATCCAAAGTGTCACAAAAATTGACATTTGAATCAACTTAACTACTCCCCATTAACGCTATTAAGTTGCATCAGGGGTATTTTAGTCAAGACATTTACAAAATAAAAAATCAGACTTACAAAAGAAGTTTTAGGTGTTCAGTCTATTTTGATAATCACCATTGCGATTTTAATTTACAAGAATTGATTGGTCAGCAATTCTTTTATTTTATCAAGAAAGACACTCTGTATATCCTATTAGATAAAATAAAATATAAGGATAACTAACAAAAAGTAATTTATTTTTAACTTTTAAAATGTATAACAAAAATATATATAAATAAACAAACAAGTCATATAACACAGATTACTTGAATCATAACCATAAAAGACAGATTATCATAAAAGTATAAGAACAATTAATAATCATAACCATAATAATCATAAAACATCAATTATCTAAACCATAATTCAACCTTAAACCAAAGAAATTTATGTTTAACAAAATGGGCAAAAGTAACACGATTACTCAACCAAATACATTAACAAAACAAAAACAATAAAAGACTATTATAGAGTCAAATCATAACTGCAATTATCAAAAGATGCTAAACACATAAAAACCATCACGTGCGTTAGTTCTTCATTTTGTAAGTGTTTGACTAAAATAACTCTAATGTTGAAAAGGTAACGGAAAACGTTAACCATGTTAGTTAGGTGCAGTCAAATGGATTCAAATGGTAATTTGAGTGAAACCTTTGAATGCAAATGGTAATATTTAAAACTATTGGATTCAAATGGAAATTTCTATGAAACCTCATGGACGTAAAACATAATTAACTCTATTTAATATATATGTTGTAACATTATAATAATGATGTTAAAAAACCCAAACAACTCCCTTACATCAGAATATTAATTGCTATTATAGTTAGGTTGATTGAAATTTGTGGATGGTAAATGTTTAATTGAACAAGTTGATTATCTTATCCACAACAGTTATGTAGTCAAAATTTTCCAAAAAAGTTTGATAAGGGCTTGATAAGGTGTTAAATGGAGTTAAAGATTCAAGAAGTGAAGTGCTTGATAAGGTGTGAGGCAGGGTCCGATGCGATTGATGAGGTGAAATACCTAAGACGTACGTTAGGTGAACAAAGTGGGCATACATGGGGTGTTGTTAGAAAAGTGAAAAACATGACACCTAACATGGCATCTTCGTCTTCATAAACACCACGAGATCTTCAACAATGCAACAAGTCCAACAACAAACGCAACAACATATGCAACGGTGGACTGAGTATATGAACCAATTCCGTGCCATGAATCATGGTTTCAACTTCCCGCTACTGCCTTCATTTAATCCATCACCGAATAATTAACTGAACAATGAAAATGAAGACGATCGATTAAGTAATTATTTCTTTTGGTGATCAAATGATCTTTTGAAATGTTCCACGTTAATTATCTATAATTGGCGTTATGTTTTTTAATATAAATATTCAGTTTCTGCGTTGTAGTGTTTTGATTTTTATGTTTTGGATGAATATATGGTTATTGATATTGCACGGTGTTGTCCCAAAAAAAAGTACGTATATCAATGACGGATTTTTCGACTACTTGTCGTCTACACAAGAAATTAACAAAAAAAATTTAAAAATATATTCCGACGACTTTTCAACTCACAAGAAATTAACAAAAAGTAAAAGATAAAGTAAATATAAAATATGTTTCTGATGACATTTTGTACTTTTAACAATGAATATGTACTGAGGAAACTTTAGCAAGGACATGTTCTTGTCACAGGCTGTGCCGAGGACATTTAGGGTTTTAGCAAGGCCTTTGATCCTTAGAAAAAGCCTTAACCATGGCCTTATATACATGAATTCAGCACATGGCCTTTTGAATGAGTTCAGGACCACCATCACACCGTAAAAGTCATAATGGGGTTAATAGATAATATTTGCCTCTATCTATACAATGGATCATAATGAACGGGTCTTAAAGGATCATATTTACGTGTAATGAGCAATATTTAGTTGTAATAAATACTAGAGTTAATCTTGGTTTTCCTCCCTGAGTTTTGCAAATTGTCTCCATTTGAGTACCAACATTTATTTGTCTTCATTATTGGCCTGAGTTTTGCAAATCATTTCTATTTCCGTCCTTTTGGCTAACGGTGTTAACCTTTTTCTGTTGAGTGATTGTCAAATTACTAAAATACCCCTCATTCAAAACACCATCTTCTTCTTCTTCTTCTTTTTCTTCAACATTGTTCTTCTTACATTCGCCATTGACTCACCTGCATTGCATCTTCAAAACGCTAAATCAACCCCCACCCTGATCAATTCTGTCACACCCCAACCTTAACGGCGGAATCGTCGAGATGTGAGGGTTAAGATTGTTCACATCCACATAACACTACCACTAAATGTAAATATTATTATCATAAGTTGTAAAATGACAAATTACAATCAATAAGTCTCAAACAAAATAAAAACATAAGTTCAACATCCAAGATAATTTATTCATTTTTCCTAGGTCCAACATGCTTCAAAGAGATCATTAAACATGTGTATTTTCTGAAACATATTAAAAATAAAGGGTCAACTATGAAAGTTGGTGAGTTTCCATGGGTTTGCATATATATATATATATATATATATATATATATATATATATATATATATATATATATATATATATATATATATATATATAAGTTTACAAAGTAGCAATTCATGTCAAAGGTTACGAATTATGCAAGTTTATAGAATACATATAGCTACAATCAAACCTTGACCAAGAATAAGTTTACAAATATATAACGATTAGCTAAGTGTATTTGGTTCTCATTGTGACACCCTACACATATCCCACATCGGCCGTGGACAGGAGAGATTTCTGGTTCATAAGAAATGTCTGACCTCTAACATCAACAACGCGTTTTGGGCGTATTAGCTGTGGATAAGAGAAGAACTCCAAAGTTAAGCGTGCTCAGGCGGGAGCAATCCAGGGATGGGTGACCTCCCTGGAAAGTTTTCACCCGGGCAACCAAAAACAAATCCGTGAGCTCCTCATGGGCAAAGCAAACAATATTGTTGGTGCGAGGGTCCGAGTGTTACAGAATGGTATCAGAGCCACTCCTGTGTCGTTCGGGATGTGGGACATACCTCACCAAGGATGGTGACTTCTCGGGCTCATCGAGGACGATGAGTCCAAACAGGGGGTGCTTGTGACACCCTACACATATCCCACATCGACCGTGGACAGGAGAGATTTCTGGTTCATAAGGAATGTCTGGCCTCTAACATCAACAACGCGTTTTGGGGGTACTAGCTGTGGATGAGAGGAGAACTCCACAGTTAAGCGTGCTCAGGTGGGAGCAATCCGGGGATGGGTGACCTACCTGGAAAGTTTTCACCCGGGCAACCAAAAGCAAATCCGTGAGCTCCTCGTGGGCAAAGCGGACAATATTGTTGGTGTGAGGGGCCGGGTGTTACACCCATGATGAACAAGCATACGTCATCAGGAGCCGGCAATAACCTCGGCTTTAGCACCAAATAGGCTTGTCAGCCCCACAGATCTATGACGTCGTCAGGCTAGCAATAGTTAATGATTGCCAACATATAATGTATCTCATATAAAACTCCCAATAATACAAATAACCATGACAAAAAGTAAGGATGAATTGCATGTACGTTTACAAGTATCAAAAGGTTTACAAGTGTAAGTTAATAAGTTAACATGTTTCACCCCAAAAATGTGTGGAATAATATAAAAGAGGGGCATGAAAACTCACATGAAGTAAATGTGTATAAGATGATAATAAGAGTTAAACGACGTTCCAACGAATTCCTTTACAAGGTACCTAAACGTATATATTACAAGATTTAAGTTTAACTAATGATTTTATGTTTTTGTTTGAATCTTGATTGTATTGTAATGATTTATTTGTTTAGTATTAACCAATGAAAAATGCCATTTAATATTATTTCAACTTATTTAATTCCATGAGCTATGAACAATCGTTTTACATTCGTCCGCCCCGATGATTCCGCCGTCGGTCGGGGTGTGACAAATTCCAACTCTGTACTCGTGGCCCTCCTCGATTAACACTACATTGAGCTATCAAAACTCGTGGAAATAGCTCTACTGCTTCAAACCCTAAACAAAACAATTTCGAATCACAATATGACCATTTTTGCTCTTGATAATGAAGCATTGGAGAGAAACATGTATCCAAAGTTCAAACGGTTTTTACTTGAACCCGGGAATCTAAAATCGCTCCAGAATTTGCTCCTGTTTCACATCATCCCCACTCGGGTTGGGTCGGGTGAATGGGTTGAAGCAGAAGCTCATCACCAAACCCTAGAAGGTGATAACGAGTCGGAGGTATTGCAAAACTGACCCGAGTCGACGACATAGTCTAACCCGACAAGTTGATCCACGGGATTGAGCGTTTTTTGTCCCTCGGTCAGTACAATAGGAGTTCAACAGCCGCCGGAATTTGACCTCCATCTCCGCCGTGTTGCCAGAGGTAGTTCCGGCTCTGGATCCGAGATCCACCAATTGAAAAAACCAACCGACCCGATTCCGGCTGGAGTTCCACCGGTTCTCTCGATCTACGATGCGATGGCCCCCGGTCCCTCCCTAGCTCCGGCGCCGACGCTGGGTCCCACGCGGCAGCCACCGCCACTTCGACTTCATCAAAACATTCCTAGGGACGGTGGTAGTGGAGGTGGTTGCCGGAGGGTGGGGGAAAGAGGTGGTGTTTTGTGATGGAGAAAGGGAGGGGGAGAGAAAGAGTAGAGAAAGAAATTGAAAATGAGATGGTGAGATTTTTAATAAATTATTTAAGCCCCTAGAGGGATTTTGGTCTTTTTAGAAATGTTTAACAGAGAAAGTTAATACCGTTAGTTAAAAAGACGAAAATAGAAACGATTTACAAAACACAAGCCAATGATAGAGACAAAATAAACGCTGGTACTCAAGTGCAGGAACCAAAACCGAGATTAACTCTATATACTAATGGGTTATACATGGTTCTAGTAGTTTAGGATGAGTCATGTTTGGTAGTTGTAGGTTTAATATTTGATCGTGATGGATCATAAGTATTGATTATGACAAGTTTCTAGCTACAGATTATACTTAATTAGTTATTAGATCTGCTTAAAGACTTTACTTTATTAGTTTATTGTTCTTATCGGGAGGTAATGGTTCTGGATTACTTCCTAGTCGTTGTGATGTTTCTTATTTAATGCACATTTACTAGCTAACTACCGGTTGACTTCATATTTGATATTTTCTATAGAAGTTTTAAAGTTTCTGCCTTTTAGAAAGTTGCAAATGTGTTACAATTGCGATACATGAAAGGTAATTAAAAAAAACACATATGGCACTAAGAGGAAAGTAATATATTTCTATATTTATCTGCATAATTTCGTAAAAACAAAAACTGAAAATGAAATACTAAATGTTTTAACTCAATTCTCTCATCCATCAATAAAGGCAACTTTTGGATTTTTACGTGGTATAGAGAAAACATAATAATCGCTAAAAAGCTAGTTGTTTAAAAATGTTTTGTTTTTCGGAAAATTTTCTATCTGCCAACGAACTGTATAGAAATCTGTCAAGTACTGTTAGATATCACATGTGAAGCTATTGCCACTTGAGAGATTTTAAACTCCCAACAAACATAAACACTATTATGTTTTCTATTCATGACTAAAAGGTTTAAAACATTCATCAATAAGGTCGTATCTTAGTTGCATACAACCATGTTCCCTTATTAAATACACAACAACTACAGAAGTTTACACTATACATTATACAACACATCAAACACTGGTTTACAGGTACAGAACCATTAATTCTGCAGCAACATGTGTACATAACAACTATTTTAAACGTGTTATATTTATTGTTTCATAAACTCCGTAAACTCACAGCTTCACGACCTCAGGAATATGCACAGGGTACCGATCAATACAATCTTCCCACGGACCGCCGGTCGGAGTTTTAATACTCCGGTTACACTTCCAGACCGCGCTGTTACACTTGAACCCACTCCCGAACGCAATTTGCCACACCCTATCGCCTTTCTTCATCCGCCCTTTTGACTCGATGTAGCTCAGCTCGTACCACAGCGATGAAGACGACGTGTTACCAAACCTATGCAGCGTCATCCTCGAAGCCTCTACGTGCTCCGAGGACAGCTGCAGGTTCTTCTGCAGCTCGTCTATCACCGCCCGCCCCCCTGCGTGTATGCAGAAATGCTCGAATGCTAACTTAAAGTCAGGAATGTATGGCTTCCATTTCGGGTTGAAGATCTTTCGACCGATGAGGGTTAACAGGAAAAGCAGCTGTTCGGACGCCGGTAGGACCAACGGACCCATGGTTGTGATGTTAGATTTGAGAGCTTCGGCTGCGATCGCCATTAGATCCTTGGACAAATTAATCCCAACGAGTCCTTGAGGATCTTCTTGTTCATACACACATCTGTATGCTCTGTCGTCCGCACCCTTGTGGGTCCGGACGACATGCACAAGTTTATACTTGGCGCGGCTGCTCTCTCGTCGTTTATTCGACAGCAGAATTGCAGCCGCGCCCATCCTAAACAGACAGTTAGGAAGCAGCATGGCTCGCTCGTTTCCTTGATAATAGTTTGGAGTAATAATCTCCGTACTAACGACAATCGCGTTAGCATTCGGGACAACCTGAAGCAAATCTCGAGCTAAATCAATGGCGATTATCCCCGCACTACATCCCATACCAGACAGATTAAAGCTCTTGATATTACTCCTCAACTTATACTTATTCACCACCATCGCAGACAACGATGGCGTAGGCGAAAACAAGCTACAGTTAACTATAAGAATATCAACATCTTTAGGCGTTAAACCAGTTTTCTTAAACAAATCATCAATGGCTGAAAATATCACCAGTTCAGCTTCACCTCTAGCAGCCTCCATGTTAGGTTTAGGAGGTATGTAATGAATCGCTGGAGGCAAACTGGTCTCTTCACCTAAACCTGAACGTTCCAAAATCCTCATCTGAAACTCAACGCTCTTCGGGTTATCCTTAAGGATCAACCTCGAGTGTTCCATGAACGTCGAAAACGGGACTCGACACGTAACCGGAGGCTTGTAGCACGAGTAATCCACGAGGTAAACGGGCCGAGGTTTCGACATGAAGTAGACAGTTGCAATGAAGAGAACGAGAAGCGCTGCGCATAGGGTGTGGAGGGGATCGAGTTGGACGGATTCGAGCATGGCGGTGATGGCGTCGGGGCCGAGGCGGAGGAGGGTGGCGGTGATGGGGATGAGTAGGAATGTGAGGAAGTGGTTGATGAGGTACTGGTATATGAGTTTGATCATATTGTGTATTTAGGGTGGTGTATAGTGTATGGTGTATAGTAGGTGTGAGAATGGGGTTGTGGGGTGGGGGATTTAAAGGCGTGATAATGAATGAAGAGTTAAGTTGTAGACGGATGAGAAGATGTAAATGATCGATGGGTCAGATTCAACATCTTGCTTGCAACGGTCCCTGGTTATTGGTGTGACTTCCTTTAATACAAGTATAAAATAACAACTCTAACAACATGTATATATAAGATACTTATAATAGTAATGATAATAATTTATAATATAAGTTTGAGTTGATGTATATAAAAGATTATGTATTTCCTTTTTTATATATCTTATAATCTTTATACTATATAGATACACTAATCGTACAAAAGAATTAAGAAAATTAAAATAAAAGATTTAACTCGAATGATGTGATAATAATCACAACATAGTGTTAAGAAATCGTTAAAATTAACTTATACAAACTAGACAAGTGTAGCTGACACATCAAAGTTAAGTTTGAGTGTTAATTCGTGGGACACTAAAACACAACTTTTAATGTTAAATCATCTATCGTTCCTAGCTTATTTAAACGAAATAGTTGATTAGCTAATCAACTAAAGATTACTAAGCTAATGAATACTAAAACTAAAGATGGAACGAAATTAAGAAAACAATCAATCAGCAAACTTGTTACGGAAGAAGTTCAGATATGAAAAAAGCAACAATCTATGCAAGAAATCTTATTGGCTAATTCAACTATCCTTAGAATTTACCAACCATATGGCATTGGATCTAAAGAATATGTGTTGGGGTTGAACCAGAAGGCACGGGAAATCAAATCAAGTTCAAAATAAAGTCAAGTGTTCAAGTGAGAAGTAGAGTTTCCGTGCGACAAGTGTCTGTCGCGTAAGAACTAGGTTCTCGCACGAAAGGTTGTTTTCGTGCAAGACATTGCTGTTTAGTATAAATACTTAGCTTGTTTTGTATTTAGTAAGCTTTTGTCATATTTCTTGAATTTGTACTCAAAGTGTAATTCACTGAATTCAGAGAGCAAAAGCAAAGAAGTATTATTTACATCATGTTTGATTCCTTCTACTCTTCTACTTCTTTTCCATAGATGATTACATTCCGCATAATCTACTATAAGATTGATTTGATTATTGTGACGATCCTTACAATATGATACGTACTTAAAAACGACTAAGCTATACTAAGCCTCTTATAGGTATTACAAACACGTCTAGGTCATGAGATAAAGGAATGAATCAGCTTTCCGTCATAGAAATCCTAGAATGCTAAATCACTCTAATACACCTTACATCTAGGTCTCAACAATCACAATAAAATTTGAACTTTCGGAGATAATCTTAGATGCAAAAGATCGAGTATATCTATCTAACCTACTTTATAACTTGGAATCAACTGTAAAAGTAAAACTCCTTATCGTGCAATTCTATCCTTATAAATCAATGACAAAAGATGAAACAACAACCTATCACCTTTTGTTCTCAAGATTGGTAGAACATTGATCTAAATCAATAAAAAGAACTTGTTCTTGTGATTAACTATCTCAATTAATCACAATAAGATCACAAACACAAAGTAAACAACCTAAGCATGCATTTCTATCTGAAATACACAAAAATAACCATATAGAATTCACAATAGGAACATAGCATGCATGCCAATCCCCAAATCAATACTTAAACAAATCATAAACTAGTAAAAGATAGATAATTGCAATAACATTCAAGTCATACGATTAATCAAACTCGAAAAAAACTAAATCATCCAAAAACTATTTAATACTTTGCTAATTTAATAAGTTTAGCTACTCATATTGATTTGAAACATGAAAAACGAATAGCAAATTATCAACATGATTAAAAGAAGGGTTAAAGGTTAAAAACAAAATTGAGCAATGAAAACAAAGCCAAATTGAAGGATTACTAGCCTTGGTCTTCAACTCTAAGCCTTCAAAACCTTTAATTTTGCTTCAATTTGCCATCTTTTATCGTCCCCGACTGCTAATGATCGATCTCCCTAAGGGTTGGATGAAAAGTTACTTATATGCAGAAAACTAGGGTTTTTGTTGTGTAAAAATCTTACGGACCGTAACACATGGGGTTTACAAAGTGTAACCCCTTGTGGCGGTCGAGAGTTTACAGATACCCTATAGTCATAAGCTTCATTTTTAATACCATTGTTCCTTGCAATCCGTAATATTTTCGTTCGAAAAAATCTTCATTATAACTTCAATTTTCATCAACTTTTGTCTCATGACTCTGTTTTCGCTCTGATCAACTCCAGTTCTTCATATTATCTACAAATTCACAATAAATACCATCAAAAAATTTTCATTAAAATCCGTAAAAGTTGTGGAAATATCACTATGATATACATATGTGTTATACAACAAATCATCAAATTGCTCATAGATATTAACACCCCCCCCCCTCACACAGATATTTCTGATTATAAACAAAATGAAAAAAAAAAAACACACAAACTATATCAAACGGAAAACAAATATAATTCGAGCTAAATATATAATAATTATGCTATTGAAATTGTTGTTGGTTACACTATGAAAGTTGAAAATGTTATTTGTAAAATATGTAAAATATATTGATTATTTTAAATTATTAAAATCTAACTATCCTTATGTAAATTCTGAGACGAGATGTTTATTTACAATTTAAGCAAAGATGAATGGTAACATAGAAATTAAACATGCTGGACAATCATCCCGGTCCAATAAAGCTAAACAATAATAAATTCAATGCACTTAAATACTTTTTGACTTTTTATAGGTAATTATTAGCGAAAATATGGTGACAATTATAAATGAGACATAAAGCTTAACACTTAGCATGTTCTATTAATATTTTTTTAACAGCTAATTGAATTATTAAAAGACTATTGGTCTATTCATTTATCTCCATTACTCGAGTAAGGACATTTAGGTCCCATTTGATTCATAGAATTTTTAGGAATTAAAATTAGAATTGAAAATTTTTTCATCCAAAATCATGTTTGGTTAGTTAATGGATGGAATTGAAATTGAAAAATTTCTCTCATTTATTGGAATTCATATTTCTTTCACTTACACATTGAATGTTTAACAATCCAATGAAATGTTCAAAACTAAAATTCCAATTTCCCTCAAAATTGATCAACCAAACACATTATCAGTTTTAACTAGATTTCAATTCCAATTCCAGTTCCTTTGCAGAACATTCTGCAAACCAAACGGCCTCTTAGGGAGCGTTTGGTTGGAAGAATGGAATGAAATGGAATGGAATTGAAAAACTAGTATAATTTTCAAGTAAAATTATGATTGAGTGGGTAATGAAATGTAAACTCAAGGTAATGTTTCATCTCAATTTCCATTGGTTGTGGGATTTCAAATCCCTCTTTAGGTGGAACAATTTTGAAATCCCACAACCAATGGAATTTGAGGTGAAACATTTCCTTGGGTTTACATTTCATTACCCACTCAAACGTAATTTTACTTGAAAATTATACTAGCTTCTCAATTCCATTCCATTCCATTCCATTCTTCTAACCAAACGCTCCCTTAGGGTACTAGGTTGGCACGTGAATGAAAGGAATCTCGTACATCAGTCCATTTTTATCAATTCCAAACCTGAAACTATCTTTAAAAGAAAACTCATATTTGATGAGAAAAAATCACTTGTCTAACCAGTAAGGAAACTCTCTTTATATCATCTAAATAGAAGTACGACAATTTTTATTAAAATTTATTATTGTTTATAGTTTTAAAATAAGGAAAAACTTTATAGAAATGTAACCAATTTTCATAAGTGTTTCAATTAAGTCACTCAAAAATTTTTTGTTCTGATTTGGTCACTTGTAGGAAATATGCTAATCTTATATATTTTACCTCTTTAGCATGTTAAAATGTTTTTCTTTAGATTGTTGACTTGAACTTAACAATATTTAATTAAAAAGTTTATCTTCCAAAAAAAGACTTTGATCGAGTTTTCCAAAAAAAAAAGGAATTTAGTTTTTCAAGAGAAATCATTTAACTAGAAAAATAGCAGGTTTTAAAAGAAATTCAAATCAAACTTTTTCCAAAACAAACTTGAACAGCAAGTTAGGAAAATTCTAACTGTAGTTGAACTTTTTTTCAATTCATCTGATTTATAAACCAAATAAATATCCAAAACTCATAAACAAATTTAGAAATTCAGAAATTATATATGAATTTTAGATACATATTTATTGAATTAGTTTAGTTTATAAATCGGATGAAATAGAATGAATTTAAACTTTTTTTAACCAACTATTCGAAATTTTCTTTTTCTCCTATTGTTAAAGTTTGTTTTTGGAAAAGTTTTCATTTAACTTTTTTTTTCTACCTACTGTTGTTCGAGATGGATGATTTGTTTTGAAAAATCATATATCTAAAATAAAAATTAGTCCTTTGGTTTTGAAAAACTTGAGCGATCTTTTTTTTAAGAAAAACTTTGTTTTAATTAATAAATGTAAATTTTGAGACAATAATATAAGAAAAAGAGAAGGAAAAATAAAAGCACTTTAACCTTTTTAAGAAAAACTTTGTTTTAATTAATAAATGTTAGATCATAATTGTAAGGGATGCGAAGTTGGCAGTAATTTAAAATCGCGTACTTAGAAAATTAAAACCAAAAAAAACTATTTTGTGTGAAAAAACATACCCATAATATAGTTTTTTATAAATAAACTATTACCGTTTTCCAATTATGTCGCCACTTTCCAAAAATACCGCCCCTTAATTGAGCATATCAGTTTTTGAAAGTGTGTTGTCATTTAAAATTTTATAAAAAATATAATATTCAGAAAAAAAGTTTGAGAAAAAGAAGCAACACTTTTAGGAGAATAATACTTAAGTCATGGTATTTTTATGAATTTTGCATGTGAAAATGACTATTTTTATAATTTTCAATATTTTAAGTAAGTAAATGAGTTTAGGCAGGAAACTTTTGTGAGATGAAACCTGTTGATAACACGTGTCTATAAGTGTAATCTTTTATTAGGATTATATTTTTAAAAGTTATAAAAGAAAAACAAAATATGAATTAAAATTAATTATAAGTAATATTAAATTTCAATTCAAAACAATCAAAGTTGGATAGTGGCGGCGAGTCTTCTTTGGAGTCACACGCCTTTATTTCGCTTGTGGCGACTTCGTTGGCTACATGTTAGTTTTTAAGAGGATGATTACGCCGGCGTCTGCATCCTGTATAAGGAGGCGTCTGCGTCTTGTCAACATGCGATATTGTTAGAATAAAATTTTAAATAAAACATTTTGAGAATATAAGATAACTAAATAGATATTTTAAGAATTTTCTCAAATATAATATTTAAATTAATTCAAGGAAATACAGATAAGCAAGATACAGAAAGAACATTAAACAAGTACAGCATTCACGTGATTAATTAAAAGCATACATTGTTGTATAAGTTTATTTTATGTTAATTTTTTTTTTAATAAAAATGTTTAAATATAAAAAGTGTAAGTAAATATTAAACTTTAATCATTTTAAGTTAAAAGTTGGCAACAAATTGTAGATAAGAAGTTTATTAAAGAAGTATTTTAGGGATATGTTACCTTTTTATATATTATATTATTTTTTATAAAATTCATTATAAGAGAAAGTGTTTTATGTCTTTCAATAAGTACAATGTCCTTATATAAAATTTAAAAAAATTATGTTTTTAATTGATTTCTATTCGTATTGTGTATTTAGTATAATTCATTGTGTCTTGTTGTTTATTATTGTGTTTTTCTGAAAACTATCGTTTTTCTAAATGATGAATCAAAAAAATAATGGTGAAATAACACTGTTATATACTTCTAGTATATAAAACACAATGATAAAATAACAACCAATCAATATAATAAATTAATAACAATGAGAATATATCACAAAATGATATATAATGATAAAATGTCTCATTATGTGTTATCGTTGTTCGTTGTTATGTTTTCTTGAACACTATAAGCTTTGAAAGATATATTTATATAATACCATGATGTTGTACTTATAACTATATCACATGATGATAAAATAACAATAAATTTATATAATATATAAAATATTGACAAAAATAACATAAATGACTCTAAAATATAAAACATACTAATGAATACATATAAAAATAACTAAAAATATTTGACACATGACCTGATATTTGACACAATGATCTGGCATATTAGAGGCAATAAACTGACGTATTTAATGTAATGATCAAAATGCACTTTCTTTAAAAATAATAAAGGGACACATGTTAAGCCCAAATTTATTCTTGATCTTTTTGATTAAATATTTTTTTCGCTATAACACTACCCTTATTTTATCACAGATTTTTACATGCATTTTTTATTATTCATACGTGTTATTTATATTATAGAAAATCAATAATATTTTGTATTAATTTTTTAAATACGGTAAACTAGTGATACAAGTGTTTGCTATTGATATATTCATAAACCTCCATTAGTGATCCTTCCATAAACAACCTACCAATATAATTGCCATGATAACTGCCATTAAACTATGTCAGTAATTTGTTGTTGATATTCTCGTAAGTTATTTTTTAGGGGTCCTAATAAAGAGACACCTCAGTTTATAAATCGACGTCCACCTATACGCTGCGTATGGATCCATACGCGGCGTATAGGGTCGAATACACTAAAAACGAGGAAAATTCAGGGGGGTGTCAGAGAGCTATACGCCCCATATAGCCCTATACGACCCCCCTATACGACACATGTAGGGCTATACGACGCGTATAGCGAATTTCGACACTGACTACGAGGAAAAATTCAGGGGGGCTGTCAGAGAGCTATACGCCCCATGTAGCCCTATACGACACATATAGCCCCATACGACACATACAGCCTTATACGACCCCCCTCTATACGACGCGTATGGGGCTATACGACACGTATAGAAATTTTGGGGTGTTAATTTAAAATATTGGGGTGTCTATTTAAAAGAGCCCTTTTTTAGGTAGTGTTTGGTACGCAGGAATGAGGGCGGAATGAAATGAACCATTGAGCGTGAATGATTAAATACATGTTTGGTTAGTGATGATAATAAAATAAACCATTAAATACTTGATTTCATTCTCTCAAGTTTATTCCATCCACTCCCCCCCAATCTTCTTTTCTTTTATTCTATCTCTTCTTCTATCATTAGTCACCAATACCACCCACTAACCCACCACAACAACCACCATCGGCCACCACCGCCGCCGGAAACCGCCGCCGGAAACCACCGCCGGCCACCACCGCCACCGCCGTCGGGAACCATCGCCACCTGCCACCCCCGTCGCCGACCGCCACCATCGCCGCCGGCCACCATCACCGTCAGAAACAACCACTCGCCATCACCAACATAACTACTTTTACATTTCATTGCTTCATTTTATATAGTAATGATTCATTTATTCTTAAAAGGCAACCAAACATGACAATGAATATAATGATTCATTTCGTTCTCTTATCCATTCCAATCCCTCATTCATTTCATTCCTTCGTCTATTCCATTACCTCATACCAAACAGACCCTTAGTGAATTTTGTTGGTAACCAATCGATAAATGCATGTGACAACCTTGAGAAATCCAGGTTTGATTTTACAAGAGTGTTTAAAATTTTAGGATTAGCATAAAAACCTAGTGATTATAACTAGTTTAGGGTTGCAAATTCTATGATTTTATGTGAAATGTTAAGTGCATACATGTGTGATATTAATACATATATCATATATGTGTAGTTTATATGAATTATTACATACCTATGTGTTATTGTATGTGAACCCTTGTAAGAATAAGTGTTATTTTATGTAAAAAATAATGTATGTGATTTTATGAATTAAGACTTAGCTAGAAAGGTTAGTAGGTATTCCTAAGACTTTTTAGAACTTATTTAAAAGATAGTGAACTATATAAAGCCTAAGCTTCAGGAAGCATGAACCAAACTCTATATGCACATATATAATATTACCAAAGAAAACCCTAGACAACTAAATACATACAGCCACCTTAACAAACATAGCTTGCACCCAAACACACCATAAGTAAACCTAATCACCTTATGTTACATCTAGGTAACTAAACTAAAATTTTTCAAAACCTCTTGTATTACAACTAAGGCAATTAAACTAAATTAGATCAAACCTTAAGTTCTTAAACTAAACTACAACTAACCACTTAATAACTACCCTAAGAACTCACCTAATGACACTTAATCACCTTAAAACCCTCTATTACATTCTAATCACCCCAATTACACCTTAATCACCTTGGTTAACACCTCGATCACCACCCTGGAGTACACAACATCACTCACCACCTTAACCTCTCAAAACATCCCCCTAATCACTAATACTTACCTAATGTTGTTGTAAACCTAGTACTAGGGAATGATTACCCTAAAACCCACTACCTTAAGTCTATCAGTCAAACTCTCATCCACACAATCGGTACCACACTTTTACACATTAACACTCACATTTACTCACTCTCTTGGCTTTCTCTCCAAACACCATGACAACCGCCACTATTACCACGATAATCTAAACACGATATATATATCAAGTTTTCAAGCTTTAAACCAAATCCTATGAACTGAAGCTGCTCCAGAAGTTGTCTTACCCTTAAAAGCAAGGTAATCGACCCATACGACATCTAACCTATTACATCATTAATGCACATATATATTCTTTACTGATGCATGGATGAGCCTTAACACGACCTATGTAGAGATTATACATGAGTTTAGGGGTTATCTAGCAACTAAATAGAGTTCATGATGAAACCCGTGGTAAAACCATGACTTTTAGGGGCCGTTTGGTTGGAGAATGTTTTGCAAAGGAAATAAAATTGGAAATGGAATTGAAATTAGAATCTTGTTAAAATTGATAACGTTTTTGGTTGATCAATTTTGAGTGAAATTGGAATTTTAATTTTGAACATTCCATGGGTAAGTGGAATGAATATGAATTCCAATGAATGAAGGAAAAATTTCCAATTTCATCCGTTGACCAACCAAACATGATTTTAGATGAAAATTTTTCCAATTCTAATTCTAATTCCAGAAAATTCTGTGAACAAAACGGGGCCTTAAAGCCTAAATCAATAAAACCATTTGAAACTCTTAAGATTACACATGAGTAATTGGGTCCAAAATATGATTTTATATATGTTTCGTCAGTTTCTAACCATCAAGAAAAGATTTTTGGAAGCTATGAACATTATAACAAACCATGGTCGTCGTTGTCATCATCATTGGAATCCAGAAAAATATATAATATATGTTAAGTTAGATTAATGTTCAATATATAGGTGATTATTAGAGAAGAATAGGAAAATTAGCAATTTGAATTATTGTGACTATGGAACAAGTTTACAAATAAGTTAATATTAAGATGGATTTCTGAAAAATATGAAATCTGAATTATAAACATTTATGTAAATTACTAAATTATTTAAAAAAAACCTAAAAATTGTATAAAAGCTAAATCTTTTATATTGAAAACAAAATAATATTGATAAAAATAAAGTTCAAATATAATTAAAATATCTACTTATTAATTTTAAGATCTAAAGCCTTTAAATATAATTTAAAACTAATAATTTAGCTATAAATTATAATAATTAAAAAAATAATAGTTAATTAGAATAACAACCTACAAAATTTAGAATCAAAGATTTGATATATTATATTAAAGTTATTTTAGTAATGTTAGATGGATTAAATAGTTAAAATAAAATAGTTAGTTAATATAATTAAAAAAACTAATTTGGATAAAGTAACTAAATAAGATATATTTTTTAACTTCAGTTACTAATTAATTAAACTAAATATTAATGCAGCAACCAAAATTTAATTAAATTATTAATAACTTTAATTTAAAAATGATAGACATTTGTCAGTATTAGTCAAGCTTTGAGCTGAGGTGACCTCAGTATCGTAGTCTCTTATTAAACTTTTATTTTTGGAAAAAAAGGATATTAATATGTTGTTACAATTCGATACATAAATAAATAAGGTATGAGCATTAGATTTGCTATAAGTTATTGAGTGCTTGTTATAAGAATTCACAACCATTGTTATTACGACCGCATCGGACCAGCCGGTCTAACCAGTCCGACCAGAGATCGGCCACCTAGCCGGTCTTGTTCGCTATGATTCGGTTTGGCTGGTTGAACCGGCCGGCTCGTCCCGAACCGGTGATTGGACCTACTTAAGGGGTAAAAACAGGGTGTTGAACCATAAATTACTGTTGGATATACAAATATAGTTAAGTTTTATATATAACTATAAAATACATATATAAATTACTTATTGAATTATATATATAACTATAAATATAATATACTATATATATATATAATTATGATGTCATTCGATACTTAAATCCGGTCCGACCACCAACCAGTAAGGCGTCCGGTTCAACGTCCGATCCTGTTCTAAAAACATTGTTCACAACCATTAGTTTTATGTAGAACTGTCAAATAGAGTAGGTAGACCTACTTAAGGTTTTACCTTGCACCAGTTGGAGACCCAACTGAAACTGCCGATATGGGATCGTGTGTTTTATTATTTGTTTTGAGTGTTTATGTTATTTGACGGAGCATAAACTTATGGGGCTTTTGTGTTATAAGATCCGGTTTGGTTGTGGACTTATTTAGTTATGACATCTTATATGTAACTATTGGGTAAATGTTTTATTTGTGTATACTCTAAATGCTCACAAACTTTATGTCAATGTATCTGAGTATGTTTATCAAGTAATGAAGATACTCTATAGTTTTGTGTATTCATATAGGATGTATAATGTGTTGTCTGGCCATGCGGTATGGTTTTATGTGTAAATGTTGCTCGATGCCCAAGACCTCAACATTTTGTTGTCTATTTATATGTATTAGAGCATTTACATTGGGTTTCTTATTTTCGATGTGAGTGTGTTGCCCTATATTATGGGGATGGTTATTAGTGGTTGTGAGCGAATGAGAAAGAATATTTATGGGGGTTTTACCATGATTCTCCATATTTTGGGAAACATGGGGAATCACGGTACAACCCTCATAATTTTTTTAATATTTTAAAAGTGGTTGTAAGTAGAGAAGAGAGAAAATTTAATGATAAATGTATTAAAGATATTATTTAATTGTAAGAGATAGTAAAAAAATAATGTTTTTAATATAAATATGAGGATGAAGATGAGAAAGCTATTGTGAATGCTCTTAGTGGCAGTGGACCTTGCGTGACCATGTTTTGATGTAGTTATGTAATGATTTAAATATGAGAATATCATAGAAGTTTTGTTAGGGCAAGTTTGACATGTGATCAGATATAATAATGGGTGATCTCTAATTATCTAAAGTTGCTACTAGTTTTATACGATAATTGATAATTGATGTGTTTTGAGACATAGTTAAATTCCAAATTCTAAACACTTCCATCGGGATGTGACAACGCACTACCAACAAAATGCTTTTTTGACTTAGTATCACCGTTGGATAAGTGACAGGACCCACCTTTGCCAAGAAATTTTTAAGATATACGCCCATCATTAAAAGCCTTTGTTATATAATGTTTTACACGCTAGTTTTTTGTCTAGCGCATAGCATCCCAGTGTTCAACGGTTATATTTCCTTAGATATTATTTTCCAGTGGATGGTGTTGATTTTTATTAAACAATAGAGCTTTATACTAAAAGTCTGAAACTAAGTTATACAATGATCAAGTTGTACTAAATCAAGCTCTAATATCAGATACTAGAAGAACCAATTTGTATGTAAGAAACTAGGATGTGTTGAGAGATACAGAACTTCATTGTCACCAAATTAGGGCTAGCTTGAGTAATTTCTTCACAATAGAACTTGATATCCTCACAAAAACTGAAGTTTTGTTAGTCCATTGCACGCCCGTTATGTTATACCTGTTTTTTTAGATATATAGATTGTGTTAAGAGGGATGTATTTACGTTCTAGTCATCAATCAAAATGGAAATCGATAAATATGTCATTTTACAACGTTTTAGTTTATAAGCTAATCCAAACATTTTTTTTAAAAACTTTTTTTTTGAAAAGTCATAAGTTAATAAGTACTTTTTATCAAAATTATTTTTCAACCAAAATAAGCGATCTCAAACATGCCATAATACTACCCACTATTGTGACTACCCTTTAGTTTGTAGTTACTACTTTCTAATGCCTAGTTTCCTCAATGTAAATATAAGTCACTAGTGATGATGAATTCCCACAAACTGCCCTCCACCTCCTATTATGTCTTTGAATATTAACACAAAATTTATGGATATGACTATGAACAGTATGAAGAATTGATATATAATGAGCTCGAAAACATCTACCACTCAAGATTCAAGAATTTACGTAACAGTGAAACGCATCATACATTTCAAGCCGATATAATGAAACATATATGGTTTATCAGATATTCAACTTTTACTTTTCGTAACATCTAAGTTTTAGTTTATGTAGTTATAGTTTTTATTATTAATTTATATAATATTTATTTTGGTATCTTAATTTTTAATTGTTATTGTATTTTAAAATATATTTTAGTATTAAATACATACGGAATATACAAAATAGATTCTTATAAGAGATAATCTGGTTTATCGAAAATAGATATGAAAGTAGGTCTAGTGTGGAAGAAATATAAAAACCCTTGGAAAAAGACAGCATTGAAGTAAAAGTTGATGTTTTTATTGAATGAAATATTCATATCGTATCTGAGGGGGCTCGTTTGTGAATGTTTGTTGGAGATGCTCTCAAGAAAGTGGATAAATTAACTCTGCTTTTATATATATATATATAAACCGATAAATTCTAACCATTGAGTTAACAAACCCTCTTGTCTTTCCGTTGATTCCTCCCTTGCTCATATTTAATCATTTGCTACTTGTTCTTATGCCAAATATTCTTTTACAAAAGAATCATGCTATATTGGCTAAAATAATAATTAAATTTCTGTTACTAAATTCATTAATCGGCCCGTACCAGGCTGCCATAGCCCAATATGCAGCAAGAAATTTAGGCTATACAACGTTCAATGTACCTAGGCGTGAGTTTTGAACTGCTATCTCTACCTCACATTTACGTTATGCTACTTACCCAAATCTCTTATGACGTAGTCATTGTCTCCGGGTTGTCATTCATGTCTTTGGTTTGATAATCTAGTTCTTATTGGGATATGTTATCACATGATTTGTTTATTGTCTATGGGTTCTACCACCTACATAAGATAGTTATTCTCGTTCCGTCTCATTCATAGAATTACCAAAAGTAAAATTTGTTTATTATAAATATGTTTGGTTGGTCAAACAAGAAATTAAAATGACAATCACTAGTTCATTTGTCATAGAAATATTAAAGTCCTTTACAAAATATAAAACTATAGAGAAAATGTTTATTAGTTTTTAGAAATGAATCTAGTAAAAGCCAACAGAAAAACGAATTATAATCATATAAAGTATAGCTCAACTCAAATTTGTGTCTTTACAGATGTCTTCTTGTAGTATCCTTGGCAAACTATAACCCTTGGCTATTACACGAGTCCTTAAGATAGATATCACACCTCCCCTAATATGAAAGCATCTATTTGCGAGAGTACAACTAAAAAAAAATAGTTGTATGTCGAAGTAACTCATGGGTCCGAGCTATCACCAAAACTTTTGATCTTTCTAAAAAACCCAAACGAGTTTTGTCACTTGTTATCTTCTCACTCTTATTTTGTCACATGTCACTAGCATGACAAATCAACTATTTTATGATGATATTAAATGCTAATAATAAATAAATAAAATTAATAATACTAGTGTTAAACATCGGCGCGTGTTGCGCACATGATAGACGGGGCGAATAAAGGCTTAGATACATCATCATCACCAAACACGCCGTTTCAATGGAACACAAATATCGTATATGTTAGAAAATCAACGAAATTGGAGGTAAACCACTTCTTATGTGTAAGGACAACCAACCACATCGCCAGAGTAACAATTAGAGCACTAAAGAACTCACAACCAGTCGTGATTGCATGCCAGAAGAGGTTGTTGAGCCCGAGCAACCGAGGCACACCAAAGGTGAAGAGTCTCAGACGCAAACATGCTCATCATCGTCGACATCAGACATTCAAAGGTAACAAAAACACCAAAAGCAAGCAATAGTTTCACTGATCGAACAACGTTGTATCACCAACATATGTCGTCAAAAATCTAGGAAAATGAGAAGATGATCTAGATCGCGCAACAAAAATAAGGTAATAGTTAGATATTTCCTCAAAACCGATTCTTGGTTGCGGCTGCATGCCAGAAACGGCTGCCAAGCCAGAGCAACCAAGATCATTTAGGGAAAATCATCACAACCAGATAGACTTACAAAACTACAGCAAACACCTTGTTGAGTCACAAACACAAAACGTCTCAAATGAAAGAAGCTCCATCGCCATCGTCATTAGGCATAAAGCAAACATTAGATCAAGATAGAAACGTAACAGATCTAAAAAACCTAAAAGGGTATTAGAGTGACAAAGATGCGGGAGGTAGCAAAGGTGGTTCACCATAATCGGCACATGAAACCACCTTGAAAGCCCTGAAGGGGTTGAAGGGCACAATAGCGGCTGAACCACCACCATCGCCACCTGTAAGGCGTCAAAGAGACAGATAGCCTGAAGGGATCTCGACATAGCCAATAGCGACGACCCCATCTCAACCATAAAAGGGAGGTAGAGAACACTGGGTTAAGTATCGCAACCACAAACGATGGCGAAACCATCGTAAAAACCTCCTATCGCGCCCGTAAGACTCTCTCGCTCGCTTTATTACAAAAGGAGGATATAAAGATACGACAGGGATACAAGTGCAATGTGGACTTATGCTCAATGCATAAAACCACTTTTTCACTGTTCATTTAATTGCTTTATAAACATATTAGGGGGATCAAAACATGTTTTTAATTAAAAAATATAAGTTTTTTTAAAAAATAATAGTATTATGAGTTTTTTTTAGAATAACAAATTTTTTTTAAAGACGAAGTTTAAAATTATGTTTTTATTATTTTATTAATTAAGGGTGGTTGATTATACTTTGAATCATATCTTATCTCGAATATTTTTTTAATTTATAAATATTAATTAGGGTTATTGGATTTTGATATTCTCAACTATCATTTATTGGTCAGGATTAATATCAACTCAGTGAATATTTACAAACACTCCCAACTTTAAGTTTGTTTTCGTCCAATGACCATTTGCTAATTAAGAGTTAACACTATTAGTTTTTGATGATGTGGACCAATTATATGGCTAAAACACTTAGCAGAAAGTTGAAATTAATCATTAGGTCCATCAATATGAAACATATACACCCTGAAACCCGTCAATCTATATCTCCTAATCTGAACCATTTTACTTGTTGAATGTATATCTTAGGTAACAATAAACGCTAGATACCAAAAAAACAGATCTGATAGAGGCTGAGCGGGGGTGGAGTTGAAAAATGGCTCAAAGTTGGCTCCATTTTATAAAAAAAAATTAGCCGAGGTTAATTCTCAGTTAATAAGGGATCGTTGGAGAAAAATAAACTTAAAGTTGGGAGTGTTTGTAAATATTTACTAAATTGGGATTAATCCCGACCAATAAATAAAAATTGAGATTTTTAAATCCAATAAACTTATTAATTAACACCGATTAATTTAATATTTTACTTACACAAAATTTTAAATTAGTGTTTCTAATATTTTATAGAAAATGAAGTAATGATACGGAGGAAGTGAGGAACTATATCATAAAAGTTCCCCCTAAATATGGTCTAAAGTGTGTTGTTTGTCCCTCTCGGTTTGGTTTTTGAGTTAACGTATTTTTATTTCTAAAAAGAAGTTACAAGGATTATTTTGTTATTATTAAAGGTTATTGGATTTTAATAATCTCAATTTTTATTTATTGGTTGAGATTAATCTCAACTCAAAAAATGTTCAAAGTTACTTTTAATTTTAAACTTATTTTAATCCAATGATCCCTTACTAACTGAGAGTTAACCCCCATTAATTTTTTTTGATGAAATGATGACAACTTTGATCAATTATTCAACTCTAGCACCGCCTAGTCTCAATTAGATCCGCTCTCCATTGTTAGCCTTTATCATCACCTGAAATCTACCTCCAACGAGTTTGGTGGTTTAAATATAGAGGGGGAGATTGACGGGTTTTTGGGTGCGTAAGTTTCAAATTAACGGACCTGGTGATAGATTTCAACTTTTTGTTTAGTGTTTTGGCCACAAAAACAATCCACTTAATAAAACAAACTAACGGGGTTAACTCTTAGTTAGTAAGAGATCGTTGAAAGAAAATAAACTTAAAGTTAGGAGTATCAGTAACAATTTACTGAGTTGGTATTAATCCCAACCAATAAATAAAACTTAAGATTATTAAAATCCAATAACTCTATTATTAATAACCTATGATAGCGGGTTTTTTTTCTTTCTCTTTTTGGAAATTTGTAGAATGGTCTTTATGACATGTGCAAATTCGAAAAGAAAATATATATCAAAAAATTAATAAAAATAAACACATTAGCAAATTCGAAATCTTATATAGCATCCTAATATCATATGTTAAAGTTGTAAAGTAAAATAAAAAATTTAAAAAAGCCAAGAAAAATGGAACTTGAAACATTTTTGACTGTTGATATGTATGTGATTTGATTACTTATGCATCAGTACAAACAAATTCATGTTAATTGAAATTTACACCGAAATGAATATACAAATAAACACATTGTAACAATAAGGCAACGATGTCATGATGTAATCATCATCCGTCATCCGTAGTGTAATCATATTGTAAAGAAAACACGTACAAAAAGTTAGTAATAAGACAAAGTTTAAAATAATAAAATATAAAGGACCTGTCGCGACCTCCCCCCTCCGGCAACCCCACTCCGGCCACCTCACCTGTCGCGACCTCCCCCCTCGCCATCCTCCCCCGTCGCGACCTTCCCCCTACGTGACAGCCTCCACCACCGCACAGCCACCACCACAGCCCAGCTACCACCGCCGCCCAGCCACCACCGCCGCCTAGCCATCACCGCTGCCCAACCACCACCGTAGCCCCCTGTCACCACCCCCACCGCGAACCCAGCCACCACCGCAGCCCACCCCCACCCTTGCGGCCTAAACCCTAAACACCACCACCACAAACTCATCTCCACAACCCGTTCACCACCCATCTCCACCCATCTCCACCGTCAGCCACACACCACCCATCTCGCGACCACAGCCACCAGCCCTGCGACGGTCTTGCGACGGTCCTGCGACCACCGACCAGCCCCCTGCAATCGGTCTTCTTCATCGGTCATCTTCATCGTTCTTTGGTCGAGCTCCCGGTCGAAGCTTCATCTATCATCTTCGACCTTTGGCAGAGTTCTTCAAAGTTCTTCTCTTTTATTTCTTGATCGATCAATGTCTACAAGATCGCTTTGAGAAAATTCCAGCTTGGATGATTTGCACACAAGGTGTTCGATCAAATGCCCCTATGAAGTGAAGGTTTGAGAAAGCTTGTTTTTTTAGTAATTTGTGAAGTGGGTATTGTTTAAGGTGATTTGATCTTGAAATTCAAATTCGGCTCTTCTAATCTTTCATCGTATTGTTGGGTTGCTAATCTTTAACTAACGGCCATGGTGTGAGGGGTCATGTGGGGTACCATCTAGAGGGTGGGCAACTCGCGGTTGCTGCCCTCCTTCGGCTTGTATAGGGTTCCGTCGGTTTTCTACCCCTCCCAACTCATCTCGAGTTTGGCAGTTAACCTACGCGCATGGCTCCTACAAGGAGGGGTCGGAATGTTAAGCTAAAGGGCTCAGTGCAGGGCCCTGCTAGTGGTTTAAGGACATGCCCCTTCAAATCTTTCCACGAATGTAAAGACGGCAAACCTGGGTCTGGGGGTTTTTTCCGCCTACTTGAACACATCCAAAGCACCCACCTCAAGACAGAAAACCGAAGGCTGTCTTTGAAGGAGGCTATCTCCAAGGATTTAGAGCTTTTTTTGGATGTTGGGGAAGTTCTTAAGGCAGGTGATAAATGGTTGTGTGGAAGGTGCATGGTAGTGCATGCACTCAGTAGGGGGTGCAAGCATGATGATGAGGTCGTGTCGTTTGACATGTTCTCGGGGGATGTTGAAGATTTTATTGTTGGGATCCGGAAACCATGTCAAGTGGTGGTTGACACAAACCCACGTCACCCAGCAGGGCTCGGGGGTGATGTTAACCTCCTCGAGCGGGTTTTTTCACTCCCCATTCAGACTGTTAAAAGCATTCCCCCCAGTTGTCGGCTGTTGTTTGCTCAGGTTTTAACTGGTGCTTTGCGTAAAGTGGTGGGGTCGCCAGGTTCCGTTGAAAATTGGGTCAATTGCTTTTGCTTCCACATTGCACCTTGCGGGTGGTCAGACCATCCACCAGACGAGAGCGTAGATCAGGGAACAGAAAATCTTTGCAGTGTAGTAACATCTTGCACGCGCTAACAGTTTGGAAAAATGGGTCCGGGTTTGATGCTTTGGTCTCGTCCTTGTTGGATAGCGTGGGAGAGGCTGGTGCTATTAGGGGGGAATGCATGAGAGAGGAAGACAAGGAAAGGGACCCTAATGTTAAGCAATGTCTTCGGAAAGTCAGAGATGGGCATTTCACGGCTGTGATTAAGGTCCTATGCTCTAGTGGAGTTGCCCCTTTTGGTGAGTCGACCTTGAAAGCTCTTATTGATAAACACCCAGTGGTGCCACCCACGTCCTTGCCTTCCAACCCTTTAGCCCAACCCACTCTTGTTGTTGATGAGGAGTGTGTGTTCAAATGTATCCGGTCCTTCCCCAAAGGGACGTCATGTGGTAGGGACGGGATGCGGGCCCAACACTTGTTAGATGCTATTGGTGGCGAGGGCTCTGTGACTCCCTCAGTTTTGCTTACGAGCATTACTGAAGTTGTTAACTTATTTCTTGAGGGATCTTGCCCTAAAGTGCTTGCTGAGTTTGTTGCGTCGGCCCCCCTCACCCCCTTATTGAAGCCTGATAAAGGAATTCGGCCTATTGCTGTGGGGTGTATTTGGCGAAGGTTGGTTTCTAAGGTGGTGATGAAGAAGGTCGGGAAAGACATGGCCCAACACTTGGGGGACTTTCAATTTGGGGTAGGGATGCCTAATGGTGCAGAGGCGGTGCTTCACAGTGCAAACAGGTTTCTCAACTCTTGTCATGAAGACGGCTCCTTGGCCTTGCTTACTGTGGATTTCTCTAATGCTTTTAACACGGTCGACTGCACAACCTTCCTTCAAGAGGTTCATCAGCATTGCCCGTCAATCTATCGGTGGGTCCAATTTCTTTATGCTCAGCCTGCTAAGTTGTATGTTGGTAATGATTGTATCGGGGCTACTACCGGAGTACAACAAGGAGATCCCTTAGGGCCCCTTCTCTTTGCCCTTGCCTTACACCCCCTTATTCTTCGGGTCCAGGACCGTTGTAACCTTTTGTTTCATGCTTGGTATTTGGATGATGGAACGATTATCGGCAACGCGTCTGAGGTTGCTAAGGCCTTAGACATCATCAACGTGGAAGGGCCATCTCTGGGGCTTTATCTCAACATTAAGAAAACAGAGGTTTTTTGGCCGACATGCGATGGGCGTAAAGTTCAGGACGGACTTTTCCCGAGAGGGATTGGTAGACCAGAGAGGGGGGTTAAGCTCCTTGGCGGAGCTGTTAGCCGTGATCCTAGCTTTATTGAGGAGTTGGCTGGGCGGCGGGCCTCGGGAGCGGTTGACCTCATGAAACTCTTGCCCTGCCTTAAGAATCCCCAATGTGAACTACTTTTGCTAAGGTCGTGCATGGGAGTTGCTAAGTTACTTTTTGGGTTGCGCACTTGTCAACCCCATTTGATGGAGGATGCGGTATCTCGGTTCGATGATGGCCTCAGGGAGGCTATAGAAGACATAGTCGTGGGTGGTGGCCCTTTTTTGGTGATCTCCAATGGCGTTTGGCATCTTTGCCAATGCCTCTCGGTGGTTTGGGACTCCTTTCAGCTCGAGATGTTGGGGCTTATGCTTTTGTGGCCTCTAGAGCTCAGTCTTTGGAACTACAAGATCATATCCTTCGAAACAGTGGGGTCTTCGGGCTTGACCCGGACTATCAGCAGGCGCTCGAACGCTTATATGTCCTTCTCCCAGACTTGGATATTGGCGGTTTCTCTAATAAGGACACCGCCCCCTCGAAGCCACAAACAACTTTGGCGAATGCTCTGTTTAGCAAAATCGCTCAAAGCCTGGGAGAAGTTTTTTCTTTGTCATCCCGCCAAAAGGCAGTGTTTGAGTGCCTGAAGGGCCCCCATGCTCAGGACTTTTTGACCGTTATCCCGATTGAAGGGTTGGGACAGTGCATGTCTCAAGTAGAATATAGAGCAATTCTCAAATACCGGTTGATGATCCCTATGTACCCGGAAGATGAAACATGTCCGATATGTCGTAAAGCTTGCATGGATAAATATGGGGAGCACGCCCTTCACTGTAAAGAGCTACCTGGGTTCAAATATCGGCATGACTGGGTACGAGATGTTTTGGGGGACATCCTAAGAAGAGCTGGGATTTCTGTTAAGAAAGAAGCCCCTGTGAATTTCCTCACGGACCCTATGGAGGGGAGGTCTACTTTGCGACCAGCGGATCTGCTCGTCTTTGGCTGGGCTGGGGGCAAACATGCTTGTGTGGACCTCACAGGGGTTTCCCCTTTGGTTGGTTTACGGAAAAACGGTTTTGTAGCTGGTCAAGCAGCAAGAAAGGCAGAATCAAAGAAAGTGGATAAACATGCTAAAGCTTGCGCAGAGAACCAGCACGTTTTTGTTCCCTTTGCCTTTGATACATTTGGCTCTCTAGCGCCAGAAGCTATCAACTTTTTGACCAGGGTCCAACGGGTCATAGACAACCATTGCTCATCCCCGGGGAGGCAAGGATTTGTTTTTGGAAGGTTAGGATTTGCTATTCAGAAAGGGGTGGCGGCGCAGCTTGTTGCCCGTCTACCTTCTATTTTGATGTAACTTGACATAACATTATTAATTAAATGTTGTTCTCCAAAAAAAAAAAATAAAGGATTAAAAAGTAAATAGACGCTTAAAAAGAGATAATAAAATAAAAAAAGTTGAAAAAAAACAATGAATGTTTTTCAATATCATCATCATCTTTAGTATGATAAGTGATAGGCTTGTGGCCAATTTAAAAAAACTTGCAAGTCTCTGTGGACAAAACGAAAAATCTTAAATTCATTGTAGCATTTTACTCCGTTTTAATATATAGATTCATTGGTCAATCAAAGCTGTAATTTTATAGCAACTTCTAGCGGTGATGTAGAATTCAAAGTTTGCATCATCCGTCACATTACTTTCATTACCCATCGTGTACGTAAAGGCCCTTTAGGATACTCACTTTGTTTAATGAAACAATACCTAAGAAGATCTCACTTGTATATTACTCTAAGATTTATCTATCATCTATTTGGAGTTACTTTTTTCAACATCAAACTTACTACTATAAACAGTAATATCTTATTTATGTTAGTATAATTTTGAACTAATTTTAGCTTGTTGGAAAGTTTTCACAAAGAGAACACAAACTCATAAATTTTAATGTATATAATTAATATATAAATGTAGTTATTTGTGTTTGAGTTTATGGAAAAATCATGTCCATGTTTTTTTTTAAAATAGTAACATTATCCAAGCACCCTTTCCATCTAACCAGAGAATGACGTGTCTTCAACATGTTTGAGCGGTGTAGGCTCCAACCACTGCAAGGTGGTCTAGCGGTAGGCGGCTTGAGCGTTCTAGTGGCACTACAAGAAAACATGGCTATGGCGACGACATTTGTCGTCGCGATAGGGTCTGTTTGTCGTCGCCATAGGCTATGGCGACGACATGTCGTCGCCATAGCACCAGTCGCCACAGACTCGTCGCTATAGCCATTTTATTGTCGTCGCCAAAGTTGTAGTCGCTACAAAGGTCTATCCCGACGACATGTCCTCGCCACATAGTTGTCGGCAAAGAATTTCCCGTATTATATTTTAATTAAAAATAATTTTTTTTCCTGGGCTATGGCGACGACATGTCGTCGCCATAGGCCTTTTATTATTTATAATTATTTTTATAAAAATTAAAATAAAATAAATTTGACCAACACTATGGCGACGACATGTCGTCGCCATAGACCAACTCTTTCTATTTTTAATATTTAATTTTCTTTTTATTTTCCTGATTTTTTTATAATTTTTCAAGTTATGAAAACAAAAACAATTAATGACATAACCTACAACAAAATCAATTAATAAATCTTAAACATAATTTAAAAAATACAATTCAAATCCTAAAACATTTTAAATTCATGTTCTAAAATACAATTCAAATCTAAACATTTTCTAATACACATTTTAAATCTTAAAGGAATAATCAAATCAACAACTAAATAACCAAATAAACTTATATTATCATCTAGAAAATATTTAAATCCACAAACCAATAACCAAATCAAAAAACTTATATTATCATTCTAAAATTACAAACTAATAATCAAATTAAACAACTTTTATATCATCATTCTAACAAAACAAACTATTATCATTCTAGCAATGCAAACTAATAACCAAATTAAACAACTTATATTATCATTCTAACAAAACAAACTAATAACCTAATCAAACAACTTTTATGTTATCATTCTAAGATACAAACTAATAACCAAATCAAATAACTAATAATCTAATCAAACAACTTTTATTATATCATTCTAAGATACAAACTAATAACCAAATCAAATAACTTATATTATCATTTTAACAACACAAACTAATAACCAAATCAACCAATTAACTTATATAATCAATATAACAACACAAACTCATAAGCAAACCAAACATATTACATTATGATTTTAACACCATATTTTAACCAATAATCGAATATCACAACTTATTTTATCATTCTAACGACACAATTCATTTATCATATAATTAGTTCATAGAAAGAAGATAAAATACACACCTTATAATTTTGACAAAGATGATACAACAACTCTAGAATAGTGGTGGTGGAGTGGTGGTGGAGTTGTGGTGGATGCTGGAGGTCCCGGTGGTGGATGTTTTTTATGGTGAGGGTGATAGGAGTGGTGGTGGGGGTGAAGGGAGTGGAATCAAAGCTAGAAACGATGATGGTGGTGGGTTTTAGGAGATGATTTGCCGGTGGGGTGAAGGTAGGTCGCGGTTGTGGTGTGATTTGTTTTGGTAAAATGAAGAAGAAATGATAAGGCAGACCGTAATTTAGTGCAAACTGCACCTTATGGCGACGACATGTCGTCGCCATAGGGTTATATTATTTTTAATTTTTTTCTTCGTTAAAGGCGGGATAAATGCGCGCCTAAGTGAAAACACCTATGGCGACGACATGTCGTCGCCATAGGTCTTTCACATTTTTTTTATTTTTTTGCTTTAATTATTATTATTATTATTATTATTATTATTATTATTATTATTATTATTATTATTATTATTATTATTATTATTATTATTAGTATTAGTGTTGTTGTTGTTATTAAAATTATTATTATTAATATTATAATAATAATAATAATAATAATAATAATAATAATAATAATAATAATAATAATAATAATTTATTATTACTTACTATTATTATTATTAATATTAGTATTAGTATAAGTATTTTTATCGGTTATTTATTTATTTATTTATTTTTTTTATTATTATTATTATTATTATTATTATTATTATTATTATTATTATTATTATTATTATTATTATTATTATTATTATTATTATTAGTATTAGTATCCATATAAGTATTATTATTTATTACGTTGTGGTAAACAAAACCTAGGTATCATAACGGTGTATTGTTGATTTTATTAGACATCCATTGATCCAACGTTAGACATCCATTAATCCAACGTTAGACATCTATTGATCCAACGTTGACCTTTTTATACACTTATTGATGATAACTAAGTATAAATAAAGTTAATTTACCAGTCATTGATGATAGTTAAGCGTTGTTTAACTATGTAAACAATGATGTAATCAACCCTAATCATCATAAGAGCACCTTTGAGTATGTATAACCCTGATCGTCATAAAAGCACATTTGAGTTAAACATAAACAATGATGTAATCAACCTTAATCATTATAAGAGTACCTTTGAGTTGAACATAAACAATGATGTAATCAACCTTAATCGTCGTAAGAGCACCTTTGAGTATGTAATCAACCCTGATCGTTATAATCGCACATTTGAAGTTGAACATAAACAATGATGTAATCAACCCTAATCGTCATAAGAGCACATTTGAGTTGAACATAAACAATGATGTAATCAACCCTAATCTTCATAAGAGCACATTTAAGTATGTAATCAACCCTAATCGTCATAAGAGCACGTATGTAATCAACCCAAATCGTCATGAGAGCACATTTGAGTTGAACATAAACAATGATGTAATCAACCCTAATCGTCATAAGAGCACCTTTGAGTATCATGTACTCAAACCTGATCGTCATAAGATCACATTTGAGTTGAACATAAAAAATGATGTAATCAACCCTAATCGTCATAAGAGCACCTTTAAGTATGTAATCAACCCTGATTGTTATAAGACCACATTTGAGTTGAACATAAACAATGATATAATCAACCCTAATCGTCATAAGAGCATCTTTAAGTATGTAATCAACCCTAATCCTCTTAAAAAAAACTTAATTTACATTAACATGCATAATTCAACAATGATCTTTATAACTAGAGCATAGCTAAATTTTAACCTAGGTAATTTACATTAATGTGCATAATTCAATAATGTTTGAAAATTCATTGCTGATAATTAAGCAGAACAAAACTTAACCTACAGTTAATAAATTATTATTTCCACAAAGTACTATCAACGTATATAATTTAACATCGATAAATATAATTGGATTTAACTGATATAAGTTATCTATAATTATAATTAATAAAAATAAGATTTGTTAATATTATTATTATGACTTGTAATTATATATATAATTATTATTTTTATTATTTTTATAAAAAATCCACAAAGTATTATTTTTATACATATAAGATTTGTTAATGTTATTATTTTTATATAAAAATCCACCTTATGGCGGCGACGTCGTCGCCATAGATGTTTCACAAAAGGCGGGGTTATTTCCCTCCAATTTATTTAGAGGGAAAAAGAATAAAAATTGGTTTTTACCTATGGCGACGACATGTCGTCGCCATAGATATTTCATAAAAGGCGGGCATTTTTGCCGCCGATTTATTTAAAGGAAAAAAAAAGAAAAAATTGGTTTTTACCTATGGCGACGACATGTCGTCGCCATAGGTAAAACAAATTTTTTGTGTCATCTGAAATAAATAGAAATTATGACAAAATTACCTATGGCGACTAAATGCGGCGACGACTTTCGTGTCGTCGCGATAGGTGACACCTAAGGCGAACGACATGTCGTCGTGATAGAACTTTAGTAGCCAAAAACCAAATCCACACTATAGCGACGACATGTCGTCGCGATAGGGTGACCTATAGCGACGAAATCATGTCGTCGCCATAGGTCCAGTCGGGATAGGGTCAGATTCTTGTAGTGTGGAGATCAGGGGATCGATCCTCCATGCTGGTTAATGAGTCCAATACCATTTAATTTTTTAGCATGTTCTTTCCGGTAACTCTTAGACTCTGCAATGTATACAATCTAGTTCAGTGAAGTTGAAGACAAGCTAAATAAAGAACTAAAAGATTTAAGTGGTATCAACATCATAGTTACAATATTAAAAAGGAGCTTGCTAAGTTAGACTGTATCTACCGACTAAACTATTCTAGTTGTGACCAGTGTCTCGCTCAAACACTACAAGAAAGGTTACCATTAGCGGCGACACCATTAGCGGCGACAACCACCAATAGCGGCGACGACCATTAGCAGCGACACCTTTAGCGGCGACGGTCGCGGCTATTAGTCAACGATCTGTCTGGGGTTTCTAAACTTAGATCTCGCCGTTAAACCCTACTAATAGCGGCGAAATCTGTAGCCGCTATTAGTCTTCTTCCTTGTAGTGAAAACATATGAACAACCACATATCAACTACTTTTTGTAATATCTTTTGTTAAAAATATTTGATTTTCAATATATTATTTTAAAGAAAATAACCCTTTCAAATAATATTGGATACAATAATCACTAAATTGTAACCGATATATATTCCCATATGTTTTATTTATCTTACTCAGTTTAAAAAAGATTAACAAATCTTAAAAAACATATAAGGTAAGAATATTTGATGAAAGATGAAAATTTTAAATGAATCTAATAGCGAACAAAAGAACTAGTTATTATTGTGTAAGATAGCTTTTTTTTAGATATATAATTACAAGTTTACACATAATCAAGTATCTCTAAATCATTTAGCCACCAAATTAATGTGTATCCTCTAATTTATTATAACCACTTAGCCTTGCATTAAAGTGTAGTATAATTTCCTGAAAGGTAAAAAAAATATGACATGATACAACTTCTTCGATCAATAAAAAAAATAAATGATTATTGCATCTAATAATAGCGATAATATTATATAAAAAAATAGTTGGGGGTTGGTCCGTTAGTTGCATTTATTCTCGCATGAATGATTACAGGTTTTGGATTTTAGGTAGTAAGTACATACATATACGTGTCTATAATGTAGACGGGTCGAAATGTGTAGGACTTGCGGAATTATGTTATAAAGAGAATAGAGCTTATCACGACCCACATCACCCCAAACGTCCTTTTCGTCCTTAATGATCTCACAAAAATGATTTGGCTTTACCCTTATGTAGTAAGTCGTCGCTAACGTGGCATACATGTTGCGAACTAACGAGCCGACAATTTATCTAGAATGGACGTGTTTAGGTCATAGGTAGACGGTCTTTAATGTAAGTAACATCAGCTTGACATGAAGTCTACTTTTTAACTACTTTTTTGAACTTTATTAATGATAGACGGGGCAATTTCATAATACCCTTAGAATTTTTAAAATATAATATATTCAATTATGCTTGAAACATCGTATATTATGTATTGAATACTCGTTGTTTAAGGAAAAATTGATGTATTATAATATTAGATGAGGATATGTAAAGTTCTTCCATAATCGATGTATTATATTTTATTATAAAAAAATGATATAATAATAATCATTAAAAACATGTATTAATAAGGTGATCTAGGTTATTCAATTTAATTATATCTGATACTAAACTTGTATCTATTAGATTTAGTTGACTAATAGTTAGAAATTATGACTATGATGAAATATATCAATAATTTGTGTTTCTCTTACCATAAAGATGTTTTTAGATATCTAGACTAGCTATAGTTGTAATTTTGTTTAAATATTTTCAGAATTTAAAAAAAATCTAAATTATGTGAGTCATAAATTATTAAAGGTCAGAATATCTATATGTGCATGCAACAATGACTTACAAGAAACAAGTAAAGTAAAACTTCAATCTTAAATTCTTAGGGTGTATTTGGGTAAAAGAATGACCGGGGGTCGAGATAAACAATCGTCATTTTATATGTATGTTTTATACATTACTTCTACCCGGTACTTAGAACTGATGATGTCATACATTTTATAAACTAGACTAAAAAATAGTAGTAAATAAGGATGCTTACGCGCCTTTCTTAAAGATGTCAAACGCGTTACGAAAGATGAACTCAAAATTGATTCATCAACTTTTATTTTTAAATAAATTGGATGATTTTGTATCGGTTGTTTGAAAGATAAATGTCGATAACATAGTCACATTACATAATACATGCATTCAGAAAAAAATTTGAAGCATAAAGAGAATAATACTAGTGAATATGTCTCCATAATTGCATAGCGAGAATTGACTAAGTTTTAACACTCATGTCACATATGAGATAGTATGGTGCTATAATATTAGAAATTATCTTTAAAATTACATCGTAAGGAAATATAGTTAATCCGTTACTTATAGTTTTAGTTGTGTGATGTATTGATGTTTGTCCTTTATAAAAATAATTTGAGTTTAAATCTCTAAAAATACAATATTAGGTAAAATTTAATTAAAAAAATAAAGAAAAAAGGAAAGAAAAAGTGGTCTGTGTATCCGAACAACATCCTCAAATCACGTATAAATTAATATGTTGAGAACATTGAAGTGCTATATAATATTGGAAGCTCCAATCCATAACTAAGTGTTTTTTATCGTCTAGTGGCTTCTTATGATTAAGTGGGGGTTCACCCACAATTCCACAAATAGTAAAAATCGATTTTAAAGGTAAAGGTATTATCTAATGGTTGTTATCTTGTGCAGGTGCTATTGAAATTTATAATGTTGGTTTTGATAGTTTATGCGTTAAATTTGGTAAAATGAAATGATTCAATAATTGAGAAATAAGATTATTCAGTAATACACATTGAATGATGAGATTACGTGTTGAATTACATGACAATTTTAAATAAAATCTACATGAAAACATAAATAAAAATAAAAACACCGCAACAACATTTTTCTTTTTTATTAAAAAATCATATTTTGAAAGCAAAAAAAAATTAATCTTAAAGCAGCTTTTACTTTTACGTTTGTTTCTCGATGACCAGGACAATATTATTCGAAAGCCAGTTTTGAAAATAATTAATGTGGGAATGTTGGTAAAATAAGTACATCAAAACACTAAATTCATAAATAAAATATCATATTTTAAAAATTATAAGAAAAAAAATAAAAATAAATTATGAAAATAACAAAAACCTTGAAGCAATTTTCATGGTTTATATGTTCACGCTTCTATAACTTGTATATTATCATGCAAATTTAATTCGGTAAAAGTTATATTGAAGCATAAACACTAGTATACACAATTATCGGGGTGTTTGGCAAAAAATGATAATATTAATAATAAATAATAAAATGAAAAATAAGAAGATTCAAATCATAGGTTCAATTAAAATGTAGGTTAAATGTAGTGTAGAGCCACGTACCAAAGCGTTGGTGGTGCTGGTACTATCCAGATGGACCATCAACCTTTAATATAAGATTTAATACAAAACTATACAAAACTAAAAACGTTGTTTTAAACAAATGTGATATATAAAATAATTTATATAAATGTTTAAAACTTTAATCAAGTAACAAAGTTCAATCTACTATTAGTCTATTCTCTTTAAATGTTCCTTTTGCTATAATGGTATTCAACTTCTATCCAACTATGCTCATTTTAATCAAACTAATAGTCGTATGCTTACATGTCCCACGATCTTTCTTATGCAAGCTTGGCGTCGCTAATAAAAAGTCTTGCACCAAGCGGCACACCAGCCAGTCATACACTGATACATGACATAATGATCATTGCTAGGTCAATCGTTGGTATTATTTTGTCCGATAAACCATTTCAAACTAATTGTAGTGTACATTCAAAACTAAAATTATAAACATAATATTAGTTCTAATAAATAGATTAAGCTAGTGAGTGTCACTCATGCTTCATCACAAGTAAAACGAAAATTAGAAAAGAAAGAAACAAAAAAAATCAACTCGAAGTAAAAAAATTTAATAAAAGAAAAGAAAACAACCGGAAGCTAAAATTTGTAAATTTCATCACCAAAATTCATAAAAATCTTAAAAATCAAAAAGTAAAAACCCAAAAAGAATTGGAAAAAGAAATAGAATACGAAATGGGAAAAAACTTTAAAAAACAAAACAGGAAAAAGAGAACAATTTCAAACAAATGTTAGTCGATGTCAGGTTTCACGTAATTAGAAACTAACAGAATTATCAAATAGTTGGACTAGTACTGTTATTACTAACAAAATCAAAAGTTGGGATTAATACTTACTAAATTATTAGTTGGGATTAATATTAGCCAACTGTCAACACTTTGGATTATTAAAATCTAATTTTGTATAATAATAATTATAGTAATAATAATAATTATTATTATTATTATTGTTATTGTTGTTGTTGTTGTTTTTATTATTATTATTATTATTATTATTATTATTATTATTATTATTATTATTATTATTATTATTATTATTATTATAAGAATCATTATTATTTTTATATCTATACTCATTTAGACACATTTTTAAACGTGTTAGACCTGTTTTTGACTCAAGGACGCTTAACCTAAACACTAATTCATATTATTTCACATTTGTTCATATGATGATAACGAGTTGTGTCATAAATTGCAGCCCTACATTGTGTCATAATGAGTCACTAAAAGTTATGAAATCCTATAAGGATTGTAAGGGTTAATTTACATCATATTAGAGTATAGATCTTTATATTTTCTTGTGTTCCGTTATGATTGACCATTATTTGATGAATTCATTGAGTTTAACCCCTAATTATAGTTATTGCCCAAGTTTGACCTACATTGATACGTTGACTTAACATGTATTTTTAACAACATTTTTTCTTCATATTCTACTAAACCTTGCACTTGTAAGGATTAAAACTCATATCACTTTGATGGGGAACATTGATATGTTGATTTAACATATCATAATACGCCATAAGTATCACAATGAGTTGTAATACGTTATAATGGGTCATTATAAGTCTTTATGATATATAAGAAGTTATAGTAGTTCATACATACGCATGACTAACTATTATGAACTAATCAATTGCTCATGCTTAATCCTAATTATCAAACATAATCAACATTAATCTTAATACACCTTAATCAATCTTATTTTAAACTAATTTACCTTGATTGCAACTATTTTCCTAATCAATAGATGTTAAACTCATTGACCCTAAATGGTGATGATCGGTCATTATCAACTTTAATTATCCATATGTGATCAATACTTTGACTATTATTGACTCTCATTCACTTATAGTAATTTCCTTTGATTGATCAAATTCGATGTATGTATTTAATTTATTGTGGTATCAATGAATCATCGTATTAGAAGGTTTATATTTACACATATTGAACTTTTGTATGGAAAGATGATTATTTGCATGAATTAGTAACAACTAGAGGCAATAATCCTAACTCATTTGTTTTTAGTTAGGCAGTTTTGGACATTGTTTATACGTATATGGGTAGACCTGACAAAACAAACTCATTCATTATATTTTATGTCATTATGGGTGCTAATTCTAACACCTTGGGTTAGTTTGGGTAAAAATAGTATTTAATAGGTCTTAATGGGTCAAGATGGGTAATAACAAATGTAGAAACGGCTTAGGATGAGTCATTCTTGCACAATACACAAGTTACTTGTATGTAGTGTGTTTTATTGAGCTTTATTTGTTTGTAATTTGTTAAAAATAAGAGTTGTAAATATATTTGATATTGATATGTTATGAGTGTGATGTGGTAATTTATTCATTATAGGTGCAAAGGTTGAAAGAACAAATAGCGGAGTTAGAACAAGATAAAGTAGAAAAGAATGCTATGATGGAGAAAATTAAAGAAAATGCAAGGTTATATGCTGAAATGAGTGAGAAACTTCAAATGCTATCACAAAACCTACCATAAAACATTCCATCAAGTTAAGGAATTAGTTTATGCTAGTACACATTATGATTTCTATATTACCTTTGATGTTTTTTGATGATTTGGATATTTTATGCTATTTGGTTTGGATTAACTTGTGATGTTTTTGGATGTTTTTGAATATTTAATGTATTGAAATTGGATATTTATGCTATTTGGTTTGGATTAACCTTTGATTAAGTTTGTATATATTTATGAAAGTTATGATATATATCATTTACAGGAAAAGGTTGAATAACATTATGAAAAACAAATCTTTCAAAAATATTAGACAAAATTCGTAGCTAAATCCGTAATAATAATTTTATAAAATCCGTAACAAACTAATTGCAAATTCATAGCAAAATTGGTAACAAAAGCATAACAAAACTCATAGAAATGTAAAAAATCTATAGCTAAATTTTGTAGTTAATATTTGTAGCAAATTCCTAGAAAAATCGTCGATAGCAAAACCGTGGCTAAAATTCATAGCAAACCTTTCCGTAGCAAAAATTCTGTAGCCAAAATCAAACAAAACTCTGTAGCAAACTCCATAGCAAATATTCGTAGCCAAATGCGTAGCTAAATTAGCGACGCCAATTTGTGTAGCTAAACCCGTAGCAAATATTAGTCCGTAGCAAAATTCCGTAGCAAGACAAATTAGCGACGAAAGTATCATCTACAAACCAAATCCGTAGCAAATTCGTAGCAAACACTTGTTTTGCTATGGATTTGACCGTAGCAAATACTTTTTTCTGTAGTAGTGAGACATTTGCTCGCGAAACAAACAGACTGAACCATTAAATGCTGAACCATTCAGACATTTGAACCATTAAGATGTTGATTAAGAGGCTGTCAAACAGCCCTTAGTTATGAACGTTAGCAATGGAAAGGTTTACGGACATGTTTCTTTTTAATTGTTTTTTTATTTCTGAAAATTATGTAGCAATAACTCTATTGACATTAGAGATACAATTCTTAGTTATAATTTTTAAAAAGATAATGAAGTTTATAAAGTTGGTTAAGTTAAAAGAAAATGAATGAACTGGATATAAGTTATTATCTTTTATCCATCATAGCATTTAGGTTGTTTAATTATGTACATGTATCACATCTAATATCTAAACCATTGATTTGTTTGGAACAATACGCCTAAGTAATGATATCTAATAATGGGGTGGGGTTTGAGACCAATGACAAAGTCATTTGTAATTAGAATGATGAAGTTCTTTTTAACGTCAAGGGTTCTAGTTCACTGTGATAAATTGGTGTAAATTAGTTGTGTAAAATTAATAGTAAATAAAATAAATGTCTGAGTTGTCATTCCAAATAAATAATACAAATAAAAAACGACATCTAACAATATCACTATCAAGGTACGATCTAAATAATTACCCATAAGTAACGATTAAAAAGATTATTAGAAAGTTAAATAATCTAAACACAAATCCAAGCAAGAGGATAAAAATAGATATTAATTAATTATTAATAATTAGATTACAAATAATATTAATTCTTTTTATAATTATTCTATAACCATCAATATTGTTGATAATTGAGGATTAATAATTATTAAATTGTTGATAACTAGTATTACATACGCGTTTGGCGGCGGTTTCATGATCCGTGATTATATATTCTTGAATACTGATACAATAGAGGTGTTAAATTTTGTAGTGTAAAAATAAAAAAAGACCAACAAAACGTTTACCATACTTAAAATAACCAAAACAAAAAAATAAATGCGTGAAAGAAAATAAAATATAAGAAAAAGAAATAAAAAAAGATTAAAAACAGGGTAGGGGTGCTGCTAAGGATCGAAGTTGGATTGCTAAGTGAAGAAGACGTGCCTCTTATAAACGACAAAAAAAAAAGCAAGGAGAGAACAAACGGCCCTATCAACAAATATCATGTGGTGTGATAACTTGTTTTTCAATGGAATCGAATATAGTAATATGTTAACTAACATTAACGGGTGAAGTTACTTGTGCATTCAACCGAAACATACACATATGGATAAATAAGCATGTTATGCGTTCGTACAACGAAATGACGTCTTGAGAACATAGATAGAACTAAGAGCTTCACAAAGATATATATATATATATATATATATATATATATATATATATATATATATATATATATATATATATATATATATATATATAGAGTTTAGAAAACATCATGTTATTAAGTTAAATATATATATATATATATATATATATATATATATATATATATATATATATATATATATAAACAACATGATTACAATATATAAAGATGATTTTAAAAATAAAATTAAGTTTGTTTAAACCATTGTTTTTTTCTTTTTATTTAAAAAGCGAGAAGATGAACACGAAAGCCAGGATGAACCATCTCTTCTGATTTTTTTAAGCTACTGAAAAATACACATGTAAGTAAATTATAGATTTAAATAACCAAAAAACAAAAAGAAATCAGAATATCCAAAAAAGAAAAGACACCTATTTTGATCTCGAACAGGCGTCATGTTTAATTGGTCTAATCTTAATTGTCTACCACTGAGCCAAGTGGTCGAGTTTAATAAATTGTTGTTTAATTAACTATAAAAAAAATCCCAATAATAAAGATGCATTGGACCTTATATATCATGCATTAACTATGGTATGTTACTGTAGATCAAGCTGCAATTTGTATGTATATAAATTACAACAACTAGATAAGTTCATTATTAAATTAATAACTATTAAATAATTACTTAAAACAAAACTAAACTTGTTCCCTAAATTTATATTTATAAGTATATATAAATAGGGAGTTAAGGGTGTAAATTAGAGACATCTTTCCATCGAATGTTACAAAGAGTTGTGACCCTAATCCTCTACCTCCTCCCTATCCCGACCACCGATTCTCTACGTGCCACCATCGTCATTATGATTCAGAAAGAAGGATTTGGTTTCCATCTTTAACTAGGTGAAAAGGATGGAAGCCACCATCAAGATAAGCATATGTCACGTCGACCAAGTAGTCAGATTTGTTGCCAAGCCATTCGGAGACCTGGTAATGCATTGGTGATAATGTTACAACATGCTAAAAATGAGCAGGGGATTGATCAGATGAGGTGCAAAGGGTAGAAAGAGTTGGTCATCATAAAGTTTAGCGTGCAAAATAAGCTTGACAAAGTTAAGAGAGAATTTTTGAGTTTAAAGATTGGTCAACGACACATTGGGGGTAGGCCTCAAAGTTTAATGAAATGGCACGTCTGGTGCCCCATCTAGTTACTCCCGCAAAGAGAATGATCAAATGTTATATCCAAGGGTTACCTTTCAAGTTTCGCACTTTTGTGAAACAAGTGTCCTGTGGACCTTTGAATCAAAGGTGGAGCTTAGGGGTATTGTTTATGATAATTTGTCCCTAAATGACGAGGTTGTGAAGGATCACAAGAAGAAACTGGCCTTCGTAGGGAAATAAAAAATGAGAATTTGGACAGTGGTGGTGTGATATGATGAGTCCATGTACAATTTCTTGCACGTAAAAAACCAACATACATTTTTTTGTCTCGTAAAGGTCCCTCAACAATATTTACACATAAAAAACCAACATACTTTTTTTTCACATAAACCCCCTCAACAGAAAGCATGTTGATCTTTTACGTATAAAAAATTATTTAGGGACTTTTATGTTGTGGGGTTCATTTGTGAAAAATTTGAAAGTATGTTAGTTTTTTATGTGTAAAATTGTTAAGAGACTTTTATGAGATAAAACATAAATTATGTTGGTTTTTTATATGTAAAAAAATTGTTCAGTAACTTTTATGAGAAACAAACTAAAAACATGTTCAATGTATATCCGAACAACATCCTCAAATTACGTCTAAATATGTTGTTAGGCAAGAGGTAGCTAGATTTTTGATACATATACGTGAAGAGTAAGCTTGGGAACATTGAAGTGCTACATAATATTGAAAGACCTCCAATCCATTATATAAGTGCATTTTATCGTCTACTGGCGATTGTTGATGATTAAGTGGATTTAAACCCAAATAGTGAAAATCGATTTTAAAGGTAAAGGTATATGTATCTAACATCTAATGTGTGTTACCGTCTGTCAGTGTTGTTGAAATTTGTAATACTTGGTTTCGATAATTAATTTGTCCATTAATATTCAAACACCAGTTTCAAATAAAATCTACATGAAAAAATAAATAAAAATAAAAATGTCGTAACTGCATATTCTAATTTTTTTAAAAAATCATTTTTTAAAATTTAAAAAGCATTGGCTTGTATGTTTGTTTCTTGATTACAAGTATAATACTATTCAAAAATCAGTTTTGACAATAATTTACGTTGGAATGTTGGTAAAAGTAATAAGTAGGTCTAAACACTAAAATCAATTTTTTAAATATCATATTTTAAACATTCTAAGAGAAAAACAAAAATAAATTTTAAAAATAACATAAAACCTGAAACAGTTTTCATGATATGTATATTCATGCTTTCATGACTTGTACATTATCACGCAAACTTAGTTTTGTAAAAGTTATATTGAAAGTAAGTGCTAGTATATACGTAAGTTTATAAAATATCATATCTTATAATTTATAAAATAAAGCTAAAAAAATATGAATATGTCACCTGTCACATGGTGTGTTTGGCAATAAAATAATAATAATAATAATAATAATAATAATAATAATAATAATAATAATAATAATAATAATAATAATAATAATAATAATAATAATAATAATAATAATAATAATAATAGTAATAATAATAATAATAATAATAATAATATAATAATAAATAATAATAATAATAAAAAAAATAATAATAATAATAATAATAATAATAATAATAATAATAATAATAATAATAATAATAATAATAATAATAATAATAATAATAATAATAATAATAATAATAATAATAATAATAATAATAATAATAATAATAATAATAATAATAATCATAATCATAATAATAATAATAATAATAATAATAATAATAATAATAATAATAATAATAATAATAATAAATAATAATAATCAAAATAAAAAAAATAAAAATTAAGAGGGTTCAAATCATAGGTTCAATTAAAATGTAGGTTAAATATGGAATTCATACCGTAGAGCCACCTACCAAATCGTTGGTGGTGGTGGTACTATCCAGATGGATCATCAATTTTGATACACATCTAGATCATATATTACTATCGAAAGGGGTTGGGTGCTCTTCAAACTGAAAAATGGATAGATAAACACGATTAAAATAACGCATATCCATTGAAACACGGTCCGATAAAAAAATAATATGTCAATACTTCTTATACAACGTTGTTTAAACAAATGTGATATAAATAAAAAGAATTTATCTGTATGTTTTAAATTTTACTCAACTAATAAAGTTTAATCAATTATTCTCTTTAAACGCTCCTTTTGCTATAATGGTACATTCAACTACTATCCAACTATGCTCATTGAATCAAACTAATGGACGTATGCTTGCATGTCATATGATCTTTCTTATGAAAGCTTGACGTCACTAACAAAAGTCAAGCACAAGCGGCACACAAATCAATCATACACCGATTCATGACATAATGATCATTGCTAGGTCAATCGTCGGTATGATCTTGTACTGCAGCATAAATAGTAATTAGGTGTGTACGATGCATCATTATAAAGTAATTGTAGTGTACATTCAAAATTAAAATTAAAATCACAATATTAGTTCTAATAATGATTTTTAGTTTCGGCTAGGGTTGTCTGTTTTGTTATCGACTTATCTTGATCCACTTTTCTTCAAAGTAAGGGTCACCCATGCTTTGTCGCAAGTAAGGTGAAATTTTAAAAAAGCAAGAAAGGAAGAAATATCAGCTCGAAGTAGAAAGTCTAAAAAAAGAAAAAAAAACCAAGCTAAATTTTGTAAACTTTAACATTAAAATTCATAAAAATCTACAAAATCAAAAAATAAAAACCCAAATGGAATCATAAGAAGAAATAGAAACGAAGTGTAAATTAAAACAACTTAACAAAACAGGAAAAAAAAAGAAACAATTTCAAACCAATATCAGTCAAGCCAGGTCTCGAACCCAAGACGCTTGAGATATAGGACTTACATGCGGCGACTTGTTAGTTTATTAGTGATGCAAATGATTAAAAATATAAATGTCAGGTATGCAAAACAAGGTTTTGAAACTATAGAGATGCAATATTAAAATGAACAAACGTCAGAGATATAAATAGTAATTTACTCTATAAATTAAGAAAAGCCTGGTTTTATCCGAATATAAAATATGAATAATAGTTATATCTAATGTAAGAAATTTCAAAAAAGATAAATATAGTTAAACTTTATAGCCCAGTCAAGTTTGATTTGGCTGGCCCATTGACCGGTTTGGCTAGTTTCATGGTTTTAAACTGAACCACACAAAAACACTTCAGAATTCACAAAACTTACCCTTGTACCTGTTTGCCGTGTTAACTCATTGACATAAAGGTTACCTTCTTGCCTTGCTACCGTCAACCTCGAGTCATCTCCATCCGGAATGGAGAACAACAAACTCTTGTTTTTGTTGCTTTGAAATTACCAACAGGGAGACGAGAATACAATGGTGTGTGCGAGAGTGAGGGTGTGCGATAAACGAGTTGGATCGAATAAAAACTTTACCCATCTTTTAAGTTACGTACAAAAGATCAAAGATAAAGCAAGATAAAGGTGTAGGTTAAAAGCAGTATTAGAGTATGTGTAAGTGAACTGTTGTAAAAAAATATGTATAGATTTTACATAATATAATATTCGCATTACAAATAGTGAAGATTTAATTAGAGAGCACATCAAAGAAATCAGAGAAGATATGTCAGATAAACCAACAAGGAAACACAATTGTACAACCTTTTCACTCTACCAAAATGAGAACAGTATCAGGTTTACCACAATCTTCAACAATAAGCATACATCATATCTATATAACTCACACAATAAGCTACTGCGAATCACGGCTGCTCTGCTGCCACAAGTTAATGATATCAGTAGCCTGATTCAGAAGAATAATCACCTGCTTTTGGGAGATCCATGGCTTACTCTCCAGCATCACCTTCAGTTCTTCCCATGCATCTTTTCTTGGCCAAAAATAATAGGGACTAACGGGAATAGTCCCGTAACCTGGAATCACCTGGTCCAGGGCTAACCCGATGTTTTTATCCATCCATGTGAACTTCAACACCAGCCTCGTCTTCTCCATCGGCTTCACCACCACTCCAAGCTTCTACAAGTTTCACACAATCGAATCATCAACACTGCTTTTGTGTTTTAAGTTATGGTTTATAGGTTTATTTTTTGAGTTTTTGAACCGTTGTATGTGATAGAGAGACCATTGATAATGCAAAAAGGGTGATAAGAAGGCTGATCTTTAAAAGAATGAGTGATTTTGGACAAAGAGTGCCGAAGACAACAATTTTATAAAATCAATGAAGGGTCTAGATGAGTCCGCTTTGCGATTTATCTTTGTGCCATAACTCAAAATACGAATAAAATTAAATTTTACATCAACATAAATTTAAAACAAACTAACTAACTAACAAACATACCTAGTGAGTCCCGCTCATATAGTAGGGTCTGAGGAGAGTGAGATGAGGGCACACCTTTCCTCTATCTCATGAGATAGAGAGGCTATTCCCAGGAGACCCTCGGGTCAACAAAACCAGTAAGGTGTCCAAAGCAACAAATAAGACAGCATAAATTATTGGCAACAGATTATTCTTGACCCTAAAATTTCATTCATTGGCCCCAAAGCTCCAAATGTAGCTTTTCAATTTTCTAAGTATGTTTTATAGTATTCTATCTACCAGTGTCAAGATGAACAGTTTACTAGGCTTGGGCAACGGGTCAAAAACAGGTCCGGGTTAACATTGTCATTTTGATAATGGATCATCAAAACAGGTAGGGTTAGGACAACACACATGTTAATTATCTTGAACTTTTATCAATAAAAAAGTGATGAACATGGATAAATAATTCTCTGAGTTTTTTTAAGAAAGTTATTAAGGAGGTTGATATGCAACTTAAACACATTTTAGATGCATATCCTTTAAAATAAATCTTTTAGCTTAACTAATTTAAGCCATTATTGCAACCTCCATATCTATCCAAGGGTTGTTCAACAAGCAAGTATAACTCAGGCTCAAGAAGTAAAAACAAAAATCGAGCTGAAATCCAAAACTGAGCTCCAATTTGCCTCGTAGTCAAATCAAGTCAACTTGTTTATTCTAAATTTTGATGACCTTTTTCTATACAAGTCTCAAATAACAATTCACCAACAATATCAGAAGTCTTACAAAGCACATAACCAAACTACAAATGAACAAGAAAACCAAGAATGAACCTTTATCCGAACAAGCCAACGCGCAAGCTAACATTGGCTCGAACTCGCCTAGAATGTTACCCAAGTTGAACTAATAACGAGCAAGCTTTACCAAACTATCCAAAGTAAACCAAACTTGCATACTGTACCTACTTTCTACATGATACGTTCAAAAAATCCATGGCTTTGAATGTAAATTTCAACTTCAAATTCAAGATTCATCTAAAACTAGTAATAAACTTCACACTTCATACCATTTGTAACTCTAAAATTACTCAAATTCACATATATAGATTTAACATGCAATTCTTCATAAGGTAGCCCTAACTCACAGATAATTAGGATACACTACAGTAAACCGAAATTAAAGAGTGAAATATAGGTATTAGAACTGAAACCTCGGATTCTTCGGGTGCTGTTTGTGATGAAATTGTTCCAGCTGCTGCTGCAATGGCAGAATTAGGGTTCTTACATCTTGTTGAGCCATAGCTGAAATTACGTCCGGCGGAGAGCTTTGGTAATGTGGAATTGAATTTGTAGGGGCTTAAAGGGAGTGATTCACAATGGAAATTAGAGGGTTTATGAGAAGAAGAAGAAGTGAAATTGAGAGTGAGTTGCATCATCCCCATTGATGATAACATTCTTGATGAAATGTTGGAGAAGATGAGATTCGGAGGGTATCACTTGTGGTAAAAGTTATATGTGCCATTTTTTAGTTATATATTGCCTATAAGTATTTATTTACAATGATGTTAGGTTTTTAGTTGCATAAACATGTCTTGTGTAACCAAAAGTAAAATAGTAACAGACTTAAGAAGATATCGTTACGTATTGTAATGGTGCGGGTTTTTTTCTCTTAAAGTTAATTTGATTCAAGAGTAATATTTCACTTGTGAGAAATTGTTTCCGAAGTAACATAATGGACCAATAAAGGATACTGCCTTGATGTCATGACTTAGGGCATGTATCAATAATTCTAGGGGAAGGACTCGATGTCCATGTGTTAGCTAGGAATATTCGGTTGACAACTTGACATTAGAGATAAATTATTTGTGTTTGTACTTTGAGGTAGTAGATTAACCATGTTAATGATGATTCTTCTTTGTTTTAATTTGATTATTTGATTAATTAATAGTAAGATTACATAGCAGCCACATGATTATATGCCAAAAGGCACATAACATATCTTAATGTGTCACATTTCATGGAATACCCATTTTGGCTTACCAATACGATATATTTACGGTGATTATAAGATAACTAGAACCATCACGAACATATTGTGCCACACTGTAACTGATAGTGCCTAGTTTCCTACAACATATATCCAATGTTGAACATGATCATGTGCTAGTTATGAGAGACATTTTTAATATTGAAATTATAATAATTTTAGCATTTAGGCTAACTGAAGTAGGTAATGATCTCTTGGCATAGTGGTTAAGGGGGAGGTGAGAGGTTTTGCCTCTATTAGAGGTTTAAAGTTCAAACCTTGACATTGGTGGATATTACTAACTTGGTGATACTAACAACTAATCAGCCGTAAAATTTAAAAAAAAAAAAGAAAAAAAAGGCTAACCGAAGTATATGGATAGTTTAAAACTATTTTTCAAATGTCAGAAATTAGAAAGGTTAGAGTTGACTGTTCCATAACTATTAAACATATGAATACACTGACCAATAAATTTGTTTAATATTCGAAGGATATAAATTTAAGTGTGTTTATATGAACGTATACTTCATATTCTTCAAACTTGTAACATAATTTAACTTGAAAATTTTGTTTTATTTACAAAATAAATTATATTAAGATACTTTGACAAAGACTAAGATGCTTGCCACCAGTGAACTATATATAGCAAGATAAAAATGCAACGTATTTGATGCTACACATCGTTGATAATTCAATGAAGAACACATTCAACACAAATTTAAATCACTTTAAAAAAAAATTCCATTTTGTGCAGTTCTTTCTAGTCTAATCTTATACATCTTTTCTATCTAAAACCCCATCTACTCTTATAATTGACCCAAAAAAAATAAGTTATAAAAAGTAATAAAAATTGTAATATATCTCCATCTAAACATTATTAAAACAAATACACTGCTTCCAAACTCATGCCCAGGCTTCAACATGGTACTTGCCACCTTTCTCCAACATCCTCAGCCACCTTACAGCAGCTTCTCTGGACACGCCACCTTCATTCGCCACGATCTCCTCGAAAGCCGCCAACACATCCTCCGGCATATTATTTGAAGAACCCGCAACATAAACAGCAGCCCCTTTACTCAACAAATCCCATACCTTCGCACTCTGCTCACGCATCTTGTGCTGAACATACACTTTCTGTGGTTGGTCTCTTGAAAAAGCAACATAAAAGCCACCACCTTTCTCTTCAGATAGCACCTCGCCTTTTTGTGAATGCAGAGCCCAAAAATCTCTGTACAGGAAATCATTTTGCTCGTTTCGACACCCAAAAAAGAAAAGAATTGGAGAAGTTGGCATGTGTTTACTCTCCATCAAGGCACGTTCCTCCACAAACCCATGGAAAGGTGCACAACCTGTTCCAGGACCAACAAGAATGAGCGGGAGTGAGGGCTCAGGTGCAGGTAGAGAACCTTTGTGGAACCATGCTGGTATGCAGTTTCCTGTTCATTTACACCATTCACATGTTGAATAATATATAAATATATTAATGATGAATGTATATAACTTGAGATTTCCGCTTAAAAAACATACTTTGGTTAGGATCGAGTGAAGCTAGCCAATTGGAACATAAACCGGTACGTGTTCTCTTGAAAGGAGTTGTCCATGAAACTATGCTCACAGTGAGGTGTACTTGATTAGGGTGAACCAAAAGAGAAGAAGAAATCGAAAAGGCCCGTGTTTTCAACGGAGGAATCAGCTGTACCAACCACTCAAATGGCATATTTACGGACGGGAAATCCTCAAGTACCTGCACAATATTGTTATAGTTTTCTTTTGTAGCCATAACTAACGCACTTATAACTTTTAGAAAAATAAATGGAAGCAAAAACGTATGTCGGTCAACCTGACCAGACCCATTATGACATGTGACCAGGCTTGCCACCTATTTGATATTTACCTCTAAAACAGTCCTTCTTTCTTTCTGGTTGTACTGGTAAAGATCATCTCGTCCTTCAGGGGAGGCAAAATATTCAAGTTTCTCCTTCTCATGTTGAGCACCAGCAAAAAAACTCATCACCTACACGAATAAATGGCTCACATAATCAAAATGTACAAATATGCAAGAAATAAAACACTCATTTAACGATGAGTCGTGTATCTACTTTTACTAGTGTATTAGACTTTTTCTCATCAATGACTTAAATTAATGTGAAATGCGACACCATATCACGTATAGATTTGTGTATGTATTGTTATTCACGTAAAATACTTAAGGTTTAGACGAGTAACAGTAGATAAGCGATCAAAGATTCACATATCTTTAAGCTATATGTGTGAAATTGTTTTGACATGACAATAGAAATGTACCTTGCTCAAAAAAATAGCTATTTTACTTTCTTGTAATAAAACGTAAAATAAAGCAATCTAATGAAAAAAGTAGAATGGCTCGTGATGTATAATTTGCATAATAAGGATACCAAAAGCTATTTACCTCAAAGAAGTAACGTCTGGGTGAAGCAGATGCGATGTCCATGGTCAACTCAATAAATCTTTTCAAATTTATGGGGACGTTTGTTACACCATCCTCAAGAAAATCGTCTTTATTTTTATGCTTAACCTGAAATTCAGAATGTGGATCATATGCACACCAATTGATTATAAATTAAAGTTCTGACATAATTTAGTTCCTAATAGCAACACCATACAGACTTAAAAATTGCATATGGATGTCAGAAACATGAAATTAAAAAATAAAACAACGTAAAAACGAAAAGAAACCCTTGTGAAAGGAGGAATAGATAAAAAATACTCACAATAATATATGATTCAGGATTTAAATTACATCGCTTTATAAAGGCGTCTATAGCTTCAGGGTTTTGTCCAGGGAGAATTTCAACAACATCACCAACGTCATACTTAATGGTCTGAAAATCAGCAACAGTTTTATTAGAGCGATTCTTTCTTCTGAAAAATCATAAAATGTTATTTAAAAAGGGACCGCTAATGTAGAACTTACAGTTGAAAGCGCCTCAAATTCAAAATGGCGTACGTCTTTACCACAGCCTGGTCTACATAATGGATGATTTTTCACCTATATCAATAAAGAAAGCTATTCATTCAAGTAGCATGAAGAGAAAAATAACAAAATTGACAGACTGTTGTATAACTAATACAGAAATTCTTAATAGGAAAATAATGTTCTTTGTGTACAGCATTTTAACAAAGGGTCAGCATAGAGTGTAAGATTCAATTATTTTCATAATCATTACCATCTTCAAAAAGCAGTCAGGTTCACTCTTGTCACTGGACTTTTTTCCAGACATCATTGTCCGAGACATCACTATTTCCTTCTCAAGTGACTTCAAATCTTGATAAAAAAAAAAGCAATTGTCAGCAAATTATCAGAATGATTAATTAATCAGCAAAAAGCCTGATGCAAAAACTAGAAAAAAACAAACGAACAAAAAGGAAATGCGGTAAATGATGGGATTGTAGGTTGGAAAAAAAGTTAAATGGAGACTAAAAGAGGCTACCTACCAAATTCTGCTGAAGATTGTGAATTAACTTCATGAGAGTCAAGATATGTGATATCTACTTTGCACGGATGAAGCATCTTTATATCAGAAACAGTAATATCCAAACCTTTTGGAAAGAAAAGTGGATTTTCATTATATAACACAGTCCATAAAGAGGACATCCATGGATCTAAGGCTCCTTCATATCTGCATACAAAAACATATGCACCTTTTATTAATATGAAATATAATATGAGAACAACATATACTCCATGTGAATACCCTGAAGGATGTTGATCATCTCCCAAACCTCTTTCAGTAATTGCCTTTCCCCCAAGATCTGCAAGTCTTTTGTCAAGCTTCTTTGCCACAAACTGAAATCAAATACACAGATTTTAGATGTTACACAACTGTAATCTACAAAACTAGTAACATAATTAAGTTAATGGTACCACTGTAATTTAAGAAATTGGATATCGGAAAACTTAAATAGAGAGTAAATAAAGCTGACTGATGGCATATAAAACCACATAAATGTATTTCAATATAATCAATTGATGTATTTCTTTTCTTGACAAACATAAATAAAGATAACCCATTCTCTCAAATGCATAAATGAGTCAATATAGGTTATGGCTTAGCTCTAATGGGGTTGAGTATTCAAAGATTTAACTAAAACATAAACAGATCAAACGGGTCGAGTCATCCAAAGCGTATTTAAATACATGAAATCTACTAATTCACTTTATAAAAGTTAGTTTATTATTACAATAACACAACTTGTGCCATCATAGTTAACAAGGATAAGGAAGTGTTTGTAGGTAGACCCAACTGACGCAGCCTGTTTTGACCCACAATAAACATTACCTAGTTTGATCTGTCAACCAACATGTCCAATGACCAACCCATCCAGTTTTCCACCTCTTAACAATACGATATACAGGATGTAAGGATATTAATGAAAAATATTAAATTATCAATAACTAGATAACTTACATTGTATTTCTGGTAACCTGAGTCACCCAATCCAAAGACCGCATAGCGTGTTTTTTCTAGCCATTGTCGACTTAAACTTCTTTGCAAAAGAAATGTCCAAAATGCCTAAAGTTGGTTAAAAAATCAGAAAATAAACACTAAAAATGTAATATTTAAAACTTGATATGCTACTAAGAACCGACCTTCATGGGGTTAGGGGTGTCCCCTTGTCCAGTTGTGGAGACAACAAAAATTACAAACTTTTCACAAGGTAAAGAGCTCTAGTGTAGTCCATAAGCAATATGCATAACAGAGACATAACCCACTGGTTAAAATAAATTAACAAATAAACTAAAGGACACAGATAATTGTAAACAGGTATTTGTGACAAAATGTAGAAATGATTTTTTATATTGTATATCATCCATCTAAACTCAATAAATACATGACGCCATATAACACAATCTTATAGCTAAAAACAAATGAAAGAAAATTTGATCAATGTATACACTGACTGATTATGTCTTTATTTCTTCTAAATGATAAGTTAAAGTGAGTGAAGATTACACACTATCCACTTAAATAATCTATTTCTGTTCAAAAAGGTAACCGACAAAAATCATAAGGTTCACAAGCAATTTTCAAGTCATACAAAATGCCCCGACAGTGACAAATATCAGACAAATTGCCTAAAACTACATAAGGCTTTAAATCTGCCCTGTGGTCAAATAAATAAAACAGCTGAAGCATAGTAAACAAAATCTGCAGCTATGGTTTGGAATGTTTGGAAAATTCCGTAACACAAAGCTTTCACATACTTAACACTCGGAGTGAGTAGATAATTAACTATTTGTACCAATATTAGTCAATTGACTTTCAGACTATAAGTCTATAACTTGATTCACATATACATAAATCTTACATGTGTGGGTAAGTTTACACAACCAGTATTACCGTATAACTTTATTGCTGAACCATGTTCATGATAGAGTAGCTAGAATTATAGAAGCATTTACAGTTTACAAACTTATATAACAAAGAATGAAAACATAGTACACACATACCAACACCATTTACAGCTACTTTATCGCATGAAAGTCGTAAGATTGTATTCTCTCCTTCCACATGAAATTTGCAAGTTTTTACTTGTAAGAGTTTTCAATCAATTGGTCGATTATTTCTCAAAATTGCAAAGTTGCCTAATTTCATAAGATTGACTTACTGGATCAAATTCGTCCAAGGAAAGTATATTAACAGGGCAACCTCTTCTTTCCGCTTCACGACCTATTCGTTCCGCAGCATCTAATGCATTGCCCGTTTCAGTCGCATATAGAATCAACAAAGGCCGAGTTTTCTCCATCGCTACAAGAAATCAGAATGATTTTTATATAACAATCTTTACTGAAACTAAAACAGTATAACACAGACGGTATAATCCTCTTGAATCCCAAAACAATGACAGCAGTAAACTTTAGTTCTAAAGCATGAACAATCTTGGTTTCATTATTTTTATAAAATCAAACCATCATAAGATATTTGGTAATCAAAAGAATAGTGAGTAGACCAGACAAACGAAGAGGTTGTTACTCTCACTAATTGATTACTACAATGCACCTACGCTTGATTTTAGCTTCTGTAGAAAACAAACTTCAATGGCATTTTGTCGAACACATGGTGTGCAATAAAAACTATGCAAACTATACTGCAAAAGAATCTTGCATAAACTGGCTAGATAATCATGAGTAACAACCATAACATATCACATTCAGCTGTAATCCACACTTACAGAATACAATTAACTAAAAATGATCAGAATGGTTTACCAGGCTATTAGGTATCTGTCCCTGCAATGCTCTGTGGCTTTGATCACAAGTTCACAACTCGTGATTATATCAAATTGCGATCAGGTGCAGTTAGTGATCAAACCAAGAAGGAAGGAAGAAGATGGAGATATGAAAGAAGGAAGAAGAAGAAGATGGAGATATGATGGGAAGAAGAACCTGAAGTCAGTACGAAATCTTGTGTTGTGTTGTTGTTAATTGGGGATTAGGGTTTTAAATCATCGATCGACAGTAAGATAGTGCGATGAGAAATATGAGCGGGAACAATCGATAAAAGGTTGAGAAGATAGGCAGGTATCACTTTTCTAAACCTAACTAATTACACACTTAAACCTTTAGAATATGAGGCATACACCCCACTCACTCACGCAAGCGTGATCGCGTCGACACCACATAGCCTTAGGGACCGGAGGACGGAGTGAAACGAGGTGGTTATGTGGTGCCGCGGTGAACACCGCCCCATCCACCCTCAGCAACAGCGCGGTTGAGGGGTTGAATAAGCCTGGTCACGAATGTGATACTCCATCTCTCACATTTACTACAAACTTTTTCACTATGCTAGGTTAGTGTGAACTTTGTTTTCTGTATGGTTTCACTTATGAAAGTTTTTCTTTACTTTTTAATTTCGTAGATTGTTTTATACTAATAAAGATTATGTTACTTTAAAAGTATAAGTATTATTTTACTAGGTTGCCAATTTTAAAAGAAAAGTCAAGGTATACCAAATGCCCTTATTAGCTTCACTTATACTTATCGTAATTTGGGACCAACAAGTTTGTGAAGCACCCTTAACAAAATCAACTTTCAATCAGCACTCACTGCTCAGGAGACCCTCAAATGGAGGACCCTTTTGTCAAGCACCCAATCATAAACTCAGGGTATGATAAAGGTTGTGTTTTTGGTTGGTTATTCTTTTCTTTTTTTTTGGCATTTTGTTAATTTATTCATTTGTATAAAATGGATTGAATATGTTATTTTTACAGCTGCATTCAACTGAGTTGCATTTAACTGCTACATGAAGGTAATAGAATGTTTTTTTTTTTTTTGCAATGATGTGCAAACTAAGCGTCTTGAAATGAAGTGCAAAGTTTTTTATTTAAAAATTTTGATATGAAGAACCTTGTCTTCTCAGATGTGTGAAAGACAGTTGTAAGTGTATTGTTACAGGGTTTATGGTCTGTTTTGATTTGTTTTGACGAAAAATTTAGACAAAATCAATACATGCGGTCGGAAAACGTCAACAAACCAATTCGTTTGCTTGGGTTGGCCAAAACAAAAGAAACTGTTCAATTCTACAGTTTGGCCTTTTAATTCTTCTAAGAGCTTTAGTTTGTATTATACTTTTGAAAACTGCATATTCTAATAAAGGTTTAAACCACTAGTTTGAGCCTTGAGGTTCCAAATCTTCAGTCCAGCCATAAGCATAAACCAAGTATAAATCTCAAACCAGTTAAATTAATCGATTCGATTCGTTTTGAACAGCTTAATTGGTTTCAAAAGTTTACAGCTAGCATTTTAAGAAACCAGCAAGTAAAATTATCATACATAATTAGAAAAACCAAAATCTCGAAGAATTTGTATGACAGATTATGCGGTTTCGTATGCATTCATATCATATATAACATCAACCCATCACAGCCTTAACACCTAAAGGACAACAAATTCAACATTAGCTTGGTTTTAGGGTAAACAGGTTTTAAAATCAAGTATCTTGAAATACAAATATAAAAGACTTGCGTCTATTTGGCAAACGACTAATTCCAAAAAAAAAAAACACAAACCACGAATATGCGTCTAGAAAAGAGTTACATTCCAACCGGTCTCTTGGACTCTTGTTGAAGTGCATACTCTTTCTTCATTTCTTCCAATACTTTGTCATTCGTGCTGCAACCAAAATGACAGTATATTAGTTCATTTGGGGGTCACACCAGTACGTACAAGTGTACATCCACATTGCTAGACCTTCACGAACTTGATGGAAATGGGTCACACCCATTGGACTCATCACCTATTTTAACCTGTTAAACTTTCACTGTATTGAATCTTTAACCTACTTTACTGCACAAATTTGGGGTGGCTAAACTGCTATTGTGTGTTTGAATGTGTGTTTAAACCGAGCAATAGTGCTGCAAGTCCTAATAATCAAGGTTACCTACTTAGCCTTAGACTTGATTGACAGATTATATAATGATCTGATTTTCCAAGCAGGAATAACCACTTTTTAACAATGCATACACAAAAATTCATGTTAACTGCAAAATTGCCTTACAGAAACTAACAGGTGACCTAGTGGTAAGCAACCAATTCCCTCCAGTAGGAGCTACAAGTTTGAATCTAACTTCCACTAGGTTCTGCCTTTGAAGGCCAACCTGCTAACAAGCTGCATTTTTACCCTGTTGGGTGCTATAATCCTTTTGGTTAGCAGAGTATTGGTGGAACTATGTGAGTTTTCTAGCAAAAGGTTCTCACGGTTATCAACAGGAAAAAATATTACCTTCTAGACAAAAAGATTTAAGCTAAAAATCACCTACTTGCCACTGTAACCATTAATCACTTCAAAATGTTGATGACATTTGAATTTGGTTGTCATTACTCTTGGTACAGCTAATAGTTTCAGCTTTATAAGGGCAGCGAATATAAAAGATATGAAAACTGGACTTACTAATCGTGAAGACAATTATTTAATTCTTTAGCTTGTGCCCGGCATTTCCAAACAACAGAAAACGTTCTCCCCGTAGCACACTCGGCATATTTAGCAGTATAATAATCACATTCCTTTAGCGCCTTCGCCTTCATTTTGCTTTTTAAGGCTATAACAAGCGAATAACAAATCATAATTTATAAAACTAAGGATATAATATTCAAACTTAAATTGGTTTGATTTCTGAAATGAGTTAAAGAAAACCAGATGACCAGGCAGCTGGAACACAAAGATCAAGTGATAAAACATTCTTCAATTTCGGTGAATGTTTCATTATAATTTGAAACAAATTCATATATTTTCCACCTCTGAAATAAAGAAGATAAGCAGAAATGAAATCATTTGAAAAGCCGATAACTTTACAAAAAATTTACACTGCATAGAGAAGTATAAATTAAGGTTTTTGACAATGATTGCAATTTGGGATCTGAACTTGAAAACTCAAAATTGAACATGTTCATCATTCAGGTGGAACAGATAGAGCCGATTGAATATTACACGACTGTGGCGATTAATTTCATACGCAGTAAACTGAAAGAATCTAATGATGTTCGTAACAATCATTGCAGCAATCACCAATCATGACAGTCACTTTCCTACAAACGATTACGAATCTTAAACAAACCCTAGAACATACAACATTTCAATCGCTACAATCTAATTGTAATCAGAAATTGATAAGAATTTAGGGTATATACCTTCTTCGACCTTCTTCTTAACATGATTTTCTCTTGCTTCTTGCACGTAACTCATTTCTGGAAAGAAGAATCGAAAGCTTCTGGCTTCCAAAATCCCCAAATTGTGTTGCTTTGGGTTTTGATCAGCAAACGCTACTCTACGTGAGGTTTTACTGTCGGGTCGGATCTTAAAATATGGACCCGATTTCCTTTTTCTTAGTTATACATTGTGAAAATTATAAAAATATCTCTATTATAAGTTTAGTCCCTAAATTTTAAAATTATAAATTTGATCCAAATAGTTAGAAGTTGGTTGCAAGTTTAGTTTTTATCGTTAGTATTTGTTAGTTTTTAACGATCTAGTGTAATATGATCAAATTATAGGAATTATCTATGCAATTCTAAAATAAAAAAAAGGTTAAAAAAATCAAGTAAAAGTTTAAAAATATCAAGAAGCAGCTTTAAAGAATGCCAAACCTTTTATCTCAACATCTTGTTTTCTCTGTTTCCTTTCACTTCAAAATGGCGACAAGCAAAATTCAAAGACAAAATACATCCACTTTCTTCGTCGTCAATGGTCTTTATATCCATTCTCAAGGAGAGAATCAAACCTAAATTCTCTTATTTACATTCAGGCATTCATTCGAAACCGATCTGGGTCAAATATAATATATTTTTAATTTTTTTCACAACAAGGTAATGTTTTTAGAAATTTTGAATATAGCGTTGCGACGTAATTAACTCTAAGTATTTCAATATAAACTTTATTTAAAATCAAGTCTAACAACGTTCAGCCGAAACCCGTGGTCCAGGTAAAATATATTTTTCGTTCTTTTAAAACTATCGTAATTGTTTTTAATATTATGAATATACTGTTACTATTCGTTAATTTCCACCAATGGGATGTAAGTTTTATATGAGTAGGCGCAACGCGCATATTGAATACTAGTTTATGTCTAAAAGATAAAGAAATCAAATTTTACAAAATGTGTTTAATAGAAGTATATTAAAAACTGTCAAAATAAATTATTAAAAAATGATACGTCTTTGTAAGTAAAAAATATATACGATTCATTCTAGAGAATAAAAAGATTAAGCGGGAGGCCGGCAGACCCATCGAAAAAATTAGTTCGTTGCTCAATTCATCAAAATATTTAATATGATAAAATTGTTATCGTGATAAATTAAAAGTGATAATATTTTTCTTTTCTTGTCTTCTTTCATCTTATGAACATGGAAAGAATTTAATTTCATACAAGCTGATTCTTTTTAAATATAAAGTTATAGCTATTTCCAATGAAATATAAGTAATTAATATATGAAAAGCAGAGGGTGGGGAAACCTAGTTTCAGAGCATTCATAGTGGGTTCTTCATTTTTTATGTGAGTGTGTACCTTATATTATGAGGATGATTGTTAGTGGTTGTGAGTGAATGAGAGAGAAATATGTATTTTATCATGATTCCCCATATTTATGGGAGAAATATGGGAATCACGGTAAAATCCTCATACATTTTTTAATATTTTAAAAGTAGTTGTGAGTGGAGGAGAGAAAAAATATAGTTTTAAAGATATTAAAAAGTATTATTTAATTAAAAGAAATAGTAAAAAAATAATGTTTTTAATGTAAATATGGGGATGGGTTTGAGGAACCCACTGTGAATGCTCTCACAAGGGGAACAGCCGGTCACACCCAAAACCCAAAAACACGATGAAAATTCACCGGACACGGACTTCACATTCTTCTCATTTTGATAATTTAACTTTTACCCTACAAAACGGAGAATCAAGAAAAAACTAGGAAAAACATGAAAATATTACATGACATTGATGTGCTCCTAAAATTTTCTATGTATATTGTACGGATATATATAATCCAAATGGTGAATATTTGAAATATATTTTTTACGAGTAGAGTTCACTTAATAACCAATTCAAATTTGAAAACCAATTCTAATTTGAGAACTACTTCTTTTTTAAATTTAAATGATTATAACTTTATCATATGTTATTATTTTTATTTAAAATACACCATTAAATCACAAAATGTTTTATATTTAATTTAAGTATAATATTGCTATATAAAAAAAGAAAAAAAAACTATACTACATATATGAGGTATATATCATAAATATATATGATGTACAACATATGTAGTTTGATATACTACATATATACGGTACATATGTAATATATGAATATTATACCCATATCAAATGTATAAACACTTCTTGATATTATCGTGCAATTTAAAAAATAATTATCTTATGAAAAAGTCATATACACTTAAAGAAAAAATTGGATTAGTTCTTAAGTTCTTAAATTAAAACTATTTCTCACATGATACTATCCCTATTCCTTATTTATTTATATCTTTTTTTTTAATATTGAAAAACAATTCATTAGCTAGATGACAATAACGAACAATTACATATGAAAGATGCTTAACAGCACAATGTAGACTTCAATACTTATATATACATATGTGCACACTTGAACAGACATACACTTATAATAAAGGAAGGCCGATTCACCATCAATACATAGAAATGGAACAGGTGGTGAGAAACAAGCAGGTGATACTCAAAGACTACATCAATGGGTGTCCAAAAACATCTGACATGGTGGTAACTTCGGATTTCACCATCCGTTTGGAGCTGCCTGAGAATGACGATGGCGGTCTGATTTTAACGAAAAATCTCTATTTGTCATGTGACCCCTACATGAGGATTCGCATGAGCAAGGCTTTGGAAGGAGTTTATGCCGATAATTTCACTCCTGGTTCGGTATGTATTGCTCAAATGTCATAACTCGTAAGAGATACAATGTTTTAGACCATAGTTTGTTTTTCTCTGTTGACTATCTGTCAAACTGTTGTTACAAGTTAGTATGTTTTCTTTGGATACCAATAAGCATTTTTAGATGTAGTTTATCCATATAAAAAGTCTTACGGTTTTAGACCGTATGGTTGTTCTACAAATTATTTAAAAAAATATAAGTGATTGAAGTGAAACACTTCTAAAACTTTAGTGACCTGATTGGAATAAATAAAAAAATCATTGACCTGATTGGAACTTTAGTGACCTATTTTGTGAAGTTTTCACTTATGTTTATCGTAATCATATATATAGTTTAACTAATATTACATACTATCTTATGAGTTTTTCATTACTCTATAAATGGAATATGTTTTCTTAACTATGGATTATATTTGAGGGGATATATAGCTGTCTTTTTCTTGTATATAACAAGATTTCATGGAAACCTTTGTTTTTTACAGCCTCTAAGGGGCCATGGTGTGGCAAAAGTTTTGGATTCGAGTCACCCCAAGTTCAAGAAAGGAGACTTGATATGGGGTCCCATTAGTTGGGAAGAATATAGCTTGATCAAAGAAACCAGTTCTTTTTTTAAGATTCAACATACTAATGTTCCTCTTTCTTATTATACAGGAATCCTAGGTAAGTTAGTTGAATCGATCGATCCTTATACATGAAACGATTTATCTATAGTTATTTAGATCTTGAATGTTTCTTGACTTTTGTAATTGTTTAGGTATGCATGGACTGACTGCTTATGTTGGTTTTTATGAGATATGTTCTCCGAAAAAAGGAGACACTGTGTTTATATCAGCAGCATCTGGAGCTGTTGGTCAACTTGTTGGACAATTTGCAAAGCTCTATGGTTGTTATGTTGTTGGAAGTGCTGGATCCAAAGAAAAGGTTGATTTACTTAAGAACAAACTTGGGTTTGATGATGCATTTAACTACAAAGAAGAGAAAGATCTTGATGTTGTTTTAAAAAGGTACATTAAGATTTCTATAATATATATCATTTACTGTAGCTCATAGCCCAAAGATGGGTCTTTAATTGTTTCAGATATTTTCCAAATGGCATTGATATTTACTTCGAGAATGTTGGAGGAAAGATGCTTGACGAAGTACTGAGAAACATGAGACTGCATGGTCGTATTGCGCTTTGTGGGATGATCTCACAATACAACCTTGATCGACCAGAAGGTTATTACAATATTGTTATGCTTATCATGAAACGTGTTAGAATGGAAGGGTTCGTGGTTTTCGATCATTATCACTCATATCCTAAGTTTTTGGAAATGATTTTGCCGCTAATTCATGAAGGAAAAATAACCTACATTGAGAATACTGTTGAAGGTCTTGAAAATGCTCCGGCAGCCCTTGTTGGTTTGTTTAGTGGCGTAAATGTTGGAAAACAAATTGTGGCTATAGCTCATGAGTGAGCAAAGTTGATGTTTGAAGAAAAATGTGCTTTTTGTCATTATCAAAATAAAAATATGTAGCGATTGCCTAAGCTTCATTGAATAAAAAAGACTCTTTTAAATTATGGAATGAATCCAAGAAAAATCCGGTGAAGTGTTCATTAGCAATACGATATATTTGAGATTAAAATGCTAGAAGCGGTCTCAAACTAAGTATGTAAACATATAGTATCTTTATAAAAAAAGAGCGGTAATTTGATTAAAACAAGTGGTATTTTTAATAACTCGTGCATCCATTTCCGGTGAATATCTTATTGTTACATAAAAACATTATAAAAGTCCACGAGAAGTGACTAGACGTATTGTATGTACGAACCGTCAATCAGCTAATAAAGCATTGAGAAGTAGTGAATTAATGCACTGTTTAATACATGTTTTCACGTACAACTTTAGTATGCCAATTATGAATCTGTGTATTCACTTACTGAATAAAATGATAGATTGGGTTCAATCAAAAATCTTTTTAAATCGTATTTGCAAACCTTAACTAGAAAACATATGTACAAATCATCACAATACATGGACACAAGTGTATCATTTTCTCCATTTTCTGTATCATTGTTTCCTTCAATGCCATGATTGTCAAAATCCTTAATTTCAAAACTATTTCCTTCGTCTTAACATTTTCAATTCTTTTATTGTGAAGATTTATTGGTTTTATTCTCAAAATATTCATTTGTGAAGGAAGTAAAAATCATGAGGGTGAGGACGATGTCAATGTTAGGGTGCGCAGAAGAAGAATGTGGTGGTGATTTTTTTATTATTGTCGAAGGGTCAAAAGAAATAAGACTAAAATCAATGTTCTAATAACCATTAACTAGTAGTAAGATAAGTTGGATGCTCAACCAGGGGCGGACCCAGAAATTTTTTTCTACGGGGTCGGTTTTTTTCAGTTTTCGAATAGACGTGTATATCTCAACTCAATGCTGAATTTTTGGTTTGGGTCGGGTCAAGTCACACAAAATAAATTACAATCACATTATAAGACATTTGACAAAGATACAATTTTCATTAGAAAGTAAAACACATTACATTTTATACTTGTTGTTTATGTGGCTTCATCTCTTGAAAAATATTCACTACATAATCAATCAAAACCTTCTTAAAAATGTCTTTTTCTTAAAAATGTAGCAAATGCAAGTATTGTTTAAGGTATTCTTCTAAAAAAATTTAAAGATAATTAAGGAATTTAATAGATTAATGAAATATGTGTTAGGTGTTTAGTTAAATAAATGAGCTTAGAGATTTTATACAAAATAGACCTATAGGTGATTATTCTGATATTACTTTTCTTAACTAAGTGAGCTATTATTTTAATTTTTAGTGGGTTAAACATTCCAATAAAAATAGGGTTTAGGGGTCGTAAAATGTTTTATAGGGGTCGGCATTAAAATATACACGGGGTCAATAAAAAACCGTCAATACACGTTACACATAAGGGGGAAAATCTGCGAGGTCGGTTGACCCCTCCCCACCCTTCTTAGGTCCGCCCATATGCTCAACCTTGAAGAATCAATGAAAAATGATATTGACTAAGTTAATAATTACTAGAGTGCTTGTTCTAAATTATACTCTATTATATAAATATTTTCTAAACTTTTAAATATATTTATAGTTTTTATTGAATATTACTTCTGATTGATACATATTTGAAATCTTAAGGTTTTAAAAGACTACTAGCGAAAATGATATATTTAATAACGATTAATTATAAAATCAAAGATAAAATTTGAAAAATAAAATACAAAAGAAAAGTAAAATGGATTGAATATATATATATATATATATATATATATATATATATATATATATATATATATATATATATATATATATATATATATATATATATATATATATAGTTTTGAATAGCTAATTGGATCACTTTACTGATCATTGTTCTATCTTATTATCTTCATTACTCAAGTATGAAATTTTGAGGTACTAGTAAATGAATAGAACTAGTCTAAGCCCCTCTGTATTGCAGCGGGAGGCGTAAAACTATATCAAGTAGCACCAATAACACATTACCGTCAGTGATCACTAACATCCAAAAAGCTTGTAGTGAATAAAAATAAACGAATAAAAAAGTAGGTGTAAAAATGTTAAACCGTATAGGCGGAACGTAATACATATAAAACTATAAGTAAATCTATCTAAAACCAACGAGTTGCGACGAGGTCGTTAAACGGGAAAAATATAAGGGTAAACACGTTGAACCGCACACGCACGATTCGATGAGTTAACTCACAAAATTTAAACCGAACCGTAAAACAAAATAAATATAAAATATGAAAGGTATAGGAGACCAATATTGAAAATAAAAAAAATATTGGGGTTGAATTGTAAAGTATAAAAGTATTGAATTAAGATAAGAAAAAAAGTTAAGGATTAAAAAAAGACAAAGGTGGGTACAACCTATTAAACATACTGTACAACTCTCTAAACATATGATAGTTGGGAATTATTAATTATATTATATATATATATATATATATATATTACTAATTACCAATTTTAATATGCTTAAAAGGTTGCACATTATGTTTAGTGGGTTGTACGCACCTTTGTATTTTTCTTAATCCTTATTTTTTATTTTAATTCAATAATTTTATATATTTTGCAATTTAACTCCAACATTATTTTTACTTTTAACATTCCCCTTAAACTTTTCATATCATCTAAATTTTTTGTTTTAGGTCTTGGTCTAAATTTTACGTGTTAACTCATGACAGCGTGCGTGTGTGGTTCAACGTTTTCACCCTTATTTTTCCTGTTTAACGACCATTCGCAACGCACTAGTTCTATATCAACGTAGTTATTGTTTTATATGTTTTACGTTTTGCCTACGTGGTTCAACGTTTTTACGCCTTGCCTACGTGGTTCAACGTTTTTACGCCTTGCCTATGTGGTTCAACGTTTTTACGTCTTGCCTACGTGGTTCAACGTTTTTACGCCTACTTTTCGTTCGTTTTATTTTTTGTTTTTATTCTTTTTTAATACGAGTTTTTTTTTGTGGTCACTAATAATTTTTTTATTTTATACCCAATATTTTACACCTTTGACAATTTAACCCTACAAAATTTTAATTTTAACTTTGTTACCCTATATTTTTCATCTCTAACAAAATTTTCATTTACATTTTGTTCTAAATTTCGAGAGTTATACTTCTTAACGTGCACGTGCGGTTTAACGTTGTTACGCCTATTTTGCGGCCCCGTCGCAACATGTGGGTGGTCCTAATTCGACTTATTTATTTTGTTTTTAATGTTTTACGTTTCATGTGTAAAGTTTAATATTTTTATGTCTATTCTTCCGTTCGGTTTTATTTTTTCGTTTTTATTTTTTCGTTTTTATTTTTTTTTAATACGATTTTTTACGATGTTATTGACCGCTAACGGGTGTGTGAGTATTAGTGCTACTTGGCATGATTTTACACCCCTACCGCAACGCGAGAGGTTAATACCAGTATATAGATATTATTATGACAGTTTACAATTTGATTCAAAAGTGTATATAAGAGTTGGCACATGGACTTTTTTTTGTTAAAACTCTCTTGTCAGGTATGTGGAGGCGGATAAAAGTAAAATAAAACACACATAAATTAAATTTAAGATTTGAATTCCCATGTGAAGGTCAAAAATGGATTGTATTAGTCAAAACACGCAAGTTATTATCTTTTAAAAGTTGAAATACCATAGCTACTATCATTTTTAAGAACGTCTCATCATATTCCGAATGATAAATTTTATTTTAATTAGTGCTGCTTACTTATTTTTCGTAGAGACCGCACCCTTAAAGTCCTTAGGATCGAAATTCATAACTAGAAGAACTCCTAACTCAACCTATAACATTTTTGCTTCAAACAATATTCGAACCCAAAACCTCTTTATATTTAGTTGTCTCAGGTACAATAGTTATAATCTAGCTACATACTCGTTAATGAACTAAGCGCTCGTGTTCACATGTCACATTTTTTATTATTTATTATTTATTTTCTTTTGTCTACTTTTTAGTTTTCTTATGTAGCTGATTGCTTCGGGCTTAGAGACCGTTGAAGATTGGGATTTGCTCATGCGCATTAATGTAGAATATAAAAAATGGATTGCCTTTCTACTTAAATAATTTATTTTACATTGAGGCAGTTCAAGTGTGGGAAGGAGTAAAGTATATATGGAACTTTGTAAGAACTAAGAATAACTTAAAAACATAAAATTAAACCTAATTAAAAACTTTAAAATTTGTAACTTAATTTTGCATGCGTTTGATAGCAACTTTACAATGCATGGAATTTTTTTCTTAGACTTACATTTATTAAACAAAGGTGTTCTAGACACATATTTTACCTCCCGATGTTGAATTGAATTTTTGGAATCAAACAAAAAAAAGAACCACCGAGTTTTTTTGTTATAGGTCGTTTTTGGCATATTCTAGATGTAACGAGTTGAGAGAAGGAAGATTATGCGTATTCTTACACTTTTAATTATTTTTGCTTTGTTTTCATGTGAGAGATTTTTTAGGTTTTATAGTGTTACTAGCTTTAGTAATCCCGTTTATTATACGAGTTGAATACAAAAATATTAAATAGAATAAAAATTTAATAAATGTGAATCGATATTATAAAATAAGTTATGGTTGAAATCTTTCTTATAATAAATAAAATACAAATTTTATTTTAAAACAAATGTTTTAATAAATGTCATACTTAAAAACTGTCTTCTTATAACTCTCAATTTTAATTATTTTTTGGTTATAAAAATTTTACTTTTTAAAATCACCAATTATGAAATAATTTTAGTAAAAGTATTATCTCCTAATTTTATAAAAAAACTTTGATGTTCTAATTAAAACTTTTTTAATTTTATAAAGAATTATTTTCATAGAAATAACATTAGTAAAAATATTTTTTGCTTATTTATTAAATAACTATTTTAATCTAAAAAATTAAATAATATTATTAGTAATTAATGTGATTATTAAATAGCAGAGAGAAGCGAGAAAAAATTAGTGAGAATGAATATAATGTTGACATATGTCCATATTAAATATTATTTTATTAAGGTAGAAAGATTATTAGCCTCACATGTATTTTCGGTTCTTTGAAGTCACATGTTGCATCATTTCATGTTGTGTAAGGTATGCATTGCTCGACGATGAACCGACTAATTGCATGAAAATGATACATGCATTCGTGTATAGTCATTGTTTAGTCCTTTTCATTTATTTTCTTTACCCGAGCATTATCCCCTAGTTAGCAATTTTAAGCCTATTAACGTATCATTTATTTAATCCACATAATAACCTTATAGTTTTTAGTCTATGTAGAATACTTAAAATCAAACTTGGATAATCTGAGAGTCGTGAAGATCACTTTTAGATCGAAATTATTCGGTGGTTCACCCGAATAATCAATCGGATACAACTCAGACGAGATCAAGAATTCGTATGTTGTGTGTGTGAATTTTCGTAAACCAGAAGAAGAACAATTCGAGAGAAAAGTGACCAACTTTTTTCATCCAATTTGATTTTGGAGGGAAAGAAAACGGAAATAACTGCCATTTGGTGGTTTAAGATTTTTATTTTTTATTTTAAATAATAATTAAAAAATACGGGACCCCGCCAGGGGCTGCCGCCCCTTGGACCCCGCTACCAGGGGCACTGCCCCCGGACCCCCGTCAAGGGGGCGTTGCCCCCTTGGAACCCCCATTGCTTAGAGGCTTCGCCCCTAACAAGGTTTTCAATATCGAAGATCATAATACACTCAACACAAGTGTGCACTCCGCGCCGCCTAACTTGTTTGATGGATATTATGATCACATTGGTCATTAGTCAATCCAATTACACTAAAATATCTAACAGCCTATATATTTTTTAACCCTTGTGTTAAGAATCGGACTTGTGTCTAAAATAAGATACACAGTTACTTATGTTTTTTAGTGTTAGTATTTTGTCAATAAAATTAGTATTGAAAAAAAATTAAAGAAAAAACAAAAAATAAAACAAAAAAACGTAAAAGTAGAAAAGTGAAAAAAAAAGTTGAGTATTTATATAACGGATAGGTGGACCCAATAAATATAACACCTATTACTTGAAGAAGTGTTGCATATTTGGCGTTAAAAAAACGGATTCATGATTTGACCCTAAAGCGTTACTAGTTTGTGTCAATGTTTTCAGAACTGGATCGGACGTCGAACCGGACGCCTTACTGGTTTGGTGGTCGGACCGGTCGGACCGGTTGGACCGGATTTAACTATATTTTAATTATATTTATATATGTAATTAAATATATGTTGGAAATAAGGGTGTAAAGGGAGTCTCTCTAAGACTCTAACACCTTTGTCCCACATTGGTGTGACAAATGAAACATTATGTGTTTATATGTGATAACAAGGTGAAAGGTATTGAATGTCTTTATGATACATTTTACACCATGACCTACCCGCGCGTGGGGGGGGGGGGGTGCAAAAACGGGTTTCTGGCTGGAAAATTTGGGTCGCCCACGCACGAATGCCGTTCGAAATAAACCGGGTCCGCGTGAAGCCGGTTTTTTGCTTTTTTGCTCTTAATTTATGGTTTAACATCACGTTTTTACCCATTAATACTAAAAAACTAAAAAAAAAAAATGGAATCCCGGTCGAAACCGGTCCGGTTTTCCCGGCCCGACCGCTGCCTCGGGAAGAACCGGCCGGTTCAACCTACAAAAAACGAACAACCCCTGACCGGACCGGACCAGGCGCCGAATCCCGGCCGAACCGGTCGGACCGGCCGGTCCGATCCGGTCTTACAACACTGGTTTGTGTAGTTCATTGTTGAATTTGTGTGTATTTTAATTCGTTTAGTGTTAACATCATTTTAGCCTAACTATATCGGATTTTTTGGCACTTTAACCACTTTATATTCATTTTTCCATACCCTCTATCTTAGCCTCATTACAACCTACCAAAAGTCCTTTTGATTTGTGTAATTCTTTTTATATATTGTAGTATATTTTGTAATCTAGAACATAAAATGAACCGAAACGTACCCGGATCAGATTCAATCTTGAAACATTAAAGCAACTTGGATTAATCTTTGAATCGTTTAACTTGGATTAATCTCTGAATCGTTTGATAACTATCAGATAAACCTATTTCGCGGGTTACACGCGAATGATTTATCGGATTAGACAGAGATCTTGTTGATGGAGTAGAGATTCTTTGTCAAAATCTTGATGTTTTGTGATGAACTTCTTGTAACCGTGAGAACCTTCTTTTTGTTCTCTTTTGATCGAGAAGAAAGAAAACGATCAAAAAACTACTGATCCTTTCTCTCTGTGTCTCCTTTTTAATAATGAATTACAAAATAAAAGACTAAAAGTACCCATTAGGGAACCACCCTTGTCGTTCAATTCTATTCTTTTGTGGTCAAAGACCCAAAATTCAACATATACACATTTTGGGCCCAACAAAATTGTAAAAGGCCAATGTTAAATATTAAGCCCAAAAAATTAATCCAATTACTAAAACGCGCGTTGATAACATTAAAATTACCAACATAGGTGTTAATTGCATCCTTTTACAAGCATATGTTAATGATGTTTTATTATTAGGCCTTGAGTGATTAAAGATATATATACGGGTACCCTTTTTACTAATTTTGAGAAAATAAATCGAACAGAGCAAACATTTTGAGTTGTGTGAGTATATGAATAAAAAGAATCCTATAAAGTAATTTACTTTGTTGAATAATGATTTATTCTTAAAATTCATTGAACTTGAGTGATTAATAAAAAATTCATAACTTATGCATAATTTCGAATTAGGCCACAAAACTTTTTCTGCAAGTCTTATAAATCATAAGAATCAATATATAATTTTTCCAACTACTTGCCAGGTTCGGTTCTTCCAGCATAAAATTCTTTTCCAAACACTTAAATAATTTATATAAATTATTTTACTGATTATAATTATATAAAAATTTGCAGAACTTCAATCCTTAATATTTCTAATATATCTACCATTTTTATTCCCACAATCACAGTCATTTGAGTAATATATCAAATTTATCAAGTTTATGCATAATTTCAACCCTTATTTATAATCTTTTTGTTTAATTTCATTATTTATCATATTTTTCAGATTCTCAAATCTTTCTTATTGATTTCTGATAGTGTTTGATGAAAACTTTTCATGTGTTAATCACAAGGGTTGATTATATGTGTTGCTTAAACACATATAACTTATAATCTTAGTTAGTTTAAGAGTTGAAACCTTGATTTTGATAATGGGAGAGGGTGAGGGTAGCTGATGGTAGCTTCTTTCCTTGATGATCCAACTTGATTTGAGCTCCCCGATCTCGATCCTCTTGCAACAACGCTTTGGAAGATGGTGGTTGACTTAAGCTTGGATGGTGTTATGGTAGTGACCGAGAGTGGTGATGTTGGTGGTGTTCGGTTGTGGTGTTAGCCGAGAGGTGAGGGAGTGGTGATGGTATGTAGTGGTAACCGAGAGTGAAGGTGGTGATGGTATGTAGTGGTAACCGAGAGTGAAGGTGGTGATGGTATGTGGTTGTTATGGGGTGGCCGAGAGGTGGTGTTTATGGGTTATGGGGCGGTTGCCATTAATGGCATAATCATGATGGCTATATGCTAGCTTTGGTGAGTAAGCTAGGTATAGGTCAACTAGGTGTCAGCTTCTTGATCATTGGGTGCAAGGTGGCGATTTTATGGGGGTGGTGAGGTGTCCTTGGCCGGTTAGGGTGTTAATCACCAAGCTTAGGATTCTAACCGGTGGTTTAATTCTTTAATGGTCCGAGATTGAGGCTTGAGTTGGTGTTTAGGTGTTTAAGTGTTTAAGGTTTACTTAGTTTTGTTTTGATGCCAAGTTCTCTTGATGTTACCTTTGTATTGTGGTGTTTGGTTAGGTTGTTTCTCATTCCATTTGATGTATGATTGGTGCTAAAATGTTGAGGTGGTTGACCAAAAATGTTTGGTATCAAGAACTTATACATTTGAATACATGCATACGTAAAATTTATGCATGCATGCAAGCATGCATACGTACAACATACATATATATGTTACATATAAATTTCGTATAGGGTTAGTCAAACATAGAGCAATATGTATAAAAGTTCTATTAAGATATTAACTTATTAAATCTAAATTTCAGGGTTGTCACACTCTATTGAGATAACAATGGATTAACATACTTTAATATTCCATTTTTTGGTAATGACTTTAAATGATGTCTTGTGATATAAAGTTACCAATCGAGATGAGCATGTATCACATTGTTCCTACAAACTAAGTAGATCAACAAGCATGAAAATCTAATTCGATACGTCAAGGCAATTATCAACCATCCAAAGTGCAAAACCGTCATCAACATATGAATATCAAAGGTTAAACTATATGTAGGAATTAAGAGAGATTTAATACAAAGTTTTAAATCAAACGATTAGACTCATATAATAAATTTTTCATGAAAACAAAAATATCTTCCAATGTAAAACTAAAAAGTACTAACTAGTTAAATCCCACACTTGGTTTTCTACCAAACAATTTAAGTATAATAGGATTTGTAGTTTTGATATAGTTGGGGGATGAGATTTAACAACTTGAGTATGTCTATCAAAGGAGATCTTACGTAGGAGACACAAAAGATATTATAGTGCCAAAAATAAAAATAATTTTTTGTTGCCTTTGAAAAACCCAAAAGTAGACTTACTGTTTTGTATTTTAAACTCTTTCTAATGCATATAAGATTTATTACTGTTTCTAAAGACTCAAAATGCAGAGATAGTATGTTAAAAAGAGTTTAAAAGTTCGATATGACTAACATAAGTTCAGAACACAAGAAACAAGAAAATGTGGATATGGGCGTTCGGTGATTGCTAAAGCAAACACTATTTCGGTAGTCCTAACCTTGGAGATTTCTTGTGTGGTGGTTATAATAGATCATGACTGGTATAAACCTCTTTTAAATGGAGTTAAGCAACTTCCTTATAGTTATCTTATCTTTAATATTAAGATGAAAACCTTTAAACTCGACACTTATACTGCGCAACTTGGCTACAAAGTCGCTCACACTTTCGTCCTCTTTTATCTTTAAAGTCTCTAATTTGCTACCTAAATTTTGTAGGTATGCTTTCTAAACTACATCATTGCTTTGTACATCACCATTGTATTTTCAATATTTTTACTTTCTTCTTGTGTCATGCTTTCATTCTTACTATTTCATTCTTTCTTTTGTTCTTATTTCCTTTCTTATTATTTGTCAATGATTGCTCCTCCCTATCTTTAATTTTCGTTCTCTCTGATTGTTGATCGCTCCTCCCTTTTATAACGTTGCCTTGACAATCCTCCTAATTAAATTGTTGCCCCCATGAACTTTTCTTTTTGTTTCCTATTTTAAGTTTGATCGATGATTATAACTGAGGCTTTCATTAGTCGTTCACTTTTATTTCAATTTAGGAAGCCAAATCAAACAATACAATTGAATAATTGTTGATTTATACAAACTAGACTTTAATTTTGGATATGGATACATCGACTCATTCTTCTAGCTTACATAGATTATTATTTAAACATATGAAACAATGTGATCTAAGCGAAGAAACGCTTCCACAAACACCGACAAATTATAACTGCCCTAATTATAATTTAACCATTTCCTAATTACAATATTACAAGTCTAACCCTAAAATATAGTTTATACTGGTGACTCTTAAACCCTTTTACTAATAAAATATAAGTTTAGCGTAAATTTTCACGTTGATATCACGTATTTGATTGAATAATTAGTACAAAAGTATACAAATATAATGACTTATTGTCTCCTAAGAATGAACTACCTGATTACAAGTGTGTTTAAAATCAAATGCAATTAAATGAACGCAATATCATTCAAGGTTGTGCAAAAAACTTTTAAATCTGAATTCGAACCCAAGTTACTAAATTTCCTAACTCAAAATTCTTGAAATTCAAACATTTGAATATTGGATAGTCGAAATTTCGGATTCGAATTCCGACTTGATAGTGTTTTCGAGAAATTTTGGATATCTGTAGTATCCAAAATATTCTCCTAAAAGCTATTAAATAACAATATTAATTAGAAACGCAATTTTTTGAATTCGGATTTTTTAAAATATTCAAATGTTTGAAAGTATTTTTAATAGTATTTATTACATTCTTAACAATATTTTTTAATGTTACATATATTTTTTATAATTCGGACATCCATTTGGATATCCAAAACCACATACATATAATTTTTTAATTCCAAATATCCATTTGGATATTTGAATTAAAATCAGAAATTTTGAATATCCGAAATTTCACATTTGGATCCACATTAAAATTAACTAATCGAAATTTTCGGATATTAAAATTCGAATATTCAAATTCAAACACCCCTAATATTATCATCCTTAAAACTTACAGGATGTACTCGTGTCCCAACCGAATATTTTATATGCTTCTTGCATTCTTTTTTCTTTGAGTACAATGTTATTTCGGTCCCTGATGTCGTTTAAATTGTCATTTCAAACAAAAACTTTCCTATTCGTCATTTTTACACTTTAGTTTATCAAATTTTGTCATTTTCTTTCACTCTACTAACACTGGTAAAAACCTCTGTTAAAATCGAAGGTATTTTAGTATTTTCATCATCTTGATTATCAATTTAAAAGAAAAACTAACAAACACAAGAAGCGGTTGGGATGATCGGCCGACTAACCTTATTTCATCCTAGAAAGCTTTGGTTTCTATACTATTCGATGACATAAGTTTGATTGATTTGGATTAGGCACAAATCAATTTGAACAAAGTTCGACTGGGTAGTAGTTTTAGTGAACAAATCAGCATATTGCTCTTTTGTGTTAACTTTGACTAGTTTGATTAATTTCTTTTCAAAATTATCTCTAATCAAATGATACCTGATGTTGATATATTTTATCCTTGAGTGTTGTACGGGATTCTTTTTAATATAGATAACACGTACTGTTTTTTTTTGTCTATGTGGATGTTATTCACTTTGAAGTTGAATTCATACTCAAGCATCTGATTCTGAATCCAAAGCACTTGAGCACAGCAGCTAGGAGCAGTATTGTATTCAGCTTCAGCAGTTGATACAGATATGCAGGATTGTTTCTTGCACTGCCTTGAGACTATTCTACATCAATAAATTTACATCCTTAGATGTAGACTTTGTAGTCATATTGCAAGCACTATAGTCAATATCTGTATAGGTATACATATTAAAGTTAGAATTCTTTGGATACCAAAGGCCAAGCTTAGGAGCACCTTTGAGATATCTAAGAATACTTTTGAGTTTTTGACAGTAACTAGATATGACATCTTGGGGTTGGCTTTATATCTTACATAGATGCATGTGGCAAATATGATATCAGGCGTGCTGGTTGTGAGGTACATAAGAGACCCAAACATAATCCTATAGAGATGTTTATCCACACACTCCCCCTTAAGATCAGGTCCAAGGGAGTGGTATCTGGCTATGGGTGTCTTTTCAACCTTACATTCAGTCATATTGAATCTTGTAAGTATGTATTGTACATACTTTGATTGACTTATGAAGATGCCATTTTCAACTTGTTTCATTTGAATTCCTAGAAAGAAAATGAGTTCTTCCATGGCACTCATTTCATCTCTATTATTCATCAGCTTCTTAAAGTCTTTACAGAGCTTTGGATTAGTAGACCCAAAGATAATGCCATCTACATACACTTGAACCAGTATTAAGTCATTTCTTATACCTTTGATGAAGAGAGTTTCATCTATAGTACCACTCTTGTAGCAATGTTGACGGAGATACTAAGAAAGTGTCTCATACCACTTGTTTGGAGCTTGGTGCAGCCCTAAAGAGCTTTATCAAGCTTGCAGACATAATCAATATGATCCGGGTCTGCAAAGATAGGTGGTTGTTTGACATACACCTCTTCATCAATCACCCCATATAAGAAAGCACACTTGACATCAAGTTGGTAGATCTTGAAATCTTTAGATGTAGCAAAAGCCAAGAATATCCTAACAGCTTCAAGTCTTGTTGTAGGAGCAAAGACATCAGTGTAATCAATTCCCTTATCTTGTGTGTACCCTTGAACAACTAGTCTGGCCTTGTTCCTAATGACGAGTCTTCTATCATCCTTCTTATTCCTACAAACCCACTTGGTTCTTATGGTAGTCTTCCATTGAAGAAGAGGATATTGGTTCCAAACCTTTTGTATTTTGCATTAATGAAGCTCTTCTTGCATTGCTTCAACCCATCTTTCATCTTTCAAAGCCTCATCAACTTTCTTTAACTCTATCTGAGACAAGAACCAATAGTATAGAAAAACATTTTTATCATGGGTTTGTCCTCTTGTTCTTACCCATATATCAATATTTCCAATGATGTTACAGCAAGTTGATTAGAGAGATCCAAATTTGAAGAATTTAGATCAGGTAATAAAGTATCCCCCACCACATAAGCACATTTATCAAGAGAAGCTTGATCCAATGAGTGCGTGACATCATTGATGTTGTCTTCCATGGAGTGGTTGTCAGCATCAAGAAATTATTGATCAATGTCCCCACCACCATCGCTCCTGCATTTGAAACTCCTTCTCCTGAGTTTTGTGCCTCTGAGCTGGAATTTATAGGCACTTCAGATGTATCAGCTGAATTTGTTATGGTTGTGTTGATAGGATCTTCACTTGCATGGTTAGTTACCACAGGAGCTGAAGTTGTATACTTGTTTGGTTTTCTCATCTCAAATCTAAGGTCAGGATACCCTGTTGATAATTTACCTAAAACATTCTCATTAGATTTATTAAAACAGTTGGTAACTAAATCAAGATCAAACAGCCAATCAGGACCAGAACCTTTCACACTTGGAGTGTGATCATTGAAGGTCACATTGGCTGACTCCTTAACTACTCTAGTTCAGATATTGTATACTCTACAAACTTGAGCTTGGAAAGAGTATTCAATAAAGTGTCCATCATTTGATTTCTTAGCAAATTTGGCCCTTGATTTTTGGTATCCAAGATGGTACAAGGACATCCAAATGATCTGAGAAAACCAATAAAAGGTCTTCTTTTGTACCATAGCTTATAAGGAGTCTTACCATGAGTTTTAACTACTAAAACTTAGTTCTTCACATAACAAGCAGTATTTTGATTGTCTTTTCCCAGAAGGTGATGGGCAGTTTAGAGTCGGACAATATGGTTCTTGCAGCTTCAATAAGTGTCACGTTTCTTCTCTTAGCAACACCATTTTCCTGAGGAGTCTTGGGAGCACTATATTGTCTTGTAATACCCTTTTCATCACAAAATGTGTCAAGGATTTGATTCTTATATTTTGTTCCTTGATCATATCTTATGGTTTTGACCTTTTGATCATATTGATTCTTAATTTTTAGAATGAAGTTCCTCAAGATCTTAGGAGTCTCATCCTTAGTTCTATGGAAAAAGACCCAAGTGAATCTTGTGTAGTCATCTATGATCACCAAGCAATATGAGGTCCTTCCTAGACTTATTATACTGATGGGTCAAACAGATCCATATGTAATAAGTGTAGGGAAGTAGTGATGGAGTTTCTTTTCTTTGGCTTGTGAGACACTTTGTGTTGCTTACCTTTCAGGCATGCTATACAGTGGTCATCACTTGTAAATTCTTCCTTTGGCATTCCAGTTACCAAATCATTCTTTGGTTTATTCATATTTTTAATGTTTACATCGCATATTCTTTTATGCCAAGGGAAAGACTCATCACTATTTGCTTTAGATAGAAAGCAAGAAACTTCTCCTGGAGGAGATGTTTCCTGCAAGTCCATCTTGTACATGTTCTTTTTCCTAAGGGCTCTAAGCAGGGTATGCTCTTGAGAAATGACCACCCCGGGCTTGAGAACAATGAACTCATGCTTAGTGAAGAGCATGATATGTCTCTGATCACAATATTGGGATACACTCAGTAGATTGTACCCAACCTTCTTAACAAAGTTTACCTTTTCAATACTGATATTACCATTTGTGACCTTGCCCCTTCCAGTAATATAACCTCCAGCATATCCTCCAAAGGCAACTAGCCTTCCATCAAGTTTCTTAAAATTTTGAAGCAAAGAGCCATTGTCTTGGTCTTTAGTGTTTTCGCATAAAAAGAAATAGTTAGTTACATTTGGAAACCCAAGACTTGTTGGTTTGGGCTTGTCAAAGTGAGTTGAAGACAATACAACAGTAATTGATCCTATGTTCAAGCTTGAGGATCATGAGTTGTTGTTAATGAAGAACTTTCAATCACATGGTCTTTCTTCATCTTCCACACCATATTTGAAAGATTTGACTTAACCTTCAACACTTCGGAAGTTTTGACAACTTAAGAAGTTTTTGGAGTCTGGGCCATCAGAAGATCTTGCTTTCACTGTCGCATGCTTTTGTACTTCAGAAGCATTCCTTTCTTTCGAGATCAATTTTTCTTCGGAAGGCAAGTTTTCACTTGTCTTCTTCTTCATTTTGGAGCTTCTAAAAGGAAAAGACTTTCCTTCTGAAGCTAGCTTCTTCTTTATCTTCTCAGAAGTTTTCTTTTTGATCATGTGGATAGTACTTTTAGGATTGTAAAGAGATAATCCTTTGCAAAATGAGAAGTACTACCACACATGATGCAGTCCATTTGCTTTTTCTAAGAGTCTTCTTTTGAGAGGAAGACTGACCTTGATCACTTTCCACCTCCATCTTCATCTTCACAGATGATGCAACAAGTTTCTTAGGGTGAGGTTTGCTTTTGGAAATGGATGGTTTAGGCTGAATAGTAGTGGTACACAGCTGATCAGCCTTTTTCTCTTTCTTGGAATGTTTTGGACACAAACTAGAACCTCCTGGTACTAGAGTTCATAGTTGAATCTTCAGCCTTCATTACTTCAAACCCTACAAAGATAAACACTTGTTTTTGCTTAGGGTTAAAGGTGGCATTGATTTCATGAGCCTTCTTTAATTTTCTATTGGCTTTTTTGATCAAGTTCTTCCTCTTAGACTTGGTCATCCCAGATTCTTTTCTCTCCTCAGGAGAATAGTAACCCTTCTTAGTATGATCTTCTTCACTCTTCTCAGAATCATCCTTCACTATCTCCTAATCATCCTCTTCTATAAGGGGAAGCTCATCTTCACAAGTTTCACACCTTGGAGATCTTACAAAGAATAGAGTGAGTGAATGAGCTATCTCAGTAAATCCAAGTCCCTACTTATTCTGATAACAAACTTTTGCATGCAAGGATAAGGATATCACGTTCTTGAAGGTCTCTTCTTCAAGAACACATTTTTCTACTCTAGCTTTGTTGATCACAAGTTTAGCCTGGCATTCAGTTAACTTAGTGATGAGATCTTTTATCTGAGTCCTGTAGTTGGTATGTTCATGCTTAAGAGATGACATTGTTTTCTCTAAATCTTCTATTTTAAGTTTGTAGTCATTTTCAACTCTTTTAAAATCAACTTTTAAAATGTTTAAGGACTCAAGATCATATCTCATCTCTAAGTTATATGACCTATATCTATTAACTTTAGCAATACATCAGGTGTACAAATATGTTTCCATACATTTGCTTCTTCATGATATGCCACCAGTGCTTGGTTTGGAAATGTATCTTCAACCTGAGAGCTCCAGTCAAAGCCTCCTGTTTCAACAGCAACTGCAGCTTGCTCCTTAGGCTTCTCATTTTGGGAAGTTCCATTAGTGTAGTTTGGTCTGGTTTGTGGTTGGCCACCATTTGTTCTTGGTGCCTTTCATTCTCTAGCAAAGTGTCCCATGTGGTTATAGTTGTAACACTTTACTTTGCTTTTGTCCAGCCCAAACTTTCCACTTGTTGTATTGCTAGGAAACTTCCTCCCAGTCCTTTTGTAGAACTTCTTGGCTCTATGTTGGAGCTGTACAAGATATTCTATATTATCAACACAGTCAAAGTCAACAAAAGTCATTGTCACGGTCAAAGTCAACGCAAAAGTCAAACCCGACACGTTCGAGACGAAGAACCGAGACGAGACGTTGAAGATTTAGATGACTAGGAGTTTTATTGTAATAAATATATTTTGTGTGAACAAAATATATTTTATCTTGTTTTTAGTCATTTTTATGTTTTATATGCAATTTTATTAATTAGCCTAAGTGTAGTGGGTTAAATGTAATTAGTGAATATTATATTCACTATAAATAGCCTAATTGTTATTAGGATCAAGCTAATGGTTGTATGACCAAGAGATTGAGGGATTACTTGTAAGGATATTATTAGCAATCTAATTGAAGATCAAAGGGTTTTCATTATTTTCATCATTGTTTGATCTATAATCTTCATGATTTGATTCAAGTTTGATCAACCTGGGCTAACAATTTGATATCAGAGCCATATTGGATCAAATTAATTGAAGATTTGATTATTATTGAAGCTGTTCATCATACTTGTAGAGAGAGAAAGTGAGGTTTTAGAGAGAAACTAGATCTGAAAATTAAAAATTTCAAATCTTCATCAAAATCATCAGATCTACAAAGTTTTACAAGGAATTTGAAGATTTACATGTTAGAAATCAGATCTACTCCTAAATCTATACAAGATTCAACAAACATTTTTCAGATCCGGAGATTTTCTCTCACACACACTAGTGTGTGTGTTCTTGGTGTTCTTGAGCTTCAACATCTTCATCTAGCGAATTTAGCACTATTCTTGAACGAAAGTTCGATTTGTCCGGCGAAACTATTAAGTTTCTGGCGAAATTACGCTCCGGCGAAACTATAATTTCGTCCGGCGAAATTGTACTTTTCCGGCGAAATTGTACTTTCCGGCGAAACTCCGGGGAAATTCCGGTGAAACTCCGGCGAAATCTGATTTCCATCGAAATTACACGTGTGAAATTAAAGATAAATCAGTGATATTAACAAAATTCAAGCTGCGAAATTAGAAGTTCAAACTGCGAAATTAAAAATCATTCTGCGAAAATATTTTTTTTAACCCCTAAAATTCCTCCAGTGTAACAATTCAATTGAACACGCATCAAAACCCTAACCACAATTCAGGAATTCACACACCAGTGAGACTAATTTCAACAAATTTAGAAACAACCACCAAACCAATCAACATGAAGAAATCAAGGTATTCAAACTGTATCAACGATTGTATAAGATCCAGGTCTCAATACCAACAGAAACAACCACCAAACGAATCAACACGAAGAAATCAAAACACGAACAAACCAAATCAAACAGATCTACGAGCTAATGAACTTCGTAACCGCTTTAGTCCCTTCAGAAACCGCATGTTTCGCTAGCTCACCAGGCAACACAAGCCTAACAGCGGTCTGGATCTCGCGAGAGGTGATCGTAGGCTTCTTGTTGTATCTCGCAAGCCGTGACGACTCCTGCGTGAGTTTCTCGAATATGTTGTGATGAAGCTGTTCATGATGCCCATGGCTTTACCGGAGATCCTGATGTCGGGATGCACTTGTTTGAGGACTTTAAAGAGGTAGATCTTGTAGGTTTCGCTGCTTTTCTTGATCTTCTTCTCCTTCTTGTTGTCGACACCTTCTTTTGGGAGCTTTTTCTCTGCTTTTGATGGCTTCTTGTCGCTGGATGAGGGTTTCTTCTCCGCTGGTTTCTTCTCGGCCTTCGTAGAATTGAACGATTACATGACAAGATTGAATGATTATGTGACGAAATTGGGTGATTAGTGGGTGAATTATAAGATCAAATGGATGAAGAAAGCTCTAGAACAGAAATATACGGATCTGAAGGTGTTGGGATGAACGAAAAGTGTGGAGTGGTGTGAATTATGTGTATTAGGGTTAGGGTTTTTGTTTAGTTGTGGGCTTTTATCAATTGGGTTGGATTTTAAAATTTTGGTTTATGTTTGTGAATGAGCTTTTCTTATTGTATTAGGGTTTTGCAATTGTTTAATGGGTTATATTTGGATCAACACATTTGGTCTGCATTCATTAAATTAAAGTCATTGGGCTAATATTTTTTTTAAAAAAAATTGATATTGGGTTTATAAATGGGCTGAATATTTTTTTTAAAAATTTTTGTTGTGAGGGCTCATTAATAACAAAAAATAACAAAGTTGGGCTCATTACAAATCAAAGAAAGAGTTTATTTTTTAAAAAAAACTGATAAAGAAATATTCAATAATTTTAAAAGATTTATAAAAAATACAAGCTGACCTGGCAGCTTGACCCCAGTTGCTAAGATTGCATAGAGTGACATTTAAAAATTATTTTTCTCGGGGGAGAATTATTCTAAAATTTTTAGGAAAAATATTTTTGGGGCGTTTAATTGTTCATAATTTTTAATACAATGTCATCTTTAGAAGACTTTAAATAAGATAATCTCACAACGGCACAAAGCCGGTTTGACTCTTTTACAGGTACAAAGAAAGAAAAATTGTCAAATTTAATTGATTGATTCTTAAAGGTGGCAAATAATTTAAAGAAGCATGTTCCAGATCTCAGTAATCATGAACAGGTTCAAAAGCTTCTTGACTTGCTTCCTTCTGCATGGAATCATCAAGTTAAAATGCTGGAGTAAGAAAGAGGTTATGTCGATACAAAACTTATGGATATGATCAACAAACTGAAAGAGATTGAGTTGGATATCAATCGTCATGAGTACTATGAAGAGACATATCTAACTCCAAAGATCACTTCAAAATCCAAAGTGAAACCAGAAGAGAGATCAGATTCTGGCACCAATTCTGACGGTTTACCGAAACCTGGAACCGAAGAGGTACAAGAGGAGCTTAAGCAGACATTAATGGGTAAAGGTGGAGCTGAGTTGAATGATGCAGTTTGTGATGCTGATAAGGAAGAGGAATGGAAGTGAAATACCACAATTTGCAACTGCGAGAAGGCTCTTACTGCTGAAAGAGTCATCCTAGATCTTCCATACGAGACAGTTCAGGATATGTGTTCTTCTGCTTGCAAAATTCATTTATTTGGTGTGTATAAAGCTAATAGGTTACTTTTAGATAACTAAAAGGAATTAACCATCATAAACGCAGAACTTAAAAAGAAAGAAGCCAAGTATTTCATAAAATTAAATGAAGCTTTAAAATAAAATGATCATTTAAAACAAACTCTTCTTTAAAGAAATGTTGAAATTAATCTTTTAAACGAAAGAGTCACCTTGGCTGAATTTGAAACAAGCAAGCTTAAAACAAAGCTTGATAGATGGACCATATCCGGAATGAAACAGGAAGAGCTACTGTGTAAACAGAGGGGAGCTAGGATTAAAACGGGAGTGGGTTGTGGTGAAAATCCATACATCTATCCTCCTCCTAGCACCCATTGTTACTCTCCTATGCCTCAACCTCATCCATTTAATGATTTGATTGAAGCTGCAGAAACTAATAGTTTAAATGCAGGTTTAAGCAGCGTTAATCTTAAAGAGGTTAGAGATATGTAGGATTCTCCTGTAGGTTTAGGATTCCTCAGGCAAGGATCTGATAAGACGATTAATGACGATTCCACCTCTGGTGTTCTAAAACCAATATCAGTTGCTTCTCCAATCTTCTTCAACAAATTCAAAACAGGTAACATTCCTTCGTTTGTTCCTGTCAGGTTTGTCAAAGAAGGAACAGTTGTCGAATCGTCAGGCAATCAGAATCCTATAACCGAAGTCGACACAATAGGAGGCGTCAATCAAGATCCGTTGGAGAAAGATATATGTATACGAGACTGGATAAGCTCAGATGATGAATCAATCACAAAGGAGCGTGTTGGTTCCTCACAGATCAAGATATCTCCTGACATTGTCAAGTCTTAAAAGCTTTCAAAAGATGAATCAAGACCAATACAGATTTCTTCTCCAACTAAAAAACAACCCAGTCAATCAGTGAAGATCTCATTGATTGTTCAGCACAGCAAACACCAAAACAAGCAAGAATCTGCTACAAGCTCAAAGCAATTCTCATCCCCACCTGTACAACACGGGACTACAAAGAATCAAAAGCCTTTTAAGGCTTGTTTTGAGTGTGGAAAAGAAGGTCATGTGCTAAAAAAATGTCGTCAAAGTCTTGCTACGGATGGTAAAGGCAAAACGAATTGCTTCTCCAGCTGTAAGTCTACAAAGAATGTTCCAGATGGTAAAGGCAACACGGGTTGCTTCTCTGGATCAAGAGGTAAAAAGCACACATCTTTGAATGTGGTTGGATGAAAAACCCTACATCCAAATCTTTTCATGTGAAGCCGGTTTCACATGATACAAAGATGAAAATGACCAAAGGTCCAAATCCAAATTCTTTTCCTTCCGGTCTTAAACAAAAAATGATTTCCAAATTTAATCATTCAAATATAAATGAACTGAAACAAGTTTGGAAAATTAAAAAGAAGAATACAGAAATCCCTGATATTTCAAAAGGTTGTGTGCTTAAGCAGGTTTCTTATATTAATGAAAAAAGAACTCCCAGGACTACGATGGCCTGGGTTCCCCTCTCTAACTAGTTTGTTAATGAGTGTAGGAACAGTTCAGGAGGCCTGTAAGTAATCCGGTTTACTAACAGAGATTGTTCCTGATTCAAATTTGAGGCGGAACAAACAGGTTAAGGTCATGGTATTTTATCCACAATCTGGATTTCTATCTGCACAATCACAGTTCTCGATTCACAGTCACTACATATTTCTTGATCATTCATTTCTTATGTTGATATCAGTGTAGTTTGGAAGATCTTCCTTGGTAAATTTCTATTTTTGCATAGTTTTATAAACAATATAAAAAAATATAAAAAATATACAAAAAAACAAAGGGTTTGCAAAAATAAAATTTAGGGGGAGAGTATAATAAGACTCAATAAAAATAATAAAAAAAGAACTGGGAACTTGATTCAAGATGACTGAGAAATGATTGTATATCATCTTGAAATGCTTGTTTTTGCATGACTTGCGTTTTAAAATGGGAAATGATAGTAACTGATGTTGTTATCTGATTTACATCTTATTTTTATTTGCAAATAATAGAAAAACAAACAGATTCTTTAATGATATGCTTGGTAGACTCAGCCTGAAGAAATAAAGTAGACAGCAGCATAATGATTTAAATTAAAATATATGCTTAAGGATGTCTGGATTTACGCAATCATTTTGGCCTGCACGAAAACTGAGTCCCGACAAAAATTGGATTGAGAATTGATCTTTCACCCACCATGATAAAAATCATATAAGCCATATCTTTGAACCATGATTGGTGTATTTATGTGTCTTGTGTTTGTGCTAATCTCCTCTGCTGTATGGAAGTACTGACCTGGAGTGATGATCTCCTTTGCTGTACGATAGTACTAACCCGGAGCTCTCATCGGCACATGATTAAATGGTCATCTACTTTGTTATACGTGAGTATAGACCTGGAGCTCTCACCATTTTGGTCTAAGTAGTGTCAAATCATCTAAACGATGAATTCATCATAGAATACAATATTCTATTGATAATCACTGGCACACTAATGCACACGCCTTGCTCTATAAAGATCGTAACAAAATTCAAGAAATCCTGAGGTTGGGTAAGGGTTTTTGCCAAACGATTGTGGGGTCCTAGCATTCTAAAGTATTTAATCAAACCTTAACGAATCATCTGTTGCTTGTTGAAAAAGATAGGGCATGGGTTTAAGTGGATAAACATATCAGTAATCGTTATTAATATATTTGAGAATTTCAAAATCATTCAAAGACTGTGATTAGATTCAGTTATCAGTGTGATCTCATTGCTTGTCGATGATTAAATTCATCTTTATGCTAAAGTATATCTTAAGGATGTGATCTCATGATCAATTTAGTTCTCAGTTATATATAATAAAATAAAAGAAATAAAAAAGATAGATAAAAAATGTTATAATAAATGTATATAATAAAAATAAAAATTATAATAAATTTTCATTTCTAAATTTCTTTTAGGTCTTCCATATTATGCTGTTACAATTTTATCATTTTTCATGCATTTCACAGAAATTACGCACAAACGAACACGGGTTCGCTTGTTTTTAAACACAGATAAACACGGGTTTATTTTGTTAAAATGAAATGATCTAATTAGAAATGTCGAGATTGTGTTTGTGAATATGTTTCAGGTTTTTGCTGAAAATGATGGCCGATCATCGGTTGAGCAGTGTACCTGATCAGAGAACTTGTTCCTAAAGTTTGCAGAAGATACCGAGCTAGGAATCAAAAGCTTTAATTTGAAGATCTTTCTATTGTTGACTTATCGGGGCTGAATTCGTATGAAGACGTTGATAATGATAGAATAAGGGGGAGTATTGTTGGAGCTGTACAAGATAGTATATATTATCAACACAGTCAAAGTCAACAAAAGTCAACGTCACGGTCAAAGTCAACGCAAAAGTCAAACCCGACACGTTCGAGACGAAGAACCGAGACGAGACGTTGAAGATTTAGATGACTAGGAGTTTTATTGTAATAAATATATTTTGTGTGAACAAAATATATTTTATCTTGTTTTTAGTCATATTTATGTTTTATGTGTAATTTTATTAATTAGCCTAAGTCTAGGGGATTAAATGTAATTAGTGAATATTATATTCACTATAAATAGCCTAATTGTTATTAGGATTAGGCTAATGGTTGTATGACTAAGAGATTAAGGGATTACTTGTAAAGATATTATTAGCAATCTAATTGAAGATCAAAGGGTTTTCATTGTGTTCATCATTGTTTGATCTATAATCTTCATAATTTGAATCAAGTTTGATCAACCTGGGCTAACACTCTATGAGTGAGAAGAGCCATCTACTGGGCTATTTATATCTACTTCAATTCATCTGGATGGATATAGTCCAGGTCTTCAAAGGTGAACAGAAAGTTGCATGCGCTTTTATTAGTAGACACAAAGACTTATGAAGAGCTTGTCTCTTGGAATGAACTTCCTTAAGTGTAGCTCTCTCTTGTTGTCTTAGGAAAGGTGATGAAAAGACCCTTTTTTGAGTTTCAGGCTAGCCGATGAGATGATGTTGTGGTTCTCTGCAATCCTTTTCAACCACATAAAGGGCTGAACTCTACTGATTGTTGGAGTTACCAGATGAATGTTGCATATTCATCTCCATCTAGTAGCCACTGAGGATACCATACAACTCAATGAGAGTAAGGGTCTTGAGGTTCTTAGTCCTCTTAATGACCATATAATAGTGTGTCCATTTTCTGGGAACAGAGGACATAAATTTCCTCACAATGTCCCTGTTTTTAAGAGTTACTCCAACATCCATTAGAGTATTCACAATCTCAACATACCTGAAGTATTGTTGAGTCATGGTTTCACCTGCCTTAAAGGTTAAGTTCTCAAACTATTGCTTCAAGAGGTCCTTCTTGTTCTCTTTTGCTTCATTGGACCCCTCATACATAAGCTTCAGTGCATCCCATAGTTTCTTAGCAGTCTTGCACTTCTTGTAACCTCTGTAGATGAAGTTTGGAAGAGCAGTTTGGAGGGCGGTCATGGCTTTCTGATCTACATCTATCTTCTTCCGGTCTTCTTCAGAGTAGTCAATCACTTCCTTTGTTATCATACCACCACCAGCTGCAGCTGAAGAAGTGGATGGTACATGAGGTCCAGAGACAACAGATCTCCACATCCTGGAGTCTTGAGACTTGATGAAACCTTCCATTCTTTGGCATCAAGTATTAAAATCATCAGGAGTGATCAGTGGAGACCTTGTCATGGTACCGGTTTCCATATCAGCCTTTGTAATGGCTGCCATTTTAGTTGTTAAGTGTTTTGTGAAACTGAAGGGATTTAAGATGGTGAGATCTTACATCAAGAGTCTATAATGCTCTGATACCAATTGCAGGACTGGTTAACGGATGGTCAATACAATGAGTCTCACAATAAGGAGAGTGTTAGAATACTTAACAGATCAAATAGTGAACCAGGTTTATGTAAGAGATGCTAAGAACACAAGTAAACAAGGAGATAGAACTAAGAACAAGAACATATAAATATGGTTTTCAAGAATGTTGTATATTGCTCTCAAATTCTTTTACAAGTGTTACAAAGCATAAGATAAAATATAAGAACTTGAGATACTTTATACTACATCCTACAGCTGGTCAAACTATGAAGGCCAACTAAAAACACTAACCTAAAGAACAAGATCAATATAAAGTCAAAAGACAGATTGCATTTTAACTAGTGACTATGACATGCCATAACTCACATTCTAATATATTACAAAATAGATAAAAGGTACAAAGTAGAAAGTTACAAACTCTAAACCTTAATCTACAGTTGCAAAAGCATGGATCTTTTCACTAACTTATACAAGTTGGTGAGTCTTCAGAGTTGCAGCGGAAAGTGGGTCAGCTTTATGCAAAATCAGATTAAAGAAAAAATGTCTTCTGTGTCTTTGGAAGAAATCAGTCTTCACTTCATTGGCTTCGGATGACTTTGTCTTTAAAGTTTCGGAAGACTTCATCATTAGCTTCGGAAGATTTGGTCAATGGCTTCGAAAGATTTTACACTTAATAATTTTCCATGAAGTGTACAACTTCCGAAGTAACTTCTAACTTGTTCATTAATGCATGCATACCAAAAGCTGTTTAGTTTCTTTGGTTGCATCAGCCTTTCTGATATAACCTTACATGTGCTTTTCTTGGAAACCTATATATCAAACTTGTGTTGTTTATTTGTTCGCTTGAAATTACAGGCCAAGGAATACGTGGGAAGACTACACTTGTGGGTGTGTGCAAGAAATATCCCTAAGGACATTTGATGACAATTCAATTTGAGCAAGGTACACATAACACCTAAAACCTGTAGGTGCAAATGCGTCGACCTTCGCTTCACTGGTTGGCAGGATCGTTGATTGATTTCCCCAACACTAAAAGTCCTAGGAAAGATACCAAAAGAGCTTAAGACAACTATCTGGACCGATTTAAAGGTTAATTTTTTCGAAATTCAATTCAATGTTGTAAATTTGTTTAAACATATATATATATATATATATATATATATATATATATATATATATATATATATATATATATATATATGCTAAGCTGTTTGTTTCATAATTTGAAGGACTATTTTGATATGAGTTCCCACGAAGGCCTAAGGGGACGTATTGAGAGATATGCTGCGAACCGGTATAAAGATCACAAATATCGATTCAAGCAAAGGTTCTTTGACAAAAAAGGCAGGGAGGACAAAGTGGATATTTTGGATGTTATTCCACCTGACATGAAAGAATCAAAATGTATACACCTTACATTTTTAAATAGTTGTAGTAACATATAATATCCCCATATATATATATATATATATATATATATATATATATATATATATATATATATATATATATATATATATATATATATATATATATATATATATATACACACTATATTAATATACATATAAGAGGGACAATATGATAATTTGACAAAAACTCTTAATATTAAGAGTTTTACAACTTTTCTAGCTGAAGTACAACTCTTAAAGCTTGAAAATACACATCACCTCTCCAATAAAAAAAACTTGAATTCCCCCTTAAAACATTCAATAGCTTTCAAATCCAATTCAAATTTCAAAGACAATTAGGAAGCTTCGTTCGCTCTCCTCTGCCGGTGGAGTTTAGTAGTTCGGGCGAAGTGACCACGACCACCCTCCACTGAAGTGAGCAACCACACATCGGTGATGGTGGAACGTTTGATGGTGGCGGTTAGGGTTCTGGCCGTGAAACCAGCGATTAGGAACTCATGCGATGATGATTGAACTCATGTCGCCTCCACCCAGATGTGACCTCATCTTCCTAGATCAAAAGCCCATAGTTTAGATCTAATTCTACGCGACTGTATTTGACCGACGGTTTACTTTCTTGTAGGTACTGGGTTGCTCGATGGAGGTTCTTATCTGAAAGAAAAGAAAAAAACCGACAATTATGATTCTCTATTTTAATAATTATTTGATATATTGATTATTATCAAAATCAAAGAGAATGTTAAAGTTGATCGATAGAGGCATAATGAATTGTAATGTATGGATATCACGATTCATTTCAAATGATCTAATCTATATCTTATTCAGTTGTTATTTTAAATAAGGATTTTTACATTAAATTGGGATAAATATGAAACTCGGATGTAGCAAATCCAAAAATTTAGCTCTTAGAAAAATGTTTTGTCAAATAAAGGATTAATCGGTGAAGGTTTCCCTAGAATAAATCAGTCTTATCTTTAATGGATTAATTATTTCTATTAAAGATTTAGTAGGTTTAAATGGTGACTTCTACTCGAAATGTAGTTGCTACTTCAGTAGGCTTATCATGAATGATAAAACTCATTAAATTTTATTCTTTTATTGAAGTGAATGGTTACTAAATAGATATTTCCATGATTCTCCCTATAGATCGGGTGCTCATATACAATCTATCCTTCAACTAAAAAAGTTTCAAGTTGAGGAGTTTGATGGGTTATGAAAAGTCACTAATGGTTAGTTAAATTTTAAATGCAAATATAAGTGTTCGTAGAAGATCTAAAACATGCGACTCCTTCAGACTAGAAGAATGTGATATAAAAACATAAGGCTCTTAAAACGTACTGGGTTGCTTGATGGATGGAGGGAGGTTCTTAATTCTTCATTGATGATTGCTTGGAGTTATTAATCCTGTATTCATATGAATTCTTATTAAAGGGGTGCTTGGTTTTTCATTATTTATTATCGGGAATCATAGAATATGAACTACGTCAAATTGACCATTTGATTAGACCGTTGCATGTTTGGCTATATTTTAAGGTTTTTTTTATTCAGATGAATCACCTAGAGCTCACCACATGACTTTAGTCTCTTCTGAGCCCTCCCCTTTACCACTAATTTTCTTGTGTTTGATTCTTATGTCACTATAATTAGGATTGTGGTATTTGTAAAAATTAGTATGCTTGATGGATTATGGGAACTATGCTCTCTCTACTATAAATTCGGTGGATGATTTATGGAATTTAATGATGACGTTTCATCAAAATAGGATGCATTATTTTAGGTTTAAAAGAACAACAATTAACCACTTAAGTTTGGTTACTAATTACATTTTTTATGTTTGATTCATTATATTTTAGATGATCTTGCATATAAACATAATTGATTTCGTATGTTAGGTTTTTGACCGTTTGATGTTGCTTTTATGTAGGGAAGAATCAGACTGACAAAATATTATAAGAAATTGATATTATCTAACATCATTTTCTATAATCATGTATTTGATTTACATTAATCTGGCTGGTGCAGGAGGGCGGAGGGCCTTTGGATTTTGGTAGGAATTGCTACATTTGACTCAAGCATCCACAGATCCACTTTTAGGGCAAGCGGTATAGAAACTTGAACATTGAGCAAAGCAACATCAAGGAGCCTTGAAATTTGGAGCCATAGGGTCGAAGAGCTACTTCTATCTGTCGTTTCCACAATAATGCAACCGAAGTATTGATTTGTAAGTTTTCCTTTGAGTTTTATATTTGTTTTATGTCATTGAAATCAATTTCTTCATTGCATACTGTTGTTAACGACAACCATATTGTAGTGGGGTTGTTAAATTCAAATATTTTGAGATACGAGTTTGCGGTTGATTGATATTTTCAATCAGCATTGTGATTATTGATTTGTTTAATTTATTCAGGAAACAAGAAGAATCAAATTAAATATCAATGAGTAAGTGATTTGAAGATTAGCCTTCATAAAAGGCTTAAATCTATAAGTTTTAAAGTAAAAGAAGAATGTAGTAAATTTAGATTTGTGATATAAGTTTTAAAGTAAAAGAAGAATGTAGTAAGTTTAGATTTGTGAGATGTGCTATGTGTGTATGCATGTATCATTTTATTAGCATAATTTTACATGATATTTGACTATTTGATGTTGAAATTTATACATGCTATGATGCTAATATAAACCATTTACCCTCTTTGAATTAACCAGGAAGATGAAAGAGCCCAAGGGAACATGTGGTGATTTGATGACCTTGTTTGCTTTTGATAGGAATGACTAAACTCCTCTTCTTAAATTTGTATAATATGATCAACCAATATAAGAATAAAACGTTATATTATAACCATACTATAATTGTGTTAAGACTAAGTATACTTGCAGTGGTTGAAAACTTATATAAATTCTAAGTGCTACTTATTGATACACCATGATTACATGTTAGGATAACAGAAAAAAAATTATACTCTTCTTAGCCTTTAAGTGGAACCCAAAAGGTCACTTTTAAGTTTGTTTACTAAGATCTTAAACAATGTTCCTAACTTGAGGCTGAACTAAAAGTGTTCAGGATTCGTTTTTCTACTTTTTGTTTGATAGACTTTAACAACCGCTGATTGATTTCATTTGTTGATGTGCAGTCGATGATTGTAATAACTGCAGCTCAAGAACATTAGTAGTATAAACTACTTATTGAGCTTCAGTAAGTTGTAACACTTTCTTCATCATTAATTACAAGCTCTTTTATTAGAATCGACTGTTGCTTATTCGGAAAAAAACCACTTTAATCTTTTATATATTGCTCAAAGTGATGTTGCATTAACTGAGTTGGTATTTTATGAAACAACAGATTTATGATATAGTAAACGGTATTACTGAAATCCGAAGCTGATGAGTTGAAGGATGAAGCTGTAATTGACTAGGTAGATGGTAACACCAAAGAAGGTACTATACTTTATGTTTTTTGTTGTATGCTTCCTGCCTTTTTTCAGTGTAAAAAAGAACCTAACTTTTTCACTGTATTATTGAATATTATTTCATGGATAAATGTTGATAAACTCAATTAGGTTGCATGTGTTTACTGAGCTTTTGTTTTGACCAATCAATTTACATGAGGTTTAGATGGGGAATTGAATGCAAAATGACTGCAATATATTTTTAGTCATCTAGGTATTTTTTTGTAAACTTATATATTTTTATATTTGTATATTTATTATGTTAGTGGCACTAGCAGGTATCATTTCTTGCTGTGTTGATGTAGTCATACATGGATATATTGGCGACAACCAAAGCTCATTAACAAGTTAAGTGACTATAAATCTCCATAAACCACAAAGATCACCACTAACATGAGTATATAGTTTCTTGAAATCCAGTTCTTCATGCCAGTGATGTCATCATCCTTACCATTGTTAGAGGTTTTGCCTCTTAAAAAAGAGGTCTTGAGTTCAAACCCAAACAAGGAGTAAATTAATTTGGTGCAATTTTGGAGTAAAATCTTTGTAGTAATAATTTGAAGGATGTTATTTAAGTGGGATTAATAAGGCTCATGAAATAGATATATTACAATTATGTTATAAATAAGACAACTAATAGATGTACCATAAAATATACATATCACGTGAGAAATGTTGTAAATTATTGTCGCCGCATCGTGCGGGTCCTCTACTAGTATGTGTGTGTGTGTGTATATATATATTTAACAAAAACATATCAAATGAGAACTAGCTTTTTTTATGAGAACTCTAGGAACCAATCTCAACCACTAGTTCTCAATGGCAAAATTGTAATTAACAAAAACATATTTAAAAAATTTATAAATCAAAAAATAAGATATAAATAAAAAAATAAAAACACAAAAATGCTCCCCTACTTTCCCTCAATCATAAAAAAAATTAAAAGAAATTTATAAAAATTAAAAAAAATTCCCGTTTTTTTAACGAAATTCGTTTTACACATGTGTAATATCGGATTTACACATGTTTAAATCCAGTACTACACATGTGTATAACTAGATTTACACATACGTAAACAACGGATGTATGATTTTTTTTTAGAAAAGTATAACAATATGGTAGGCGTTGAAAAGATAAAAAAACGCTGAATTTTATGGTGAATTTTTTTTTGAAAATATGATGTCGTGAAAAAAAGTTATGAACGTCTTAAAGAAAAGGGGGAAATGGCATGTGATTTGCATGTGATAAAAAATGAGTGGCTGAGATTGGTTCCTAGAGTTCTCATAAAAAAAGGTGGTTCTCATTTAAACACTCCCCTACATATATATATATATATATATATATATATATATATATATATATATATATATATATATATATATATATATATATATATATATATATAGGAGAGTTCAAATGAGAACTCACTTTTTCTGTGAGAACTCTAAGAACCAATATGAGCCACTCATTTTTATCACATGCAAATCACATGCCATTTCTCCCTTTTTTTTAAAACGTTCATAACTTTTTTTCACAACATCATTTTTCAAAAAAAAATTCACCATAACATTTAGTATTTTTTTATTTTTCCAACGCCTACCATATTGATATACTTATTTTAAAAAAATCGTCCATCCATTGTTTACACATGTGTAAATCTGGTTATACACATGTGTAATACTAGATTTACACATGTGTAAATCCGGTATTACACATGTGTAAATAGAATTTCGTAAAAAAATGATTTTTTTTTATTTTTTATAATTTTTTTTAAATTTTTTATGAAAAAGGGAAACTAGGGGAACATTTCTGTGTTTTTATTTTTTCTATTTTTATGTAATTTTTTATTTATAATTTTTTTATTATGTGTTTGTTAATTATCATGTTGCCATTGAAAACTAGTGGTTGAGATTGGTTCCTAAAGTTCTCACAAAAAAGTAAGTTCTCATTTGAACCCTCCCCTATATATATATATATATATATATATATATATATACATATATATATATATATATATATATATATGTATAGATATATATATATATATATATATAGATATATATACATATATATATAGATATCTATATATATCTATATCTATCTCTATCTATATCTCTATCTCTCTATCTGTCTCTCTATCTCTCTATGTATCTCTCTCTATGTATATATATATATATATATGTCTCTATATGTCTATATCTATATCTCTATCTCTATCTATCTCTATATCTATATATATATATATATATATATATATATAGATCTTTTCAAAACTCTTAAAGATCATAGAAACCGCGAGAACTAATATCAACCTTTGATTTTAATATATGTCATTTTCTATTTATTTATTATTAAAGGGTAAAAATGTAAATTAAAATTTTATTAATTTGAAACTGCCTAATATATCTCTTTTATATTAGGCAACCTCTATTTTAATTATATCTACATTATTATCATTATGTTATTATGGCTTTATCATACGTGTATACGTTATTTGAATTATAATTATTTTTAATTAATTTCTCTAATTCAAACAATCAATATGATTATTTCAATTCAATTTAGCATCATTCTATTAAAAGAATATTCAACTTAAGATTTGATCTTTCCCGTGTTTTAAATTATCATATTAAAGATTTTGGAATTCATCAAGTATACAAGACACATAATATTATGGTTCTGGATTAAAAGGCTATTCAAGTTCATAACAAGGTAATATGTTCATATTTTAAAAGGCTTATGTTAATTTTTAATTAATTTCATTTACAAGGTAATCCCAAAAGGTATATAAATCCACTTGTTTAAAGTTTGTATTGAATTTTGATTATTATATTTTACACAGTCCTTGTAGATTTATTCAGTTTATATAATCTAATTTTACATATTAAACCAATGAAACGTATATGTAAACCAATAAAATAATATGTAGCGCTTTACATATAAGTAAACCAACAAAGTATTATGGATTATTTTACACACATGTATACCAACGTAATGAAAAATATATGTAAATCAATTGAAAAATATGTAGAGTTTTACATATATGTAAACCAATAATGATACATATAACACATATTAAACCCATGATGCATATATCTAAACCAAAAGTATATATACATATATGTAAACCAACATAATGATGATTAACAAGAAATACTGAATCAATATTAAAACTTTAATAGTATTTTTTCAAACATGTATAAATGATACATTACATACAATATTTTCACAATAACATCTTTTCATATATGAGTTTGTGTATTTGCAAATAATAGTAAATAACTTTTGTAATTAGGTGCTCACTATTTTTTCACTTTGCTTCGTGCACATTAATTTACTCAATACACATATGTTATATTTTAAAAATACGCATCGTGCGCCATCATTCCTCAAATGTACCAAGTTATGGTTATATGGTTGTGGATTTACTTTCATTTCTTCTCAAAATGGTGTTTCCTACGATGTTTTTATTTGTCACGTGTACTTTAATTGCCCATATGTGATTCATGCTTTTATGAATGTTGAGGTATTTTATTGAGATACGAAATTAGGTATTAAAAACTGATTGGGCAATAATGAATGCTTTTATGAGATAGTTAATACACACATATTTGTTTTTCCCATAATACCCTTTTGCATTAATTATATAAATTAAATGTAGTACTAATTTACATTTTTTACCCAATTTAATCACAACCATTAATCCATAAAATCAACGGTTGATATTAGTTCTGTAAGTTCTCATTCTAAAGGGAGTCCTGAAAGGAACCTAACCCTACATAGGGGAGGGATCAAATGACAACTAGCTTTTTTTGTGAGAACTCTAGGAACCAATCTCAACCACTAGTTTTCAATGGCAAATTGTAATTAACAAAAACATATTTAAAAATTTATAAATCAAAAATAACATAAAAATAAAAAAAATAAAAACATAAAAATGTTCCCCTACTTTCCCTCTTTCATAAAAAAATAAAAAAAATTTATAAAAATAAAAAAAATTCCCGTTTTTTTAACAAAATTCGTTTTACACATGTGTAATATCGGATTTACACAAGTGTAAATCCAGTACTACACATGTCTATAACTAGATTTACACATATGTAAATAATAGATTGACGATTTATATATATATATATATATATATATATATATATATATATATAGATATATACATATAAGACATATATATATATACATATATATATATATGTATAATATACATATATATATACATATATATATATATATATATATATATATATATATATATATATATATATATATATATATGTATGTATATACATATATATGTATATATATACATATATATATAAATATAACATCGGATTTTGTTGTTTCTGTAAACTATATAAGAGCGAATGCTATAACTTCAACAACAAGACCGAGAGATTCTGAGAAGTAAATCATGCGAGAGGTCTTGGGGGAACAACCCGAGTTGGAACGAGGCAATCGGCCAATACCCAAAGTGTCAAAGGAGTTCTCAGAAGCCAAGGTTGAGGACATGATATCGACGAGACTCGCAAGTGAGCAACAACAATGGGCCAATGGCAGTATCAGATGATGGCTTCTATGATGTCTCAGATGCAAACTCAAGTTCAAACCCAAGTCCAGAACACCTTACGATGGAAAGATAGTGCTTCCCAACAAAATGGTGAAAGTGAAGATGAAGGAGGTGGGTCGTCTACTTTAGACTTTAGTTGTTAAACTGAATTGTTAAGACTTTGGTAGTGTAAACATTAGAATTTAGTTGTTTAAATTATAACATTAGTTTGTTGACATTTTTGATGTGATAATTGAGATGTTATTATTGATATTGATGTGCAACAGCGGGTTTAATTGTTACGATTTGAATGGATTGATGCAAATGTGGCAGAATCTTAAAAAAAAAAAAAAAAAAAAAAAAGTAGAATTTGCGGCGACTTTTCGTCGCAAAAAACATGTGAGCTCAAAATTTTTGCGGCGATATTTCGTCGCAAAAAATAAAAAATACCACAAAAATTTGTGGCGATTTGTAGTCGCAAAAATGAAAGAAATATTTTAATGAAAATAGAAAATTCATTTGCGACAAAATTCTCGTTGCGAAGTTTGTCGCAAATAACATTTTCTGTTTTTCTTTTATGTTTGTTTTAAAGGTGGGCCCGCTTTAGTTTTCGCCAGAATAATTTTTTTGCGTTGAGTTTATTGCGGAGCAATGTTCATGACGGAAATTTCGTACCAAAAAAGATTTTGCGACGGAAATGGTGTGTTTTGCAACAAATTGTTTCGTCGTAAAAGCTCTTTTTTCCTGTAAAAACCGACAAATTATAACTGCCCTAATTATAATTTAACCCTTTCCTAATTACAATATTACAAGTCTAACCCTAAAACATAGTTTATACCGGTGACTCTTAAACCCTTTTACTAATAAAATATTAAGTTTAGCGAAAACGTAGATATCAAGCAATCAGGAGGTGACCATCGATCACCATCCGTACAAAAAAAGCCCACTTTTGATAGAATAATCAATATAAAAGGCTAAAGATATAATGACCTATTGTATCTGGTAAGAATGAACAACCTAATTACAAGTGTGTTTAAAATCAAATGCAATTAAATGAACGCAATATCATTTTAGCCTGTGCTAAAAAACTTTAAACCCGAATTCAAATCCAAGTTATCCAAAAATCCTAACCCAGCATATCCAAAATTCAAATATCTGAATTTTGAGTAGTCAAATTTCGGATTTGAATTCCGATTTGACAACGTTTTCGAGAAATTTCGGATATCCGAAATATCCAAAATATTCCTCTAAATGCTATTAAATAAAAATATTAAGTAGAAACTCAAGTTTTCGAATTCGGATTTTTTAAAAATTTCAAATGTTTGAAAGTATTTTTAATAATATTTATTACATTCTTAACAATTTTGTTAATATTACATATCTTTTGATAATTCGGACATCCATTTGGATATCCAAAACCACATACATTTTTTTTATATTTCAAATATCTTTCTGGATATATGAATCAAAATCAAAAAATTTGGATATCCGAAATTTCACATTTGGGTCCGGATAATAAACTTCACTATCTTAAATTTTTCAATATTAGAAATTCGAATATTCAAATTCAAACACCCCTAATATTATTATCCTTTTACGAGATGTAGTCGTGTCCCAACTGAATATTTATACGCTTCATGCATTTTTTTCTTTGAGTAAAATGTTATTTCAGTCCCTCATGTTTCGTTAAAGTTGTCATTTCAATCTAAAAACTTTTCTATTCATCATTTTAAAACTTTAATTTATCATATGTTGTTATTTTCTTTCACTCCACTAAAAACGGTAAAGTTAAAGGTATTTTAATCTTTTCATCACCTTGATTATCAATTTAAAACCAAAAACGAATAAACACAAGAAGTGGCTGGGAAGACCGACCGACTAACCTTAATCCATCCTAGAAAGCTTTAGTTTCTATACTGTTCGATGACATAAGTTCGATTAATTGGGATTACGCACAAATCAATTTGAACAAAGTTCGACTGGGTAGTAGTTTTATTTTTCACACTTGGGTTTCAACATTGTTCGATTGAGGTCTGTTGTTGCCATCGATTCCATTGCTCGAATAATGTTCGATTGCTTTTCGTTCGATTAAGCACTGTCAATCGTATTCATACTACACTGTTATGTTTTCTATTCAATGGATCTTATATTTTGATTAGGCAAGAAACAATTGTTGTTTAATTTAGGAGATATGGCTTTTAAACTCTGGTTTGTTTGAGTATCTACTTAACAGTTTGATCCATACGAATGATATGGTAATACTTTGATTTGTTTGAGGTTTGTTATACTTAATAGTTTGATTAATAGAAATTTAACCGGATCATTTATAGATTAAAAGGAATCAGGGTGTTGAAAAAGTCTAGAATACGAACTCAATTTTAACGGAGGTTTTTAACGGTGTTAGTGAAGTGGACGAAAATGACAATATTTGGTGAACTAAAGTGCTGCAATGACGGAAAAAAGTTTTTGAATTAAAATGACAATTTCAGCGAAATGGCAAAGACAAAAATGACATTTTACTATTTTTTTTCTTTTTTACAACCGCTTCGTGAGTTCTAATGACCAATTGTGTGACAACTCACTCGATTTCGTTATGTCAATGCAGTAAACCAAGGATGTAGCACAACCATGTAACGCAATTTTCGGGACGAAATTTTTTTTAACATGGGGATAATGTGACATCCATTACCAAAGTCCGTTAGTTCCGTTAGGTCTTGCATACACGTGTCGTGAGCACACACTAGTTGTCGTTGAACGTTGGTGACTTAATAATAATAATCTATGATAAACAATAATTTAATTAATAATATTGGTTATTAGTTGTGATTATGTGATGCATGGATTTATAAAATTTTAAATATTTATATTGTAAATTTTATGCGATCGTGACAACGTGTTATATATATTTCATGTGTTGTGTGACTTATTGTAAATGTTTATAATTATTATTGTTGGTTAATAATGTTTGTGTTTTGTAGTTAAAATTATAAAAAAATGCTACAAAGGTTTAATTTTATAAAAACATAGTTAAATGAGGGTTTAAAGGTAAAATGTAAATAAGGTAACTTTGACAAAAACCCAACCCTAGCCCCCCCTCACCTATTCGGCCGCAACACCACTCAAACAACCCACTCTTTTGCGATTTTGATCCAAGAACACATACATAATTCGGATTTTGATATAGTTCAAGCATTGCAAGGTGTTTTGCAAGTCTAATTGTTGAGTTCTACACATTTAAAGGTTTGTTTTGATTGGTTTTTCATAGTCTTGATTTTGATGAACCCTAAATCCAAAATTGGTGATGAAAACATGAAATTGATGATTGTTAGATGTTAATATGATGTTAGTTAGGTTGTATGAATGCTATATTATGTTGATTATGCAAGAAATCCATGGATTGAACATCTAGTTCATACATTGCCATAAGAGGAAACTTTTTGGTCTTGGAATTCATAATTTGATGATGTTATGATGTTAGATACAATGCTTAGATGTTAGTTTAATTGAATTATGCAAGAAAATTCATGAATTTGAGGTGTTAATCATGGCTTACTAAAAGTAGAAAATTTTGTGAATGATGTTAGGCAATTTGGATGAGTTAGTGATGATTATCATGTTAGAATGAATGTATGAACTTGATTAGGTATAAAATTGATGAAATAAGGATTAAATTGGGTGCTAGATTGCTTTTTGGGTGTTACTTTCCCAAAAGCGAAACTTTATTTGTGAAGAACATTGGATATGATGAATTGGGCATGCTTATTATGTTAGGATCATGTTAGAATGATTGCGTATGATGTTTGATGTGATAGAATGTATTAATTGAGTTGTATGGATGCTTGGTTGATCATGTAAGGATGTTAGGATCGTGTATTGAACGAAATACTAACTGATTAACGTGTATACCGAATCAAATAGTGCGGAATCCTATTTGATTGGTGATCCAATCAGTGAGAACGCACGTAGAATCAATTATGGGTTGAATCTAAACGTTAAGAACGATATTGAATCGATCTAGTGCGATCTGTGAACTTGGAACAGGTTCTTAGAGGTCTCTGGACGGCTAGGGTACGTCTGTAGTCGAAGTGTTCTCAATTCTTACGATTTTCCGCGAATTAAGTGGTATTTATAGGTTAGGGTTTCTCATTCGGGCGACTGAACCATTAGCATGGTTCAGTCGTGCGATTGAGCTATGCGGTTGATCCATTCGCACGACTGAGTGTTCAGTCGTGCGACTGAGCCAATCTCATGTTACACTCGTGCGACTGATCCAGTCTCCTGGTTCAGTCGTGCGACTGAGTCATTCGCATGAAGTTGTTCATGCGTATGGTTCATTAGCATGGGTCATTCGCATGAGAACTTCATATTACTGAGTTTGAATGTATTTATTAATCATTACATTATCAAGATTCATTCAAACAACCACAAACCTATATAGTCAGTTCAATAAGCGTCACCCTACTAAACAATGAAATTATAAACATTATAAGCACAACCACAAATTGTATTTCATTAAGTACCCATTCAATTACATATGTGTAAGACAATAAAGACATATTACATTAAGCTCAGAAACTAGGTACACATGTATCTACAAAGGAGTTTAGGTTTTGGTGTCATACATGATGGTGAATTGTGGTTAGTGATTAGGAGATCATGTTTGGGATTGGAATTGATTGTCACTATGTATGTTGGTCAGAATGAACTAAGTGAATAAATGTGATTATGATTATCATATACGCATGCGAATCTGAGGTCCCTACTTAGTAGGATTGGCAGGGTTTAGGATGTGAAGTCGTGAGTGGCTTCACATGGCATGTAGTGCACGATTAGACTTCACGTATGAACTAATGGTTGTGATGTATATATATATTTGTGTTGAACATGTTGGTTGTTTTTAGATTTGCATGAGTTGTATGATGATCTAATGTTGTATGATGATCTAATGTTGTATGATGACCTAGGTAGAACTTGGGTTGATGATGTGATACACGTGGATAATTTGTATGATATTCTTCTATGTTAAGTTGATATACATGATTAAACGATATTTTAATTAATATGTCACCAACGGGTCAAACGGGTCAACTAGGTTAACCTAGGATTATTAAGTTTCTCTGTGTACACGTACTTATGTACTTGTGTGTTCTAGGTAACCTTTGAAGGGTTGTCTTTGCACCTATCATCAGTTCTTTTTTGTCATTATCTTTGCATACCAGGTGAGTTCATGCCCCTCTATTTTATAAACATTCTTCTGGGGGAGGTAGGATACTTGTACTCAAATGCTATTTTATTATTTTAAGTTGTGTATGTTTTAACATAGTGCTTGATACCTTGAAAGTCCTCACACTTTCGGATCGTTAATAATGGTAACTAGCAGGAAATCTTGGGTAGTACTATTGGGTTTGCAAAGCCCCACCTGTGCAACTCGAGATCAAACGGATGCAATATTGTCCTATACACAAACATTCGTCACGACCTGGTAAGTCATGACAAGAGGCAACAAACGTAACACAGTCAGCTTCGATCGTGAAATCACTATTGTTATTACTTGTGAACATAGACTAGCTATCTATTCCAATGCACTTCTTATGTTATGCAAATGTTATTGTTTATGATAAACGCAAACTCTTAAACTCACCAATCATTGTGTTGACATTTTAGTATGCTATTCTCAGTTCGTTAACTCAGCTTGCCATTAGGAGCACAACACGGGTCCAACATGCATTCTAAGACTCTATTTTACAAACATAATTGTTGGTTTTCATATATGGATTTTAAATTATTGGGTTGGCGCGTATTTTGCCAAATTATGCATTTTTATATTTTGGGTTTGTTTTATTTACTAAACACTTCCGCATGGTTTTAAAGTTTGAACTTTGTTTGGTTTGTTTTAAAATGGGCATATAGTGTCGTTCTGAGTAACTAGTGACTGTGATCCTGGTTTGTTCACACGCCTCGCGGTAAAACTCCGCACGTGGATTTTGAGGGTGTGACAAATTGTTAGAAAGATAATTAACTATGTGTTTCATTTGTATATTTAATTATTTATTTATGCTTTTCTGAAAGATATATATGTGAGCACACCACATGTATATACTTATAGTATAACATTAGAATATAATATTTATATACACATATGTGGTCACATATACATATATCCACCATATTTGTAAAGAAAGAGCAATCATTATCAATACATAGATATGTGGTGGAGGCGCCACAAGAGGTGGTACTGGTAGTGGTGAGAACAAGCAGGTGATTTTCGAAACCACATTAATGGGTATTCTAAAACACCTGTCATGATGTTACTGATGCCTCCGTCCGTTTGTAGCTTTCGAAGAATGATTGCTGTTTGATTTTGACTAAAAATCTCTATTTGTCATGGGACCTCTTTTTGAGATGTTGCACGAGTAGGACCATAGAAGGTCATATTATCGATTGTTTCACTCCTGGTTTGGCATGTTTCATTCAGTAAGCATAAGAGATGCAATTGTTTTGAATCGTTGGTTGTTCATTAATGGATTATCCATCAATTTTCCTTTTTGTAAACAGATTTTACAAAATGGTTAAAACCCGGTATTAGAACCCGTTTTCTTTTGAAACCGGATTATATTTAGGATACATGTGTTGTACCAGTTTTCCATTAGGGAAACATGTTTTCACTAAAACTATTGTTTGATTACATCCTATAATCAGCCACGTAGTGGCAAGAGTTTTGAATTCCAATCACCCTGATTTCAAGATAGGAGACTTGATATAGGGTCTCATTAATTTATTTGGTAGAATATAGCTAGATTAGAGATGCTAGTTCCCTTGTAAAGAACATATTGATGCTCTATCCTTCTTACTATTCAGGAATCCTCGATAGTTTAGTTATATTGATCGATCCGTCTACTTCAAACAATCTATGCTAAACTAGATCTTGAATATTTCTTTACTTTTGTAACGGTTTAGGTATGCTTGTAATGACTACTTATGTTGGATCCTATGAGATTTGTTGTTCAAAAAACAAGGTTCATTGTTTTTGTGTTAGCAGCCTCCATATATAGTTGTTGGTCAACTTGTGAGTGTTGAAAATAATAATCTTGACATCAATAGTATTGAAAGGTTATTTATGTAAATATGTATTCGGGTCAATATATGTAAATAAATGTCATAGGATGTATATAAGGGTCAAAGTAGATAAGTCTGGTCATAGGTGGTTAATGGCGGGAAACCAACTGCCATTCCTAACTATCATGTAACTGTCACTTAGATGGGTACAAATACTTGTGTATTATCAATTGTATGAATGATGAAATGTTCCTTCAAAGTTTTTCTCTATATATAAAATAGTGAGTGTGTGTATTGTGTATTGGGTTGTGTGAAGAACAATTTGGATTTGTGAGAGATTCATCAATTGGTATCAAAGCGTTACACTTGGAAAGAAACATGTGAAGTATTGATTTTAGTCGAAAAGGAGAAGACAAGGAAGATCAATATGTTGCAGAGAGCATCGATGGCGTGGATGTTTTAGTGTTGAATTCGGCACTACGATTTGGTCAGGAGGACCAGGGGAAGTCAGGTGTTTGTGGTCGAGGAGACATGGAGAATTCAAGTATGGAAACATTACGTATCAAGGTTGATGATTGCTCATCTGATCAGGAAGAAATTAGCAGTCAAAGGAATAAGAAGGCCTCAAAGAAATTCAGGGACATGGTGCGAAAATGAAACAAAAGAGGCAAGTTTGAAAATCACACATGTCCTTACTACAATCAACTCGGTAGTTTCAAAGAAATTTGTGAAAACCGAATCTGTTTTTTAGAATACATAGTGAAAGGGACTGAAGGAAGAAAATGGAATGAAATTTGGTATGTTGGTCTGCATCGAAGGAAGCATGCGACCGGGAACAAAAAATTTGTGGTTCTTGAAAGCTCTCAATCCCCGCTTCTCCTATATTTATTCTCCCTCTCGCATCGGTTATGCATCAGATAATGAGCCCATGCGCAAACTTTCTCTTTTACTGTATTGGCGCCCGATAGGTAGGCTATTAGATTGAGTCGAAGGCCTACCAGTTCCGATTCGAGCGAGAGCCCAAACGGGGAGGCGAGAACATTTTGATTGAAAGCTCTACTGTTCTGAATAGTGAGAATGACTGTTTTAAATTTGATCAAATCGATCGATCATTTTTGAATATCTTAGGTGGGCTAACCGACCTACCGAGTTGGGTTGGGCGTCCATGTCACAGAACCCATCAAGAAACTTCGAAACCTTCATACCCAATTTCACTAAGGCATAGTTCCGTGGGAAAGGTCAAGTTGAAGTAAATTCAAATGGGATAATTTGTGATACAGAATCAGTATACTACATCCCAACAATGAAAAGGAATGTTTTAAGTTTAGAACAATTAGCCTTACAAGGATTCGAAGTGACTTTCAAAGGGACCGTTTGTTATATCACAAATACATTCGAAGAAGAAAGTGTTTGGAAATTAGAAGATGATAAGCAAGATCATACACATCAAGAAAAGGAGTGTGAAAAATCATTGAAATGGGGTGATGTCGAATGCTTGACTGAAACAAATGACATGTTGGACTACTTTGACAAATTAGACCTTGAAAGGATTAAAATTAAAGATGATACTGATGATATAAAGGAAGTAAAACGGTGGTAGTACAAGAGAAAGAAGTTAGAAGACATGATCATAATTTTAGATCTTTTAAAGGCTATGAATCTGGGAATCATATAGAAACAGGATATTAAAGAGAAGTTCAAGAATATGATAAAGTGGTTTGTGAAGTATGTGTTAAAACAACAAAGTATCTTTCCACCAAAGATCGATGGTCAAGTAGTTGATTCATATAATCTTTATATGGAGTTCAACTAAACGGAGGCAAGGCTCAAGTTAATAATAAGAAATTGTGGCCCCTAATTGCAGCGGATCTAGGTTTAAATTTTCAGTACTACATCAAACTAGTTATGATCTATAACGAATATTTAGATTTAATGGAGTGGTATTACTGCACGTCAAAAGAAAGACAAGGGAAGGCTGGAAATATATCAATTAATGAAGGTGAATGCAGCAGCAATATTCACGACCCGTGCTACAGAAGAATCATTGGATGAGATGCTGCCAATAAAGAAAAGAAGAATGAATGCGGTTTGAGATTGGCCACCGCAGTGTGGTCCGGCCAAGTAAGGAGAAATGCAAGACATTGATGTCAAGCTTAGGGGGGGACAATGTTGAAAATAATAATTTTGACATCAATAGTATTGAAAGGTTATTTATGTAAATATGTAGTCGGGTCAATATATGTAAATAAGGGTCATAGGATTTATATATGGGTCAAAGTAGATGAGTCTAGTCATAAGCGGTTAATGGCGGGAAACCAACTGCCATTCCTAACTGTCATGTAACTGTCACTTGGATGGGTATAAATACCCTTGTATTATCAATTATATGAATGATGCAATGTTCCTTCAAAGTCTCTCTCTATATATACAAAACAGTGAGTGTGTGTATTGTGTTGTGTGAAGAACAATTTGGATTTGTGAGAGATTCATCAGTGAGACGATATGCAAAGCTCTATGGTTGTTATGTTGTGGTAGATCCAAAGAAAAAAAAGATGTCATATAAAATGGAAGTAACATTAATAAGAAAAAGATGTCATATAGAAAAGAAATTCACGATATCAAATTCTGCTATGAGTCAAGTTATGACTGTGTCTCTTTTATGCAAAGCGCATATATAGGTTGTTAACAAGAGTACATATACTACAAAAAAAAAATTCAACTCACATCTTGTACAATTAATTAATGAACTTGTTTTTTTTCTAAATCATAAACAATATATAACAACTAATAAAGAACATAGTAAAGCAAAAGCATTTAATAAGATATACAATCTATTGGATGCAACGATTGTTGGCCGGCGACATAACCCAGACGCTACATTCCAAACGATAAACGTTAAAACACATACACAAACATATATAAAATCTATGTACGTGTGTGTATATAAATACACATACTTTGGCTCATATAAAGGACAACCTTTATCTACATTTTATAGAATGGCAGAAGTTGCGGAGGGCTCGCCGGAGGTGGCGGTGGTTAGAAACAAACAGGTGGTTTTCAAAAACTACGTTAATGGATACCCCAAAGAGTCCGACATGGTGGTAACTTGTGATGCCACCATTCGTTTAGAGCTGCCCAAGAATAAAGATGGTCTAGTTTTAACAAAGAATCTATATTTGTCATGCGACCCTTACATGAGAGGTCGCATGAACAAGACGTTAAAAGGAAGTTACACATCTTCTTTCACACCTGGTTTGGTATGTATAACATCGATCACGTACTATGAAATACAGACTAAAATTTTGTCTATAAATATGTTCATCTAGATTGATCTTTTAATTTATGGATGTATACTTCAACATGCTCTTTAGTATTTTTCTATTAATTGTGTCTTGTAATTGACGTGCATCCTAAGAGGTCAAATATAACAAACATAATATGTAATATAGGGTGACATTCACTAGGATTGAGTATTAGAGTTAGCAAATTGTCTCTCTATATATACACTACACTGATTGTTTAAGACATGAAGAACTATGCAAACATTCATGGTAACAGAGCCACGAAGGCTTCATACATCTTTTTTCTTTAAATCCCTATCTCTAATCTATATGAATTAGCCAATAATACAAAATTTTGAATCACGAAGTTATAAAGTATGATGTACCTTAATTTGCATTAGGAATAGATAGCCAAGTTGCTTTAGAGCCACTAATTATAAGATTATCTAGTTGCATGAAGCAAAACAAATAATTTAGTAGAGTTCTTTCTTGTAAACAACGGAAACAATGAATTCCTCAAACGAGATCATTATTTCCTGCAGCCTATATCTGGATATGGAGTGGCAAAAGTTTTGGATTCCACTCACCCTGGATTCGAGAAAGGCGACTTGATATCAGGAATCACCAACTGGGAAGAATATACTTTGATCACGAATCCCGAATCGTTAATAAAGATTCAACACACAGATATTCCTCTATCCTACTATACTGGAATCCTCGGTAAGTGAAAGGTATATTGATGTTTTTTACATATAATAGTTTACCTATTCTTGTTCAAAAATTGTATTTTCGCGAATCTTGGAATGGTTTAGGTATGGCCGGTCTAACTGCCTATGCTGGTTTCTATGAGATTTGTTCGCCAAAGAAAGGAGACACCGTTTTCGTGTCAGCGGCATCTGGAGCTGTTGGTCAACTTGTTGGGCAGTTTGCAAAACTATCTGGTTGTTATGTTGTTGGAAGTGCTGGCTCCAAAGAGAAGGTAAATATGGAACCAATAGTGTTCATGCATGTTGGATTACTAGGCTGTTAGGATTCACATATGACTTCTACGAGTATCATAAAACGTTTTATACTTGTAGGCAATTTGCTAACCATAAAAGCAGAAAAAATAAATAAATAGAAAGCAAAGTCATTCGCTTGTCTCACTAGTAAACTCAAACCAAGTCCATTACATCGTTAATTGTACAAGTTTTGTTAATTTCAAACCAATAATTAGGTTTGCTTCCCTATGTTCATTTGCTACACCAACAAAATCTAAAACAAGCATGATCAGATATGCAAGAGTTCGCTTGTACACGTAGCTAAGTGCAATACTTAGCTTAAATTTAAACCATCTACTAACCTAAATTTTATAAAAAAATTATTTGCTTTCATTACCGAAAATTAGGAATTATTATATCTGGTATGAATTTAGTATTATTTCCTTTGACAAGGTTGATCTACTTAAGAACGATATCGGGTTTGATGAGGCATTTAACTACAAACAAGAGCAAGACCTGGATGTCGCTTTAAAGAGGTTGGAATTTCTACCAAAGTATAATTATAAGTAACATAAATTTAGTATTAATAAAAATTATTGCATAATATATTATTTTTACAAGCAAATTGAGAGCTTAATAATTTTGAAAACTATTATTACATTTGATGTTTTAGGTATTTTCCAGATGGGATTGATATTTACTTTGAGAACGTTGGGGGAAAGATGCTAGATGCAGTGCTATGCAACATGAGGCTTCATGGTCGTATTGCTGTTTGTGGGATGATCTCGCAATATAACCTTAATCAACACGATGGCATAAACAACCTTATCTTTGTGATCTTGAAACGTATAAGAATGGAAGGGTTCCTAGTTGTTGATTACCATCACTTGTATCCTAAGTTCTTTGATATGATTTTGCCACTCATTCGAGAAGGAAAGATAACGTATGTCGAGGACACGGTTGAAGGCCTCGAGAATGCCCCAGCCGCGCTTGTTGGCTTGTTTTCAGGCAGAAATGTAGGAAAACAAGTTGTTGCTATAGCTTATGACTAATACTCCACCTATTTACCGCAAAATCTTTTATTTTTGGTTTAACAATAAAGATTTTACTGTTTATGTTGTACGAAAAAAGTATTTATCTCAAGTCCATCCCTCTCTCTACCTCCATAGAACGAATATGGTGTTGAATGAAACGATGTGGATTGTACCAAGGCCGAGGTACAACTTGCGACTCGAAGGTCAGATCATGCTAAAATATAATGCAAATTAAACTTTTAAAGTAACAATCACGTTTTAGGTGAAGCAATCGTTTTTCTCCACTAAAAGCATTTTTTTCTGTGCTATCTACTAAAAAAGCGATATACATGTGAAACATATTTTATGTCTTTTCCTTGTCATACGTTATAATTACATCCACACCTCAATTAAAGCCCCAGTACCGGCCGAAAAAACATTTAGACCCTACGACCCACTATATATTTGGACGGACATTTGTTTGTAGTATCTCACAAATTAAAATAATCAAACTATAAAATAAGATTAAGCTAAAAATTAGATTTACCTAGCTCTTTTCTCGAGCTATGAGCAAGTGGACGTTATCTTCTCAGCTCTTCGACAATCATAAAAACGAATACAGAAACAGGTTTTGATGATACTAATGTCATCTACGTACTATGTTTTTAAATTTTAATCAGTTCGCTTCGTTGTGATGGTAATGTTCAAAATATAATATGTTAACAATATATATGTTTGTTCCATTCAACTGGGTTATATAATTTGGTTTCTTATTAATTGTGTTTGTTTGATGTTAAAATGCTTGTACTTATTTAAATGGACTGAGGCATGAGCTAAGGAGCTGTTGGGGTTGGGCTTAAATTCTCATTTAGGCGTATGGGCTGGAGTTGCTGTGAAGGCCCAACTGGGTTTATGGTTTGAGTTGGTGCGAAGGCCCAACTAGGCTTATTGTGTTTATAGTCTATATCAGTTGTTCCCTCATTCTAAAGAAGAGATAACATTGAGGGCATATTTGGGAAACTTATTTTTTAAATGACTTATAACTTATTAACTTTTAAAAAGTTAATAAGTTAATAAGTGTGTTTGACAAAAATTTATAAAGTTGATTTTAAAAGATTAATAAGTTACTTTTGAGAAGTTAAAAGGATTAACTTTTGAAAAGTAACTTTTCAAAAGTTACTTTTGAAAAAAATAAGTAATCCCATTCTTGTATTAGGGTTTCTGTCTCTCATCACTCGTCTTGTTCATCACATTCTTGTATTAGGTTCAATTTGCAACTCACTGTTGCAGGTTAGTAATCTTCTTTGTTGTATTGTTCTTGTTCGTTTGTTCAAGAAGAATCAATATTAATTTGTTACTATAAACTGTTGAGTCAATGAAAAGATATGATCTTGTTTAGTTAACATGGTATCAGAGCAAACATGGTAAACTTGGTTGTTGTTTCTGAATTAAATTAAACTGTTGGTCACCCAAACGAAACCAAAGCTTTAATTTCAAAAGTAGGAAATATCAAGTTAACAAATGATTTAACACTTAATGATGTTTTGGTAGTTTCTAAATACTGTGTGAATTTATTATTAGTTAATAAAATGGCAAAGGAGTACAATTTATGGTGTTTCTAAATAAAATAGATGAATTTATTCATCTTGATACATGAGGTCCTTTTTAAATTACTTGTCATAATAGTTATAGATATTTGTTAACAATTATTGATGATTACTCTAGAGTAGTTTGGGTTTATATGTTAAAATCTAAAGATTTAGTATTCTCGAATATTGAACTTTTCTTAACCTGATAGAAACACAGTTTTGTAAAACGATAAAAATGTGTCGATCGGACAATGGTACTAAGCTATTTAATAGTCAAGTTCAATGGTTTCTCAATAAAAAGGGTGTCGCGTATACACCTCAGTAGAATGGGGTTGTAGAAAGAAAACATAGTCATCTGCTTTATTCAGCTAGTCTCTTCTGTTTCAGGGGATTACGTGTGAATATGTGTTCTGAATGCGTACTTATGGCTACTTACCTTATCAATCATATTCCTTCTTCTGTACTATCTAGTTTGTCTCCATACCACTTAGTGTTTAAGTCAAAACTTTCTCTTTTGTATCTAAGAAATTTCAAATGTCTTTGTTTGTCCACAAATTCAAATGCCACAAATAAATTTGATAGTAGAGCACATAAGTGTGTTTTAATTGGTTACTCAATCAACAGAAAAAAATATAAGTTGTGGGATATGGAAAAGAAAACTGTTATTTTCTCTCGTGACGTAAAATTTTATAAAGATGTATATCCTTTAAAATTAAAAGAACTTTTTCCCAGTAATCACCAGTTTTTGAAAAGTCTAAAAGTGTTTGATTTTGATTCTAAAAATGAGAAACACAGACTGATTATGGTAAGCAACACCTAACGATTCAAGTCTTCATCAACCACCTAGTCCACAAGATTCTCATATATATAGGTTTAGAACCATCTTTTGCTAGTATTGTTTAAGAAACATATGCTATTAGAACAGGTACCATTACTAGTTAAAATGAGGGTTTTGAACCAGAGAATCTATATGATGACTATGGGTCGGTTACTGACACAAATAGTATAATGATGAGATAAATGTTTTTAACGGTGATTTTATAAGATAATCTTGTAGAAAGTCTATAGTTCTTAAGAAATATAATGACTATGTGAGTGAAGGAAAAGTAAAATATGGATTAGAAAAAAATGGTGAATTTTTGAAAATTAACTATTGAAAATTTATGTTTTGTTTCTTTATCAAACAAGAGTCTTGAATCTAAGACACATAGAGAAGCTTCGCTAGACCCAAATTGGATGTTAGCAATAAATGAGGAGACGGAGGTTTTAATTAGAAATGAAACATGGATTCTAATTGAGCTGTCAAGTGGTAAAAAACCAATAGGATGTAAGTGTTATATAAAATTAAATGCAAGTCAAATGGTGAGATAGATGTCAATATTAAAGAGAAAACTCTTGTTAAGTATCTAGGTCTATCATCCAAGATGTTTGTATGTAATCCAACTAAGTTATATTTCTCAAAATCATATTAAAAATTAACAAATCAGCTAAAGAATTAGCATGTGAGTAAACACATTTTTGCATACATAAGTATATTGAATAAAATGATTGAAAGAATGTAATTTTCATGACAATGTCAAGACTTATAATGTAATAATAAAACATAAAAGACAAACCAAACACAATCAAATCTAATGACTAAATTGCTTCGGTTCGCAGACGAAGCCTTATAAATAAACATGAATCCGGTTTCAATCACCACTCGAATAATCAAATGGGATGGGTTTGTCAAACCAATAGATCTATCATTGTTGTCGTGGTTGTAGAAATTAATGATTGTGTTAACATCTAGTTTATCTAACTATAAACACTTAATTGCAGGTAATAACATAGCATAATTTGAATTGAATTTTAAATAAAATAATAATAAATAACAAATGATTGTATAAGTGTCACATAATTTTCCCCAAACAATAAACACATAAATAGAGACTATGAATACTCACATTGTATAATGATGGTGATAGGGTTCATAAGAAATCTTGGATGTTCAAGAGTTAAGGATGATGTCCTAAAAGATAAAAAAGTTAACTTAAGGTCCAAAGTTATTACAAGAAGTTAAGACGTTAAGGGAATGCAAAAGGCGAAAACTAGATTGAAAAAGAATTATTGCATCAACTTAGATTTTTGATAGAATATTTGGTACGCGTCTAATAGGTTTAAAAATATCAAACGGTTTTAGAAAATTATGAAAATTCACAGTCAACTAGCGCAGAGTCTCCGAACAACGTTTGTTTAGAAAAGTTTATATGAAAAGACCCGAAATAGGTCAAAACAACATAACAAGACACAAGGTGCTGAAACACACGCTTATCTTGTGAAGGCTGTTGTGGGGTTGTCCGATTGAGTTTGAAGACGTATTATTATCATTAAATAGGTGATTTCACGAACTTATCTTGGAGTCTGAGTTTGCTTATTAATTTGTTATGAGAAAATTATGGTTAGTTAAAGTCAGAGTACATTTTGCCCGCACTTATGTGCATTTTTAAAATTGTTAAAGCATGAAACAGGTTAGAACGAGTATTAATATGTCGAATGTACTATATTAGAGCCCATATAATTTATGAAGAACGTTCCAAGATTTCTTTATAGCCATCATTTAGAAAAATAATCTTGTGGAATAACCGAACCATACGCAAATGGAATTCTTTATTTATGTGTAATGGTGTTTGTTTCTGTAATACAAATAACATAATAATCCAAGCTATCTATGTTTTTATTTTCGGTTGCCAGAGAATTCTTCCTTTGTATGGTAATGCAATAATGTAGCAATTATCTAATTATGATGGGGATTATATTTGAAACTTATTGATCATTGTTATTTTATGGTGCATTGAAAACTCATATTATTACGTACTTTACATTACAGGTTTTGACATATGATATGAATGTCCTACTAAAATTCACGACTACTTGTATTGTTTATCAGGTTGCACTGTTGTCGTGCGACATTCCCCCGCAATGGGCGTGGGGAATTCCTTGTTATTTTGAAATATCACACTCCGACAAAATATATTTCTTTTTAATTTAAAAAACTTTTTCCATGGTCTTTCTAAATAATAATTTCTTTAATACAAACATTTAATATGATTAGTTAATTAACAGTGAGAGAAAATAATCTTATTAAAAATACCCATTATGAAAAATCATTTTCAAATGTTTATTTTGATAAATAAGTTTTCCATCAATACCGTTTAAAAAAAACCTCTGTTTTTTATAACAGGAAATTCTCTTTTGATATTTTGATAACCTTTCCCTTATTGTAATTTAGTTTAAAAACGCCATAATTTCGTCTAGATTAAAACACCATAAGATCACCTGGTTCTAAAACATTATATAATCACCTATTTTTAATACATTATAAAAATACTTGATTCTAAAACACCAAAACGCCCTACTGGATTAATTAGGCTGCTTTTTTCTTTTAAAAAGAATAAAATCATATTATACTCGTTTGAAAGGATAAAAAAACATTCGAATTTATGGTGTAATTTAAAAAAAAAAAAACCTTTTGACATATAAGAAAGTTACAAACGTCTAAATAATTGGAGAAAAACTGCATGTGTAGAAATCTTTTGTAAGTGGACGTATTTGTCTTTTCCTTAATTTTCTTTCATTGGACATGTGATGTATTATTATGACTTCCTCCGTTTTTTAAGTTTATTAGCCTTTTTTATTTATTTAAAACTATATTCACTCAAAACACATAATAAACGTTTATTAAACAAGATTTTCTTTAAATAGTACTACTTGACAAAACAAGTGTAAGAAGATAATATGTGATTAAACCACTAGTACAAAAAATTTCTTATGGGGTGGTTCAATTCTTTTTTTAGAAGCAGTTGAAAATACAAACCGCTTTAAAATATGGATTTATTGAAATTAATTGCTTCAGAAAATAGAAACCGCCTTAAAAAATAGAATATTTTGAGATGTTTATAATTCTTCCTTTGAAGTGGAGGAGATAAAAAAACCCAATCTCCTTAAAATTCCCAAATCAATTCACCATCACAAGCAATGTATTCAGAACCGGATCGGACGTCGAACCGAACGCCTTACTGCTTTGGTGGTCGGGCCGGATTTAAAAACCCGGATGATGCCATAATTGTATATATAGTATACTAGCTTTAGTAAACCTGTGTGTTACACGGGTTGAATAAATAAAATATTAATATAATAAAATTCATTAATTATAAAATGATATTCCAAGATATATGATATGACTGAAATCATATATGAGAAATGACTATAAGTAATAAAAAGTTATATAATTTTTTTCAAAGTTTGTTTTAAAATTTTTCTTAATTAGAAATAACATTAATATATAGATCTCTTTCTTAATTTATTAAAATTAAAAAAATATTAAATAATATTATTAGTAATTAAGGTAATTATAATAGGAGAGAGAGACAGAGAAATTTTGGTGAGAATGATTGTGCTGTTAACACGTGTCATCATAAGATACCTTTTTATTATAGTAGGAAAATTATATGTACAGTTATATATATATAATTAAATATAAGTAATTTGTATATGTATTTTATAGTTATATATAAAAATTAACTATATTTGTATATCAACACACTAATTTATTGTTCAACACCTCGTTTTTACCCATTAAAATAAAAAGCATATATATATAAAAATCCGGTTTGACTAGTCGGGTTTCCCGGTCCGACCACCGGTTCGGGACGAACCGGCCGGTTTGACCAGTCTAAAACGATCCATAGTGAACCGGACCGGCCACCTAGCCGATCCCCGGTTGGACCGGCCGGTCCGATCCGGTCCTAACGACAATGGTCACAAGCTCCGATCACACCTCCAACTTTATATTTAAAATTCAAGAGTTTCCAGAAACACCTTGGCTTGAGTCACCAGAACCATTTGCGGTGGTGGACAACAGCAGTTTTTGTCACACCCTCAAAATCCACGTGTGGAGTTTTACCGCGAGGCGTGTGAACAAACCAGGATCACAGTCAATAGTTACTCAGAACGACACTATATGCCACATTTAAAAATAAAACCAATCAAAGTTCAAACTTTAAAACCATGCGGAAGCGTTTTGCAAATAAGACAAACCCAAAATATAAAAATACATGATTTGGCAAAACACGCACCAACCCAATATTTAAAACCCATAATTGAAAACCAACAAATATGTCTTAAAATAGAGTCTTTGAATGCATGTTGGACCCGTGTTGTGCTCTTAATGGCAAGCAGAGTTAACGACCTGAGAATAGCATACTAAAATGTCAACACAATGGTTGGTGAGTTCAAGAGTTTGCGTTTATCATAAATATTAACAGTTGTAAAACATAAGAAGTGCATTGATATAGATAGCTAGTCTATATTCACATGTATTAACAATAGTGATTTCGCGATCGAAGCTGACTGTGTTGCGTTTGTTGCCTCAGTCACGACTTACTCGTGACGAATGTTTGTGTCTAGGACAATATTGCACCCGTTCGACCTCCAGTCTCACAGGTGGGGCTCGTCAGACCCAGCAGTACTACCCAAGATTCCCCCGCTAGTTACCATTATTAACGATCCGAAAGTGTGAGGACTTTCCATGGTATTAGCACTATGTTAAAACATACACAACTTATAATAATAATAATAAAATAGCGTTTGAGTACAAGTATGCTACCTCCCCCAGAAGAAGGTTTATAAAATAAGGGGCATGAACTCACCTGGTGTGTAATGATAATGAATAAAGAGACTAGTGATAGGTGCAAAGACAACCCTTTAGAGGTTACCTAGAACACACAAGTACATAAGTACGTGTACACAGATAAATTAACAACTCTAGGTGCTCAATAAACACATTGACCCAAGGTTTTGGAATGCACGACTCATTTGACCTAGTTGACCCGTTGGTGACATATTAATTGTTTAATCATGCATATCAACTTAACATACATGAATATCATACATATTATTCATGTGTATCACATCATCAACCCAAATTCTACCAATGTCATCATACTACATTAGATTATCATACAAATCATGCAAATCTCAAACAATCAACATGCTCAACAATGATCAAGTTCAATCCCAAACATGATTCCCTAATCACTCCGCATAATCCATCATTATGTATAATAATTAAGAACCTAAATTCCCTAAATGATCAATCAAGTATCCATACAACCCAATTAACACATTCCACCACATTAGACATCATCAACAAGCATTCTAACATGATCCTGATATCATGAACATACCTAAATCACCATATCCAACGTTCCTCACAAATAAAGTTTCCCTTTTGGGAAAGTAACACCCAAAATCAATCTAACATTAAAATTCATTCATGAATTCATCAACTTTATACCTAATCAAGTTCATAACTATCATCTAGGGATGACCAACATCATCAATTCATCATAATTCACAAACCTCATATCCAAAAGTTTCTACTTATAGCAAGGTATGAACAACTACTAGATTTCATGATCCTTCTTGCACAATCCATGTAAACTAACATCAAAGCAATACAACTAACATCATACAATCATCAAATCATGATCAAATCACAAAATCATACATTTCATATGAATAAAGTTTCCCTTTCGGGAAAGTCATATCCAAAATCCATATTTTCATCAACTTCAATCTCAAATTCATCAATAACATCCATAATCTAGTTCATAGCAATCATAGCAATCATAACAATCCATCTAACATATGCCAATCAAAACATGAATTCCATGAAGAAAAGGTTTCTTCTTTAGGCAATGTACGAACTAGATGATCAAACCATGGATTTCTCACATAATCAACTTAATCAAGCATTCATACAACCTAACTAACATCATATCAACATCTAACAATCATCAATTTCATATTCTCATAAATCAAAACTACGAAAACTTGATGAAATCTAACCTTTAAACGTGTAGAAATCAAGAATTAGACTTGCTAACACCTTGCAACCACTTGAAACTAATCAAAATCGACTTGTATGTGCTTGTTCTTGCTCAATTTCGAAAATAATGAGGGGTTTGGGGCTGCTTGTGGCCGAAATTGGGTTATGGGAGGCTAGGGTTGGGATTTTTCAACTTAACATAAATAGATTTTTGCATATAAACCCCCCCTTTTAACCAACTTTTGTAAAAGTTAATATCTTTAACATTTTTTTAACAATTTTAACTACAAATTACAAGTATTATTAATCAATAATCATAATCACAAACATTTACAACAAGTCACACAACACATGAAATATATATAACACGTTGTCATGTTATCGCGTAAAATTCACAAAATAAATGTTTAAAATTCTATAAATTCATGAACCACATAATCACAACTAATAATCAACATTATTAATTAGATTATTATTGTTTATCATAGATTATTATTATTAAGTCACCAACGTTCAACGACAACTAGTGTGTGCTCACGACACGTGTATGCAAGACCTAACGGAACTAACGGATTTTGGTAACGGAAAATTACCGGATGTCACAGTTTTCTACTTGTTCGACCGATACAGATGACTTTAGTATTGATTTTCTAAACAAACATAGGTTTGAACATGATTTACTTACGGTTGATACATATGTACCTAGATCCTGATATGAATGTAATATGTCTTGAATGTCTGACACTTATGTAATGATTGTGATATTAATGAAATGAGAATGTTTGATTGTGATTTATAATGTTTAATATTTCATTAATGAGTTGATATTGGATTGATTATATAGGTTTGTGATTGTTTGAATTGATACAAATAATGTTATATTAATGAATACATTCAAACTTAGCAATATGAAGTTCTCATGCGAATGGCCCATGCGAATGGACCATACGCATGAACAACTTCAGGCGAATGACTCAGTCGCACGACTGAACCAGGAGACTGGATCAGTGGTATGATTGTAACATGAGATTGGCTCAGTCGCACGACTGAACACTCATTCGTGCGAATGGATCAACCGCATGGCTCAATCGCACGACTGAACCATACTAATGGTTCAGTCGCCCGAATGAGCAACCCTAACCTATAAATACCACCTAATTCGTGGAAAAACGTAAGCATTCATTACAATTCGACTCCAGACGTACCCTAGCCGTCCAGAAGCCTCCAAGTTCATACTCCAAGTTCATAGAACGCTGTAGATTGATTCCTAATCGATTCTTGACGTTAGATTCAATACATTATTGTTTCTACGTGCGTTCTCACTGATTGGATCGCCAATCAAATAGGATTCCGCACTATTTGGTTTGGTTAACACGTTAATCAGTTGGTGTTTCGTTCAAATACCAGATCCTAACAAGTGGTATCAGAGCTTTGGCTCTTGATTACGTGTGATTCAATCAATTTTGATACAAAGGTTGTGTTTTTTCACTAAAAACGCAATCTTTTTGTGTCAAACGTTGTCTTGGACGTCCCCTGCTCATCAAGTTTTGGTTTCTCCGGCATAAGGCGATTAGGGTTGGTGAAAATTCGGGTTTTTACGGCCAAAACACGTTAAACCTAGAAATTTTCAAAATACAGCAGCTTCAGTCGCACGATTGACCCAATCGCACAACTGGACATCATTCACATCCCATAGACGTACGATTGGACTCAGTCGCATCTTCATTCGTACGACTAAGCAAACCGTTCGTATTGTTCATCCGCATCAGTTTCATTCGCACGACTGGACCAATCGCTTAGTTCAGCCGCACGATTGAACCAGTCGCATAGTTCATTCGCACGGGTAGCCCAGTCGCATCACTCCATTCGCACCAGTTAAACAGTTTGTTTAAGAGACTTAAAGTTAATCGAGATGGAGGATCAGTTTTCAGCGTTTACAGCCGGGAAGGACTCACGGATTCAGAACTTACTGCTACTGGAGAGTGAGGTGGGGAATCACAATAAACCCCCGAAGCTTATAACGTTAGATGAGTTTCCCCACTGGAAACAACGTTTTGAGATCTACCTCAATGGTGTGGATCCAAATATGTGGGAAGCTATTGAGACGGGGTATAGTATGCCGGTGGGAGCTGATGGGGTGAAACTTACTTTAGGAGGAATGACTGATGCACAGAAAGTTAAATATAATGCTGAAAAGAGAGTATATGCATTGCTAACACAGTCTATCCCTAAGGATATTTTTCACCAATTCTCTGAGAATAAGCAAACCAAGAAGTTATGGGATGAGCTGGAGAAAAGATATGACGGGAATGCTTCGTTGAAGGCCATTAAAGCTAAGGAGTTGAAGAAAGAATTTGACAACTTTTCATCGATGGGAAATGAGAGTTTAGACGATGTCATTGATAGATTCTACCATTTGATGAGCGAGCTGCATACACATGGTGTCACTACTACCATGGAAGATAAAGTGTCAAATTTTGCAGACGGGTTGCCAGAAAGTTGGGCTTCTTTTGTTTCAAATCTGAGACAGAATGGATTGCTAGCAAGTTTGGACATCAATGATTTCATTCTAAAGCTGCGAGAAGAAGCACTAAGGATGAAGTACCGAGCTCAGAAGTCTTCATATACTCAGAATCCAGCTTTGTATAATGTAACTCCACAAGTTAAGACGTCTGGAGCACCTCTTCAGACCGCCTTTGTGTCAAGCTCATCTGGTCCTTCAGAAGCCTCTTCTGTAGGATCAGAAATGTCAGGGTCTTCTAGTACCCAATACATTGGATCTGAAGCAAATGCTACAATACTGAAGACCGAGAATCTCGGACACGTGACAGTAGAAGTAGCACGAGAGCACATGGATCTCTTGGCAGCAGTGGTCCATTCCTATGATGGACTTGTTGCTGGGAAAATTGGAAACTGCCATCTGGCAGATGAGGACTACGAGCAGGTAGATGAGACTGAACTAGAGAGGATGGATATTATGTGGACCTTAGCAAGTGCTGTCCGGAGGGCGAAGAAGTTTGTGAAGAAGACCGGACAAAACTTGGTTGCTACTAAGGACACTACTTTTGGCTTTGACAAGAGAAAAGTGACCTGCTTCAACTGTGGAGAAAAGGGGCACTTCAAAAGAGAGTGTGTGAAGCCAAAGAAGACTGGAAACGGGAATCCATTCTCGTCCTTCACTCGTCAAGACAAGCAAGCTAGCAGTTCTACTTCATCAAGCAAGTATCCAAAAGCCTTGACTGCCCATGATGATGAAGGACAGGACTGGAGCTTTCGGTTTGTCTCTCCGGGAGAATCCAATATTGCGAGCGTGGAAGACTTAGATGATGATTCCGCGAGTGAAGGAGATATTGCAGTTGAGCTAGCGATGTCAAACATTGAAGAGACTGCAACTGAGGTCAGCTACAAGCCTGAAGAAGGGACGTCTACAACAAAGACAGAATCACCAGAACCAGAGACATCAGATGTTGCGTTGATGGCTGATTCATCAGAACCTCCTCAGGTAAGTACTACTGACCAACTTTTCAAAAATCATGCTTGTTCTGATTGTAATAAATTTAGAGAAAGCATAGATCAGAAATTTGCTAGGTTATTAGATCATAATGATAGCTTAGTAAAGGATTTGCAACTGTGCACTGAGGCAAATAGAGTTTTAAAACAAAATGAGCATAGTTACAAAGAAAAGATAGACCTTTTGAATAAACAGCTTAGGGAAACTGAAGTAGTAGCCTTTAACCAAGCTAATGACATTAGGTACTATCTTAACTCCCTAGAAGACACTAAGAAACAAAAAGCAGTTTTAGAAGTAGAAGTCAACTCATTAAAGCAAAAACTGCACAGTTGGACAAGTTCATCTCATATTGTCCAACACTTAGTGAGAGAGCGTAACAATGGGGAGGGTTTGGGTTATAAAGTGGTTCCACCACCACTTGAGACCTTGATGAACACTAAGAGTAGACCAATAAATAACAATCCCATCAAGGATCATGTGGTGTCTACTCCTCTTGTAAGTGATCCAGATTCCTCATGTTCTTCAATTGAATCTGGAACAAAACAAAAGGAGGCCACTTCAAAGGCAAAGGGTAAAATGCCTTGTGTTAATCTGGAAAAAGAATTTGAAAAGGTTAATATAAAGTCAGGGTCAAACAAAGTCAAATCTGAACCTAAAAAGACTGTTAATGTTAACCTTTCACGAGTCTCATGTCAAAGTCCAGTTAACCAAAATGGAAAAGATGTTAAAAATGTTAAAACAATTAAGTTTGTTAAACAAGAGAAAACATCAAAAGAAGCAGAGTCAAAACCCAAAATAATGATGTCATTAGGGTGTCACACACATCTCCACATAAACAGGTTAATCATAAAGTTGATAGCAGGTCATGCTACAATTGTGGAGAGTGTGGACACATTGCTTCTTTTTGTCCTTACTATCAGACACCTAGGAAGAAAATTGAACTTCAGGATTCAAAACCTAGGTCTTCTAAGAGGAGTTCTTTAACTCCACCTAGAAGAACTAGTGAACCCAAAGTTCAACCCATTAGCTAGTCGTCTGTTTATCACACACAGGCCTTACACAAATCTGGCTTATGGAAAGAAAAGTCATCCTCTGTGTCTGATAATGATGACAAGAAGGCACCTGAGCTACCCTCACCTTCTAAGGGTCAATGGGTTGAATTCATGATGTGTGATGCCTCTGGGAAACCCAAGCAGTAAAGGCTTGGGTTCCTAACCTAAACTAATGTTTTAAATTGTATATGCAGGGTGTTCGCTACAGTGCTGAAACCAACACGTGGATTGTAGATATCGGAGCATCCAGGCACATGACAGGAAACAGGGCTATTTATCAAACGTCAAACAAATAAAAGGAGGGCATGTTTCTTTTGCTGGTAACAAAGGAGATTATATCACAGCTCAGGGAGAGGTTGGAAATCAGAAAGTTAAGTTTGATAAAGTGAACTACGTTCAACAACTTCAAAACAACTTACTTTCTGTTTCCCAAATATGTGACAAAGGATTTAAAGTCATATTCGACAACAAGAAGTGTTACGTCCTAAAGAAAGACTATGTGATTCCGGAGGACCAAGTTTTGATGACAGCTTCAAGATATAAAGACCTTTATGTTTTGGATCTCTCAACGGCTTCTACAACGGATCATGAAGTTCAATGCTTCCTATCAAAAGCTACTGAGAAGGACTCCATTTCTGGCATAGGAGAATGGGACACATTAATCAACGGAAGATGAATCACTTGATCCAGAAGGATCTCGTGAGAGGAGTTAACGTCAAAAATTTCCAACTTCCGGATTTCTGTGTAGCATGCAAGAAAGGCAAACAGACGAAGAAGTCTCATAAGGAAAAGAAAGTTCATTCTATCGAGCTTCCTCTTGAACTTCTTCACATGGATCTGTTTGGTCCAGTCAGTACAAAAAGCATTGCAGGTGACTTGTACTGTTATGTGGTTACTGATGACTACTCAAGATTCTCTTGGGTAATGTTTCTGAAGTCCAAATCAGAAACATTTGAGTCATTCAAGGAATTAGTAACCACACTGGAATCTCTCTACAAGCTGAAGGTAAGACAGGTACGCTCAGACAACGGGACCGAATTCAAGAATCAGTGGATGGAGGCTTACTGCAAGGAAAAGGGAATTGTGCACCAGTTCACTTCTGCCTACACGCCTCAGATGAATGGTGTTGCTGAGAGAAAGAATCGAAGCTTGATAGAGACAGCACGGACAATGCTAGCAGACTCGAAACTGCCTATCCAATTCTGGAATGAGGCAGTGGCAAATGCATGTTACACATTAAATCGAGTTCTGGTAGTCAAGCGCCATGGCAAGACATGTTACGAGTTACTACAACGACGTAAACCTAATCTGGAGGAGTATCTCGAACCATTTGGCGCGCCGTGCACACTTCTGAAGAAGACTCAAGAAGGAAAATTCAGCGAGAAGGCTGATGAAGGTATCTTCCTAGGATACAACATACCGAACAAGAGAGTTTACAACAACTCAACGGGTTTAGTAGAAGTGTGGTGTAATGTTGATGTTCAGAGATATACCACACCACCTACTGGAAAAGGACCCGCTTACTTTTTCGACTATGATGGATTCTTCAAGTCCTTCAACATACCTATCTCCCCTTCTGATGACGAGTTAGCTACACGGATGATGTATGATATCTTGAATACACCATCACTTGATTCAACATCATCGAGCTCACAGGGAGAATCATCTCACCACTCAGGGGAGCACTCGAAGACAGTGACTCCTCCTCAGAAGATGAAGCTGAAGAAGATGACCAGAACAATCAGGAGGGACAGGTTCCAATTCCTGCAAGTCCACAAGCATCTAACAGTGATGCCTCTTCGACGACTCGGAACCTCAAACTCCTTCTACCTCAGATGCAGAACCAAATGTTCATAATCTTGGCTCTGAGGTAGTTGTTCCTACCACTCCAGGATCACGTCTAAATGTCTATCATCCCCTAGACAATGTCATTGGGGATGTCAGATCAGGAGTGCAGACCAGAAATCAGCTGTACTCAGCTGATTATGCCTCGGTAATGGAAAAAGGATACATTCACGATGGTGCTTATCGGTGTTTTGTCTCGCAGTTTGAGCCAAAATACGTCAGTGAAGCACTGAATGATGAGGCATGGGTGAGTGCCATGCAAGAAGAACTTCTTCAGTTCAAGAAGTTAGGTGTATGGACTCTGGTAGATAGACCTAAAGGTGCTAAGGTCATTGGCACCAAATGGGTCTTGAAATGCAAGAAGGATGACCAAGGCGTCATTATCAGGAACAAGGCTCGACTGGTAGTTCAGGGATTTCGACAAGTCGAGGGCATTGATTACAATGAAGTGTTTGCACCCGTGGCAAGGATGGAAGCCATCCGCATCTTCCTTGCCTATGCATCGTATATGAAGATCAAAGTCTATCAATTAGATGTGAAGAGTGCATTCCTTCATGGTGAAATCCGAGAGACAGTTTATGTCAGTCAACCCGAGGGATTTGAAGATCCTTATCATCGGGACAGAGTTTACAACTCGACAAGGCTTATACGGGCTTCATCAAGCTCCAAGGGCCTGGTATGAGAAACTCTCGACTCATCTTGTGAAACACGGCTTTCGCAGGGGAGTCATTGACTGCACACTGTTTATCAAAGAAAAAGATGGAGACTTACTGCTAGTACAGATCTATGTCGATGACATAATCTTCGGTTCAAAGAACGAAGAATTATGCAAAGAATTTGAAGCAGTAATGAAGGCGGAGTTTGAGATGAGTGCCATGGGGGAGATGAAATTCTTTCTCGGGTTACAGGTGGATCAGACACCCAAAGGAATTTTCCTACATCAGACCAAGTATGTGGGAGACATTCTCAGTCGGTTTGACATGGAGAATGCTTCTGCAGCTGGGACTCCACTTGCTACAAATGATATAGCACCCGATGAAAATGGAGATCTGGTCGAGATGCAACATGTACCGAGGAATGATTGGATCTCTCATGTACCTCACTGCCTCAAGACCTGACATCATGTATGCTACATGTCTATGTTCTAGATATCAGGCTAAGCCAAAGGTTAACCATCTGATTGGGGTCAAAAGGATATTTCGTTATCTGAAGGGCACACCCACACTTGGGTTGTGGTATCCTCATGATGATGACTTTGAGCTCACGGCGTATAGTGACTCGGATTACGGGGGCTGCAAGATGAATTACAAGTCTACACATCAGCAGGGTGTCAATTCTTTGGGAGGAGATTAGTGACCTGGCAGTGTAAGAAGCACCTCGGTTGCATTGTCAACCTGTGAAGCCGAATACGTTGCTGCTGCAAGTTGCTGTTCACAAATCATTTGGATTCAACAGCAAATGCGGGACTACGGTTTAAATTTCTCTTCTACTCCTATTTTTGTTGATAACTCTGCTGCAATTGCAGTAACTAAAAATCCAGTACAACATCCTAAGACCAAACACATCGGTATAAAATATCATTTTATACGGACTGTTTTGAAAAGAATTTAATCGATGTGGTAAAATAAATACTGATTTTCAACGCGCTGACCTCTATACAAAGGCTTTTGACAAACCACGTTTTCTATATCTGTTAGAGGTCAACGGCGTTAAAAGAAAAGTGATGTCATTCCAGATGATGACCATGTGTAGTCCGATGCAGTTTAGTCTATTTTTTAATTTTTTCTTTTTATTTCTTTATTTATTCTATTTTCTGTTTAAATTAAATTCATGTTATTTAGCTGTCTATTAAAATCCTAAAATACGTAAATCGGTTACGATTTAAGATTTTAGGGGAGAATAGGTCAGCCAGTAACATTAAAAAAAACGAGGGAGAAGGAGAGGCTAGCTGATAGAAGGTAGATCGTATCTGTGATACCGATTCAAATACTTTGGAAAATGATAGTACACAGGAACAAATCAAGTGGGACTTTAAAATTTAATTTAGACAAGATGCAAATTCAAAGTATAAGTCTGTGTAGTCTGAGCAATATAAAAGGAAATATGATAGAAAAACTGGTAACTACTAAGGTAACACAACGAAAGTAGACCTAGAGGTTGCTAGACCACAGATGATATGTCGGTAGATTCAACACAATAGATGATTAGACCTGACTGGTGATCTCAAGATCAAACTAAGTTGTTCACTGACTGTGGGCTCCCATCTTATCACTGGTTAACACAATCAACAATATTCCAATAAGGGTAACGAGCATGTAAACGCCAAAATGTGTGCGGATGACCATAAATAGAGCAAAGCACGAAAAAAATGAAAAGCAAATGCTATCAAGCTAATAACTTATGTTGTTGGTGCATTATGTGCAAAAGAAAATTAAAGATGCTCTAACAAGAAGATAGGTTGTGTGCCTCTCTGCTGTGCGATGGCACTGACCTGAGGATAAGCATAACCTAGATATTCTAGAATTCATTGTTGTTTGCGCCGCCTCTCTGCTGTGCGATGGCACTGACCTGAGGATTGGCTTCTCTTTGAAAGCTCTAAGAATAGTCTCTTCTTGTCAAAATACCCGTAGACCGCTCAAAACTCCTGAGGAATGTTGATTACCATATAAGCGTGGGATCCACAAATGTTGGTTGAAATAATTAAACCTTAAACTATCACCAATCTGTGTCAAAAGTCTGTGTATGGATTTAAGAGGACAAATATACTGACAATCATCGTGGCTACAATTCTTGGTAAGTCAAATCAATGTGGGAATCTAAGAGTCCCAAGAAGTGAGCATCAAAAGGTTTTGATAACATGTCCCAAATGATTTGACTTGCCTGTATGATTCCAAAATTGAATTGGTCCAGTTATGGTCAAACTAAATAGAAGTGCCTATTCCGGACCGAATCCAGTAGATTTCTATCTTAGGATTTACTTCTCACAAAAAGTCAAAAACAAGTTTAATTTTTTGTACTTCAGTTTAATTTTCTATTACTTAGTCATTTCAGTTTGTTTGTTGTCGGACTACATCATGGAATTCAGTAAGGGATTAAATCACCTAAAAGGGTCATGTCTGAGATGACCACATGTGTTTTCAAAGATAAATGGTCACGTCTGAGGTGACAAAGTGTTTAAAAGGATCACGTCTGAGGTGATCAAAAGTTTTTCAAGTTAAAATGATCATGTCTGAGATGATCAAATGTTCAAATTGTTACTTCAATAGTTAAAAGGGTTTAATGTTAAATGGTAAGAAGGCAGAAAATTTCATAAGTATGACCCATTCGCACGACTGGACCATGAGTATGGACCATTATCATGCGAATGGGACTCATTCGCACGACTGGACATGAGTATGGACCATTCAACCGAATGGCCATACGAATGACCCAGTCGGATGATTAAGAGCGAGCGAATGAGTAAGTCGCACGACTGAACTCCAGTCGGACGACTGAAGGGGGCGACTGAACCAATCACAAGGCACAGACTGAGGCCCATTCGCCCTAGACTCACCACTCCCAAATTTGCCCTATTTCACGACTAGTGTTACTCTGCCCAATTTTCGTTTGATCACCATAAACCCTTGATTTTCGTGTACTGACTATTTGCACTGACTCTACAGGTACTTTGCGGTGCAAATCCGTCGTTATTCATTCAATTGAGACATAATCTTGACAATCGGACTCACTCGAAAAACCGAACATATGTGGCCAAATAACCTAACGAAACGAAGTAAACAAATGAAATTAAAGTTGTTAGGTGTTAAACTAAGGATTGCGAGTCTAATGAACCAGAACACGAAGTCTAAATTTCAAAATTGGTGAAAAATTGAATTTGAATTGAACAGTCAGAAAACATGCGAATGGACAGGTTGATGAACTTCAGTCGCACGACTGAGGTGTGCGAATAGCTAAACCGCACGATTGAACCATGCGTATGAGTTCAGTCGCAACTGGTGTAACCGCATGAGTTTACATACGTATGAGTCTAGTCGCACACTCAGTCGTACGTATGGGGTCATTCGCACGACTGGATCTCAGTCGCACTGCTCATTCGCACGACTTGATCTCAGTCGCACAACCTCATTCGCATGACAGAACAGAATGTTTTCAAGTCCAAGTGATTCAAGACATTTTTAGCCAACGGATACTAATGTTTATTTTTCATTGTGTAACAGATGGCGTTGCTGGACCATGAGTACTAAGCACAACATTGTGCTCATCTGGATCTGACATCCAGAAATGCTTCAGACTTTTCTGGCATTATCACTTTTCTGAGGAGATCGAGGATTGCTCATGCTATATCTGCTCCATGTACACCGTATCGCTCTATACAGCAGGCCTTCTGGGAAGGTGCAGTAGTTGACAGATCTTCTGAGCCTCATTGTATCAGGAGTACTATCTTTGGAGAGGCTATTGAGATCACTGAGGAGGACTTAGGATGGTAACGCGTTTGGGACGATGCGATGCTGACTGTCCTACTAGACTACACCCCCTTACTGTCAGAGGATGTTCCTACGAGCTAAGTACTCTAGGGACATCAACGCAGGGGTGCTCAACAAGAGCAACCTGTGTCCCTAGCTCAAGTACCTTGCTCACGTACTGCTGAAGTGCATAGCATCTAGGAAGGGAGGATTTAATGAGCTGTCGGATCAGATCCAGAACGCATATGTAGCGTGGTGCTGAACCATCTGTTCAGCTTCTCTAGGATGATCTTCACCTACTTGGTGGAGAACATTGAGGGGAAAGGGAAGGAGGGCTTCTGCATGTACCCTCGATTCATGCAGATGTTATTGACCAGAAGCTCCCTTCCCTGCCGAAGGAGAAGGAAGATGCCGTAGTGCTGGAGGTGATGGATGATACCACCTTAGGCCGGATGAAGGTGTACAAGGGGAAGCATGTGAAACCCCCTGTCAGGCGACTGTTTGGGCATCTGGACCGTGAGGAGTATGTGGCGCCGGCTCGGAGGAAGTGGCGCCACGATGGCAGTGACTCGGACATTGAGCAGATTGCTCTACCCTCCGATGACTCTGATGATGATGATAGCGGGGATGCTGGAGATGGAGATACCATGCCCACTCCACCGAGGGGCACAACTACTGATAGTACACCTCCAGTATCTGCCCCCACTGGAGATATAGCAGAGTCGGCTGGGTTTCACCAGGATTTTATACCTGGTGAGGATGATGAAGAGTCAGATGAGGAGCCACTAACTAGGACTGTGGTAAGTAAAGTCGTTCCCACAGAACATGGGCTCCGGGCGGTTGGTGAATGCCCCAGTGGGATCGGGAGAAACTGCTGTTGACCCGACCTATGCTCCAGAGCCGTCAAGCTGTGTTCTAGGGGGACCATCCTCCTCAACAGGATCGAGGAAAGAAAAGGATGACTCAGCCCCACAACATGAAGAAGAAGAAGCGCAGACTCACCTACATCACCACCACAGCCACTACCTCAGCCACAACCACTACCACCTCTACAGCCACACCATCTGTTACCACACCCACCACCACCAACTACCACTACCACTACCACACCCCCTACTACTGTCACCACACCACCCACCACTACATATATCCCATCCACCACCATATCATTCACACCTACATCACCACCACTATCACCTAGACCTAACCCAATCTTCACCACTACCACCACCATCACCACTAGCCACCAAGCCGGGCCATCATCCCATCCCACCCATCTATATGGATCACCTCTACCTCCCATTAGGGTAGAGGAACAGCTATCAGCGTTGAACCGTATGGTGATGCGTCTGTTAGCAGCCGATGATGAGAAGACTGCACAGATTCGTCAGCTGGCAGATCTCACAGCTGCACAATCCCAGCAGATCTCTCAGCAGGCTCAGCTGATTGAGCAGCAGGCACATCAAATGGCTGCTCAGAGCCAAGAGATGCCCAACTCCAAGAGCATAGAGTCATATCAGCAAAGAAGATTGAGGAGTTGGAGGATGCCAAAAAGACTATCATGCTCAAGCTCAAAGGAACTAAAGATGAGCCTCTGAAGATAAAGGAAGGAGATGATGATGATGATGAGGATGAGGATGAGGATGAGGATGAAGATGAAGAGAGTGATGATGATGAAGGAAATGAGGAAGAAAAGACAGAGGACAGGCAAGAGGATAATGATGATGAAGGAGGAGATGAAGCTGCATCTGCCTCAGCTCAGGGTCAAGAAAGACGATCAAAGAGAAATCAAGACCAACGAGCTTCTTCTTCTGACTCACCTAGTGATGATCCAGCCATTCAGGACAAAAGTAATGCTTAGACGTTTATGTATTGATAGTTTTGTACTTGAATCATGTATTAAACTTATGTATTTAATGTTTATATAAGATTAATGTATTTCTATCTTGATTATTAACTAATGTTGATGTGTTATATGTTTAAATCAAGCAGATCCAAACTTTCAAAGGGACGATTATGATGTTGCTCCCCTTCAGCAGGTCAAGACTCAATTGACTATGATTCTTGATCTGCAAGGGATCGTCAGGAGATCAGTGAGTTATTACCCCTGAAGAGGGGGAAATAATTCATGATCTTACAAATGAGCAACTGGCTGAGATGTTCAAGCTGAATCCAGATGAGATCATTAAGGATGCTCCACTTGTGAGTCTACCAGTGACGAAAAGCTGAACGACATTAATGAGATAGAAATTGAAGACGTCACAGCAGAGCATTATCCTCAGTACGCTGACAACGAGGGAAATGTGGTTCCCAATCTGGGTGAATCCCTAGTCAGTGATACTTTTAGGTATTGGATCAGATGGAACAAGATTCTGAGAAGACTAAAGGAAAAGCCCAAGCCTCAAACGACGATGTTGATATCAGAAAGACAGAATGGGCTGCATGTTTCAAGGAAAAGAAATCTGAGCCCAATGCTCCGCTCCAAAACAGAATGTCTACACCAAACTCTACAAAGTGAAGAAACATCATAAGGTGTTAGGCAGGATTATTGCGTGGGCACATTTTGAGGATCTTAATGTTTATGCCATAAAGAGGGAGAATGGCATAGAGTACTTTCGATTTCCACATGATCTAAAGACTCTACCTGGTTTTGAGCTCAACCAGCTGGCTAAATTGAAGCTACTATATGCTGACCCGAGGAAAATGTCAGGTGGTTTGAGGCTGCCCTGAAGAAAGAGTACCACACCAGGTGGGTCAACTTCAAACCTCAACAACCTACGAGGTATATCATACGTTCTGAAGTTGATCCCATAACTGGTAAGCCCAAGATAGTGCTGATGAAGTGGAGTCCCCCAAGAACAATGTCAAGAATCCCTCTCAGGAAAAATGCCACAGGACTTCACTCCACACTTTAAATGATGGTACTATGATTGGAGAACCGGGGAGGCGGTCATAGTTCTAAATAAAGAGAGACAAATGGATATCATCAGGTTGTTTGACCCGATGTGGCTCACTAACTTGTCTGCTAATGATGTATACACATTATACAAGTGGCCACTATTCTATGATTCGCAAGATATTGTACAAGCCCTCCAATTCCAAAATGTCATAAGACTCTGCTTTGCGTTTGAGATACACGCAGGAGTCACAAGAAAGGAAAAGTACAAAAGTATGAAGAGTGAGAGGTGATGCAGAAGGTAAGACATTAGATATATCTAGGTCCAAGGGGGAGTTTGTTGATACATATGTACCTAGATCCTGATATGAATGTAATATGTCTTGTTTGTCTTACACTTATGTAATGGTTGGGATATTAATGAAATGAGAATGTTTGATTGTGATTTATAATGTTTAATATTTCATTAATGAGTTGATATTGAATTGGTTATATAGGTTTATGATTGTTTGAATTGATAAACATAATGTTATATTAATGAATACATTCAAACTTAGCAAAATGAAGTTCTCATGCGAATGGCCCATGCGAATGGACCATACGCATGAACAACTTCAGGCGTATTACTCAGTCGCACGACTGAAACCAGGAGACTGGATCAGTCGTATGATCGTAACATGAGATTGGCTCAGTCACACGACTGAACACTCAGTCGTGCGAATGGATCAACCGCATGGCTCAATCGCACGACTGAACCATACTAATGGTTCAGTGTCGCTCGAATGAGCAACCCTAACCTATAAATACCACCTAATTCTTGGAAAACGTAAGCATTCATTCCAATTCGACTCCAGATGTACCCTAGCCGTCCAGAAGCCTTCAAGTTCATACTCCAAGTTCATAGAACGTTGTAGATCGATTCCTAATCGATTCTTAACGTTAGATTCAATACCTTTTTGTTTCTACGTGCGTTCTCACTGATTGGATCGCCAATCAAATTGGATTCCGCACTATTGGTTTGGTGTGCACGTTAATCATTTGGTGTTTTTGTTCAAATACCAGATCCTAACACTATGAATCTTTCAGTGTGTTAGAGAATGGCCGTGGTGGTAGATCGTCTAAAGCTTCACGTGGTGGAGGTCGTGGTGGAAGTGGTGCTGAACCCGACCCACCAAAAGAGGAAGACGTAGAGTCGAAAGGTGGTTCCTGAAGAACCTGAGACCCTCATCCGGAGGGCGGAGATGAGAGCGCCAATTTGAGAGCCTCAGTAAAGGAGGCTGTTGTGGAAGAAGTTCATCAGGTCATGCAGACGATCTTACCGTCTGTGGTGACTGAAGTGATAAGGGTTGTACGAGAAGAAGAGAGAAAGGAAAGGAACAGGTCCGCGGGGAGGACAGGAGGGGCCGGAGACCGAAATGGTTCTCTCCGATGATGAAGAGAGGAAGAAGAGCTTGCGCTGGAGGCGGCACGGGGCGCTGTAATATGCGGCATTTATGAGATGCAAGCCCCCAACTTTTGATGGTAACGGCACTGTTGCTGCTCACCAGTGGGTGAGGGAGATGGAAGCCGTTCTTAATATCAGTGAGTGTCGGGAGGACCAGAAGGTGAAGTGTGCTGCCCACTCGTTTGTGGACTCGGCTCTGTATTGGTGGGACAATATTGTCCAAGCCGAGGGTAGTCGGGCGGGCGATTGGAAGAATGAGGTGGTCTGAGTTAAAGAAGCTGGTAATGAGGGAGTTATGTCCTCACCGGGAGATGGATAAGGTGGAAAGGGAGTTCCTGCAGCTGGAGGCGGGAACAATGACACATCAACAATACACCACCAAGTTTAATGAGATGGCACGGCTGGTGCCGGATCAAGTGACGCCTCTATCGCGAAAGATCAAGAGGTATATTCAGGGTTTGCCAGCGGATATTCGCAGGCACATGATCGCCGCCCGACCGAGCACGTTTAGGTCGGCGGTTGACTTGGCAGGGAGGTTGTATAATTAAAGACTATGGTGGTGGCTGAGGGGAGCAAGAAGGGTGGTGGCGACCGGAACTGGAATGGGAAAAGGTTTGGTCGGGGTGGTGCCCCGACGAGTAACAAGAAGGCACGGGTGGATGACCGCCGTGTGGTCACACCTGGTGCGGGGTCGAAGAGGTGTGGTAAATGCGGGGCGGGAAGGAGCATTCGGGAGAATGCAAATGGGGGTCAAACATCTGCTTCAAGTGTGGAAAGCCTGGTCATATGGCTAGAGATTGTGGGGTCGTAAGGTGCTACAACTGTGGGGAAAGTGGTCACATGAGTAGAGACTGTAAGAAGCCGAGGGCTGAGGGTTTGGGGGTGAAGAAAACTGGAGGAGAAGGACAGAGGGCGAGCGCCAGAGCGTTTACGATGACACAGGAGGAGGCTAGGACGGACCCTGATGTTGTGTCAGGTACATTTCTAGTAAATCAAACTTTAGCCTCTGTGTCTTCTTCGCATCTGTTATTTTGGCACAAATATTTGATTCTGGTGCCAGTAAAAGTTTTATTTCTGCTGCTTTCTGTGCTAAACTGCCTATTAGTGATAGGAGTGTTGATGTGCCCTTTGATGTAGAAACTGCCATAGGTAAGTCTACCAGGATTTCTGAGATGATAGAAGGTGAGATAGGTTGTGATATGGAATTAGAAGGTCACAAGTTTCCTATTAGACCATTCGTGATGACCTTAGGTGGTGGTTTCGATGTAGTTCTTAGGATAGATTGGTTAGCGGACTACGAGGCGAACATTGTGTGTCGCAAGAAGATGATTTGTTTGACAGCGCCTGAAGGGAGTTCGGTGACGGTTTTATGGAGATCGGGTCACAACGATTTCGAAAGTGATTTCAATGGCGGTGACGGGAAAGTGTATGAGGCGTGGATGTAGTGCCTACTTGGCCTATGTAAAGGATGCGGATACGTCAACACCACAACTATCCGATGTACTGGTGTGTGTGACTTTCCATACGTGTTTCCTGAAGACTTACCAGGAGTGACACCTGACCATGAGATTGAATTTCAGATCGATTTGATACCAGGTGCCCAACCTGTACTAAGGCGCCGTATCGGTTGGCTCCTACTTAGATGAAAGAGTTGATGGAACAATTGCAGGAGTTGCTTGACAAGGAGTTTGTTGATGCATGTATGTCCCTAGATCATGATTTGTAATGTAATAGATCTTGTCTGTCTGATTATGATGTAATTTGTATTGTATTGATTAATGAAATGATATGGATTGTTTGTTATTTGTAATGTTTAATATTTCATTAATGAGTCGTGATGAATTGATGGGTTTATGATTGTTTGAATGGTTACACATAATGTTATATTGATTAAAACATTCAAACTTAACTTATGAAGTTCTCATGCAAATGGCCCATGCGAATGGACCACACACATGAATAACTTCATACGATTGACTCAATCGCACGACTGAACCAGGAGACTGGATCAGTCGTATGATTGACACATAAGATTGACTCAGTCGCATGACTGAACACTCAGTCGTGCGGATGAATCAACCGCATGGTTCAATCGCACGACTGAACCGTACTTATGGCCCAGTCGCACGATTGAACAATACTAACCTATAAATACACCCAATTCGTGGAAAAAACGGAGCATTGATACCATTACGATTCCAGACGTACCCTAGCCGTCCAGAGACCTCCAAATCGTTCTCCAAGTTCACAAAACACATTAGATCGATTCCTAATCGACTTCTAACGTTAGATTCAATTCTTGATTGATTCTTCGTGTGTTCTCACTGATTGGATCGCCATAAAATAGGATTCCGCACTATTGAGTTGGTTTAACACGCTAATCACTAGGTATTTCGTTCAAATACCAGGTCCTAACAAGTGGTATCAGAGCTTTGGCTCTTGATTACGTGTTGATTCAATCAAGATTGCATAAAAGTTTGTGTTTTTGCATTGAAAACGCAATCTTTGGTGTCAAAAGTGATCTTGGACGTTCCCTGCTCATCGAAGTTTGGTTTCTACGGACTTAGGCGATTAGGACTTGTGAAATTTCGAATTTTTACGGCTGAAACCCGTCAAACCTAGAAAATTTCGCAAAGCAGCAGCTTCAGTCGCACGAGTGACCCATTCGCACGACTGGACTCCATTTGCATTGCTCATTCGCACGATTGGGAGCCTTCCACCTTTATTCGGCCGACTGAACCGCTCGTTCGCATAGCATACGCTCATACGCACCAGATTCACGCACGATCACGACTGAACCAATCGCCCAGTTCAGCCGCACGATTGAACCAGTCACAGAGTTCATACGCACGACTAGACCATTCGCATCCTTCAGTCGCATCAGTGAAAGTTGTTTGTTTAGACTTAAAGTTATTCGCCATGGAAGATTAGATGCCAGCTTTACTGCTGGGAAGGACTCGAGGATACAGAACCTGCTGCTGCTTGAGAGTGAGGTGGGTAATCACATAAAACCACCAAAGCTCTTGACTTTAGATGAGTTTCCCCACTGGAAAACAACGTTTTGAGATCAACCTAATGGAGTAGATCCTAATATGTGGGAAGCCATTGAGATTGGGTATAGTACGCCGGTGGGAGCTGATGGAGTTAAGCTAACGTTAGGTGGGATGACAGACGCACAGAAAGTCAAGTACAATGCTGAGAAAAAGGGTTTATGCATTGATCACTCAGTCTATCCCAAAGACATATTCCACCAGTATTCAGAGAATAAGCAGTCCAAGAAACTATGGGATGAGCTAGAGAAGAGGTATGATGGGAATGCTTCATTGAAGGCAATCAAGGCAAAGGAGTTAAAGAAGGAATTCGATAACTTCTCATCGATTGGTAACGAGAGTTAGACGACGTCATAGATAGATTCTACCACTTGATGAGCGAATTGCATACACATGGAGTGGAAACTACCATGGAAGAGAAAGTGAGTAACTTCGCAGACAGATTGCCTGATAAGTGGGCTTCATTCGTGTCTAACCTGAGAAGAATGGAATGCCTGCAAAGCGTGGATATTAATGACTTCATTCTTAAGTTAGCGAGAAGAAGCACTAAGGATGAAGTATAGAGCTTAGAAGTCTTCGTACACACAGAATTCAGCTTTGTACAACGCCACGCCTCAAGCTAAGACATCTGGAGCACCTCTCCAGACTGCTTTTGTGTCTAGCTCGTCAGGTCCTTCACATGCTTCTCCTTCTGGATCAGACACGTCAGGGTCGTCTTGTACCCACTATATTGGATCAGAAGCAAGTGCTACCAAACTGAAGACCGAGAACCTCGGTAGGTAATGGACTGTGGAAGTAGCTCGAGAGCATATGGATCTTTTAGCTGCAGTAGTTCATTCATATGATGGACTTGTTGCCGGGAAGATTGGAAACTACCATCTGGCAGATGAGGACTACGAGCAGGTGGACGAAATGGAGCTTGAGAGGATGGATATCATGTGGGCCTTAGCTAGTGCTGTCCGAAGGGCGAAGAAGTTTGTTAAAAAGACTGGACAGAACTTGGTAGCTACTAAGGATACCACATTTGGTTTTGACAAGAGCAAAGTGACCTGCTTCAACTGTGGAGAGAAGGGGCATTTCAAAAGAGAATGTGTCAAGCCAAAGAAGACGGGTAATGGAACCCGTTTCTCGTCCTTTACTCGCCAAGACAAGCAAGCTTCCAGTTCTACTTCATCAAACAAGGATCCAAAAGCCTTGACTGCTCATGATGATGAAGGACAGGATTGGAGCTTTTGGTTTGTCTCACCAAGGGAATCAAACATTGCAAGTGTAGAAGATATTGATGATGATTCTGCGAGTGAAGGATCTGATGATGCAGTTGAGATAGCGATGTCGCATAGTGAAGAAGAAACTGCAGCCGAGGTCAGTTACAAGCCAAAGGAGGAGACTTCCAAGTCAGAGACAGAAAAGACAGAATCACCAGAACCAGAGACATCTGATGCTGCGTTGATGGCTAGCTCTTCTGAACCAACTCAGGTAAGTACTACTGACCAAATGTTTAATAATCATGCTTGTTCTGATTGTGATACTTTTAGGAATAGCATAGATGAAAAATTTGCTAGGTTATTAGATCATAATGATAACTTAGTAAAAGATTACAACTGTGCACTGAGGCTAATAGAGTACTAAAACAAAATGAGAATAGTTATAAAGAAAAGATAGACCTATTGACTAAACAGCTTAGGGAAACCGAAGTAGTTGCCTTTAACCAAGCAAATGACATTAGGTACTATCTAAACTCCCTAGAAGACACTAAGAAGCAAAAGGCAGTTCTAGAAGTAGAAGTAAACTCATTAAAACAGAAACTGCATAGTTGGACTAGTTCTTCACACATAGTTCAACACTTAGTGAGAGAAAGGAATAACGGGGAGGGATTAGGTTACAAAGTGGTTCCACCACCACCAGAGACCTTGATGAACACTAAGACTAGACCAGTAAATAATAACCCCATCAAGGATCACGTGGTGTCTACTCCTCTTATTAGTGATCCAGATACCTCATGTTCATCTACTGAATCTGGACACAAACAAAGGGAAGCCACTTCAAAGGCAAAGGGTAAATTGCCTTGTGTTAATCTGGAAATGAATTTGAAAAAGTTAACTTAAAGTCAGGGTCCAACAGAGTCCAAATCAGAACCTAAAAGGACTCAAATGTTAATTTTTCACATGCTTCAAGTAAAAAACCAGTAAACCAAAAGAGAAAGATGTTAAACAGGTTAAAACAGTTAATTTTGTTAAACCAGAGAAAACAACATCAAACGCACAAGAGTCAAAACCTAAGTGATTGATGTTACTAGAGTGTCACGCATCCTACAAAGAACACGTACTCTCAAGTTGGTCTGAGTCACTAAGTTGATAGCAGGTCATGCTCAACTGTGGAGAATGTGGACACATTGCTTCCTATTGTCCTTTCTATCAGACACCTAGGAAGAAGACTGATCTTCAGGACTTAAGCCTAGGTCTTCTAAGAGGAGTTCCTGACTCCACCTAGAAGAGCTAGTGAACCTAAAGTCCAACCTGTAAGCCAGACGACTGTTTATCATAAACAGGCCTTGCACAAATCTGGCTTATGGAAAGAGAAGTCATCCTGCGTGTCTGATACTGATGACAAGAAGGAACCTGAGCTACCCTCACCCTCTAAGGGTCAATGGGTGGAGTTTATGATGTGTGATGCCTCTGGGAAACCCAAGCCAGTAAAGGCTTGGGTTCCTAACCTAAACTAATTCATTTACTTTGGTATGTGCAGGGTGTTCGATACAGTGCTGAGACTAACACGTGGATTGTAGACAGCGGAGCATCCAGGCACATGACAGGAAATAGAGCCCTTTTATCAAACGTCAAGCAAATAAAAGGAGGGCATGTTTCCTTTGCTGGAAACAAGGGAGGCTATATCACAGCTCAGGGAGAAGTGGGAAATCAGAAAGTTAAGTTTGATAAGGTGAACTACGTTCAACAACTTCAGAATAACTTACTTTCTGTTTCCCAAATCTGTGATAAAGGATTTAAGGTCATCTTCGACAACAAGAAGTGTTACGTGCTGAAGAAAGACTACGTGATCCCAGAGGACCAAGTTCTGATGACTGCTTCAAGATATAAAGACCTTTATGTCTTGGATTTGTCAACAGCTGCTTACAACGGATCATGAGGTTCAGTGCTTTCTATCTAAAGCTACTGAGAAGGATTCCATCTCCTGGCATAGGAGAATGGGACACATCATTCAAAGGAAGATGAATCATTTGATTCAGAAGGATTTGGTGAGAGGAGTTAATGTCAAGAACTTCTAACTTCCTGACTTTTGTGTAGCTTGCAAGAAAGGCAAACAGAAAAGAAGTCTCATAAGGAAAAGAAAGTTCATTCAATAGAACTTCCTCTTGAACTTCTTCACATGGATCTGTTTGGTCCAGTCAGTACAAAGAGCATTGCAGGCGACTTGTACTGTTTTGTGGTCACTGATGACTACTCAAGATTCACTTGGGTAATGTTTCTGAAATCCAAATCAGAAACATGTGAGTCATTCAAGGAGCTAGTAACCACACTGGAATCTCTCTACAAGCTAAAAGTCAGACAAGTACGCTCAGACAACAGGACAGATTCAAGAATCATGGATGGAGGCATACTGCAAGGAAAAGGGAATTGTGCATCAATTCACTTCTGCCTATACGCCTCAGATGAATGGTGTTGCTGAGAGGAAGAACAGAAGCTTGATAGAGACAGCACGGACTATGCTGGCGGACTCGAAATTGCCTATCCAATTTGGAATGATGGCAGTGTGAAGTAGTGGCGAATGCGATGCATGTTACACAATGAATCGAGTCTAATAGTCAAGCGCCACGGAAAGAATGTTACGAGCTACTACAAAGACGCAAACCGAATTTGGAGTATCTTGAACCTTTTGGCGCGCCGTGCACACTTCTGAAGAAGACACAAGAAGGCAAATTCAGCGAGAAGGCGGATGAAGGAATCTTTCTAGGATACAACATACCGAACAAGCGAGTTTACAAAACTCAACGGGTCTTGTAGAAGTGTGGTGTAATGTCGACGTTCAGAGATATACCACACCACCTACAGGCAAAGGACCCGCATACTTCTTCGATTATGATGGATTCTTCAAGTCTTCAACATCCCTCTCTCTCCCTCGGATGATGAGTTAGCTACTAGGATGATGTATGATATCCTGATCCACAATCTAGCACAAAGTGACTCCTCCTCTGAAGATGAAGCTGAAGCAGATGACCAGAACAGTCAGGAGGAACAGGTTCCAGTTCCTGAAAGTCCACAAGCATCTACAAGTGATGCACCTTCGACTTCGGAACCTCAAACTCCAACTACCTCAGATGCAGAACCACATGTTCATAATCTCGGTTCTGAGGTGGCTGTTCCTACTACTCCAGGATCACGACTAAACGTCTATCATCCCTTGACAATGTTATTGGGGATGTCAGATCAGGAGTACAAACCCGAAATCAGCTATACTCAGCTGATTACGCCTCAGTTATGGAGAAGGGTTACATTCATGATGGTGCTTATCGATGTTTTGTCTCGCAGGTTGAGCCAAAATATGTCAGTGAGGCACTAAATGATGAGGCGTGGGTGAGTGCCATGCAAGAAGAACTTCTGCAGTTCAAGAAGTTAGGTGTATGGACTCTGGTTGATAGACCTAAAGGTGCTAAAGTCATTGGCACCAAATGGGTACTAAAATGCAAGAAGGATGACCAAAGGGTCATTATCAGGAACAAAGCTCGATTGGTGGTTCAAGGTTTTCGCCAAGTCGAGGGGATTGACTACAATGAGGTGTTTGCACCCGTGGAAGGATGGAAGCCATTCGTATCTTCCTTGCCTATGCATCGTACATGAAGATTAAAGTCTACCAATTAGATGTGAAGAGTGTGCATTCCTTCATGGGGAAATCAGGGAAACAGTCTATGTAAGTCAACCCGAGGGATTTGAAGATCCTTATCATCGGGATAGAGTTTACAAGCTCGACAAGGCTTTATACGGGCTTCATCAAGCTCCTCGAGCTTGGTATGAGAAACTCTCGACTCATCTTGTGAAACACGGCTTTCGCAGGGGAGTCATTGACTGCACACTGTTTATTAAAGAAAAGGATGGCGACCTACTGCTTGTACAGATCTATGTTGATGACATAATCTTCGGTTCAAAGAACGAAGAGTTATGCAAAGAGTTTGAAGCAGTGATGAAGAAAGAGTTTGAGATGAGTGCTATGGGGGAGATGAAGTTCTTTCTCGGGTTACAGGTGGATCAGACACCAAATGGGATCTTTCTACATCAGACCAAGTATGTAGGAGACATTCTCAGTCGCTTTGACATGGAGAATGCTTCTGCTGCTGGGACTCCACTTGCTACGAATCACGATATAGCACCTGATGAGAATGGAGATCTTGTAGATGCCACGATGTACCGAGGAATGATTGGATCCCTTATGTATCTCACTGCCTCAAGACCTGATATTATGTATGCTACATGTTTATGTTCTAGATATCAGGCTAAACCTAAGGTCAACCATCTGATCGGGGTCAAGAGGATTTTTCGTTATCTGAAGGGTACACCCACACTTGGATTGTGGTACCCTCATGATGATGACTTTGAGCTTACGCGTATAGTGACTCGGATTACGGGGGCTGCAAGATGAACTACAAGTCTACATCAGCAGGGTGTCAATTCTTTGGGAGAAGATTAGTTACCTGGCAGTGTAAGAAGCAGACATCGGTTGCATTGTCAACCTGTGAAGCCGAATATGTTGCTGCTGCAAGTTGCTGTTCACAAATCATCTGGATTCAACAGCAAATGCGGGATTACGGTTTAAAATTCTCGTCTACTCCTATTTTTGTTGATAACTCTGCTGCAATTGCAGTAACTAAAAATCCGGTTCAACATCCTAAGACCAAACACATCGGTATTAAATACCATTTCATAAGAGATGTTTGAAAAGAACTTAATTGATGTGGTTAAAATTAATACTGATTTTCAACGCGCTGACCTCTATACTAAAGCCTTTGATAAACCACGTTTTCAATATTTGCTAGAGGTCAACGGCGTTAAAAAGAAAAGTGAGAGGTAATTCCTGATGATAATAATGTGTAGTCCGATGTAGTTTAGTTAAAGTTTTATTTTATTTATTTTATTTGTTTATTTTCGTCGTTTAAATTTAAACTCATGTTATTTTGCTGTTTATTAAAATCCTAAAATAATTAAACCAGTAATGATTTTAGTATTTTAGGGGGAGAATATGTCAGCAAGTTAACATTAAAAAAAAAACGAGGGAGAAGGAGTGAATAGCTGATATAAGGTAGATCGTCTGTGATACCGATTCAATACCTTTGGAAAATGATAGTACACAGGAACAAATCAAGAGGGACTTTAAAAATTTAAGTTTTGAAAAGATGCAAAAATTTAAAGTATAAGTCTGTGTAGTCTAGGCAATACAAAAGGGAAGATGATAGAAAACTGGTAACTCCTAAGGTAACACAAAGAAAGTAGACCTAGAGGTTGCTAGACCACAAATGATATGTCGGTAGATTCAACACAATAGATGATTAGACCTGACTGGTGTCTCAAGATCAAACTAAGTTGTTCAACTGACTGTGGGCTTCCATCTTATCACTGGTTACACAATCAACAATATTCCAATAAGGGGTAATGAGCATTTAAACGCCACAAATGTGTGCGGATGACCATAATTAGAGCAAAGCAAAGAAAAAATGAAAGACAAATGCTATAAAGCTAATGACTTATGTTGTTGGTGCATTTTGTGCAAAATAAAATAAGCTGCTCTAACAAGGAGATAGGTTGTGTGCCTCTCTGCTGTGCGATGGCACTGACCTGAGGATAAGCATAACCTAGATATTCTAGAATTCATTGTTGTTTGCCGCCTCTCTGCTGTGCGATGGCACTGACCTGAGGACTGGCTTCTCTTTGAAAGCTCTAAGAATAGTCTCTTCTTGTAATAATACCCGTAGACCGCTCAAAAGCTCCTGAGGAATGTTGATTACCATATAAGTGTGGGATCCACAAATGTTAGTTGAAAATATAAACCTAAATCAAGTCACCAGTCTGTGTCAAAAGTCTGTGTATGGATTTAAGTGGACAAACATATTGACAATCATTGTGGCTGCAATTCTCAAAAGTTCAAATCAATGTGACAATCTAAGAGTTCCAGTATGATTTCCTTAAGTTGCTAACGACTCTGGATGAACACCGAGAATTGAGCATCAAAAGATTTTGATAACAAGTCCCAAATGATTTGACTTGCCTGTATGATTCCAAAATTGAATTGGTCCAGGTGTGGTCAATCCAAGTTGAAGCTGTCTATTCCGAACCAAATCCTAGTAGATGTCTATCTTAGGATTTATCTCTCACAAAAAGCCAAAAACAAGTGTGTTGTGTATTAGTTTAAATTTCTATAGTTAGTAGTGTTTTAATTTTAATTTTAGTTTGTCGGACTACATCAGGAAAATCAGAAAGGAATCAACTCACTAAAAGGGTCATGTCTGAGATGACCACATGTGCTTTAAAAGTTTAAAACAGTCACGTCTGAGGTGACAAAGTGTTTAAAGGGTCACGTCTGAGGTGACTAAATTGGTTAAAAGGATCACGTCTGAGGTGATCAAAAGTTTTCAAGATAAAATGATCATGTCTGAGATGATCAAAAGCTCATAACGTTAATTTCAAGAGTTAAAAGGGTTTTAAATGTAAATTGGTAAAATGGGCAGAAAATTAACTAAGTGTGACCCATTCGCACGATTGGACCATGAGCTAATGGACCAACCATGCGAATGGCTTTCACGCACACGAATGGACATAAGAATGAGCCATTCACACGAATGGCTTATCAGAATGGCCCATTCGACCGATTGGAAGGGGGCGAATGAGTCAGTCGACCGACTGAGACTCATTCGGTCAACTGAACATGCGAATGAAAGGCACGACTGAGTCAGTCGACCGACTGAACCTCAGTCGGTCAACAGCATGCGACTGACTGGGCCAATCGCACGATTGAGCCTGAGTCGCCCGAATGAACTGGGCGACTGAGGCCAGTCGGCCGACTGAACTCAGCTTCAGTATTTAAAGGGCACAGTCGATCGCATTTCATTCACCACACCCCAATCGCTCTCAAATCGCATACCCTACCGTTACGCTGCCAAATTTTCATCAGACTTTGTTTTCGTCTTGATCTTCATTCACTGACTCTTGCTTTGATTATCCAGGTAGTTTGAAGACTCATCTTTCCAAAACATGAAAGATTCAAACCCTAATTTTGAATACTCGACTGTGAAACAAGAACCGAGACTAGGAAGACCTAATAACCTATCAAAACTAAGCAAAAGTTAAAATTAAGTCTAATAGGTTATTAGTAACAAGAATGCGAGTCTATTGAACCGGTTATCTGAGTTAAAACACTTGTTTTGTTGAAGATTCGAACGATTGGCGACTGAACTACAGGACAGGCGACTGGTCGCCCGGATGAACTCCAATCGCACGATTGAAACTTGCGATTGGGCAAATCGCCCGAATGAAACATGCGATTGAGCTCAGTCGGCCGACTGAACCATTCGCAGACTCAGTCAGCAGACTGAACCCAATCGCATGTCACATTGACCAGAATGAGTTCAGTCGCATGAAAGAACAGACGACTGAATTCAGTCGCATGATTCATTCGCACGAATGAATCAGAATGAGTTTCAACATTACACTTAGAACAGAATTTTCATGTCTTATGTACTAATGGTTCTATGTCATGTATGTTTCAGGAAAATGGCAGAGAGATGGTCCATAAATCCAAAGCACAACATCTGTGCTCATTTGGATCACACTACCAGGAACGGGGCCGAGTTTACCGACATTATAGCCTTTCTTAGACGGTCCAGGATTCATAAGGCTATCTCCACTCCTTGCACGCCATACAGATCACTCCATCAGGCATTCTGGGAGAATGCCTCTGTGGACCGCTCCCGTGAGCCCTACTGCATTAGGAGCTCTATACTGGGCATGATATGAGATCACTGCTGCCGACATCCAGAGGGTCCTCGAGTTTGGGGATGATACTGATCATCCTACTAGATTACATCCACTGACAGTGCGAGGATGCTTTTGAGGATAAAGTACGCTGGGGACATCAACTCAGGTGTGCTCAACAAGAGCAACCTGAGCCCCCAGTACAAGTACTTAGCACACGTGATCCTCAAGTGTGTTGCATCGAGGAGGGGTGGGTTCGACGACCTCTCAGACCAGATCCAAAATGCCTACGTGGCACTGGTGCTGAACCACCCCTTCAGCTTTTCTAGCATGATATTCTCCTACCGGTGGTGGAGAACTTGGAGGCCAAGGGAAAGGAGGGGTTTTGTATGTACCCCAGGTTCTTACAGCTCATCTTCAACGAGAGAGAAGCCACATCTGCCCAAAGAGAGTCATGATGCAGTGGCTTTAGAGATCATGGATGATACGACTCTGGGCCGGATGAGAGTTTATAGGGGGAAGCAGGTGAAGCCCCAAGTTAAGAGACTGATTGGCCACCTGGCCAACGAGAGGTATGTGGCGCCAGGCAGACGCAAATGGCGTCATGAGGACAGTGACTCTGATGATGAGAGGCTGCTCCTCCCAGAGAGAGATTGATTCAGATGATGATGATAGCGGAGACGCCGGGGATGATATGCCTGCTCCACCTAGAGGCACTGAGTCAGATGTTATTCCCCCGGGGTCTGCCCCTGCCGGAGGGTTGCTGAGACGGCCGGTTTTCACAGGAGTTTGTTGTTGGTGATCAGGAGGAGGAGGAGTCTGATGAGGAGCCCCTCACGAGAACTGTGGGAAGCAAGGTTGTTCCCACAGAACACGGGCTAAGGGTGGTTGGTGAACACCTCGAGACTCCAGAGAGACAGAGACTGACCCGAGCTATGCTCCGGGTTCAGCGGAGGCAGAGCTGCAGGGGGAGCATCCACTTCCACTGGGACTAGGAGGAAGAGGATGGCTCAGCCCCATGGACTGAAGAAGAAGAAGCGTCGACTGACCTTCGTTACCACTGTAGCCTCTACTTCCACCACCACAGCCACCACTACCACCTCCACTGATATACCACCCACCACCACAGCACCAAATCCAACCACATCCACATGCTACCACAGCCACAAACCATACCTACCACCACAGTACATTTCCCATCCACCACCATACCATTTACACCCACATCACCTTCACCATTTTACCGACCCATATTCACCACTGCCACTACCACACCACCTCTCAAATCATGCAGGGACCATAACCCAGTCCTCACACATGTATGGATCACCTCTACCTCCAATCGGGGTAGAGGAACAGCTGTCGGCGCTAAACCGTATGGTGATGCGCTGCTAGCTGCAGACGAGGAGAAAGCTGCACAATACGCCAGCTGACCGACCTGACTGCTGCCAGTCTCAACAGATGGCAGAGCAGGCTCGGGTATAGAGCAGCAGACCCAGCTGATGGATGCACAGAG
>CM046037.1:16955520-16958020 GCA_025215565.1 Flaveria ramosissima
GAGGAGGGATCATAAGAAACCCTATAGTTTTAAGAAACTAAGAAAACCAAATCCAGCCAATCATAATTTTTTCATTACTTATTTATATTTATTATGTCTAAGGGTGTTTTAGTAATTTGATATACATATATTTATAGTACATACCATAATTGATAGAATTCCATCTTTTTCTCCCTGATTGAACAAAGTAAAGCAATTTCAGTTTTTGAAAAACTAATTCATCGATCAAATAATTCTGAACAATTCGAGTATTAGTTGTTTTTACATAACCTTAATAGATTGATTCTAATAGAAGAAACTGATAATGAAGTTCAGCAAAGGAAGAGATTGTCATGAAATCAAGGTCAAACTTAGTAATGAAACCAGTGATAGATGATGACATAATGCTAGGGTTACGTATACGTATCAGCTATATTGATAACAGTGATGAAGATGATGGCAGAATGTCAAGGTTACGTATACGTATGTTAAGAATTGATACTAGCGATGAAGATGATGGCAGAATGTCAAGGTTACGTATACGTATCAGTTGAGTATTATTGATGAACTTAATGACTATATGCAAGAGTTGAGTAATGATGATGGACCTCAATAAGCGAAGAAGGAAGTAAAGATAATGTCCTTACAAAGATAAACCTGATGAAGATGATGATAGAACCCACAAAGACGTATAACGTAACAATTGAGTATTGATGATAAACTCGATGACTATATCCAATAGTTGAGTAATGATGATGTACTATGCTGAACTCGATAAAAAAATATAAGTATAAGCTTAATATCTAAAAATTAGTCGAGACCCCCAAATGATATTGTACTCGGTTACTTGGTGTGAAGATGATGAATTCCAAGAAGATGATGAACACGTTTCGCTTAAGATTTTTGTGTGTATTTCTTGTTGTGTTTACATATATGAGAACACTATTTACAAATACATAATCACTTGTTTAAACCTAGGTTTGCATGTATGAAACTTTAGTTTGGTCCATGTTTATGTGTTTTGATTTTGTTTTTGGGTCTTACATCGTATTACAGTAGATACCAGTTAGATATATTTGTTTTTAGCTTCTTATTTTTCTTCTTTATAGTGTATCACTTACATATACGCAAACAAGTTTACTTACACGCAAGCATACGTGTTAAAATGATTACATAACATGCTTACATATACGTAATCATATATGTAGATGCGCTTAAATATTTGTAGGAATATATGTGAACATGTTTACATATACGTAACCACATTTATATATACACAAACACATATATATGTGAACTTGTTTACGTATACGTAAGCATGTTGTAGTTACAAAAAAGAATGCAAAAAAAAATTTTCCTTCTTTTAATTTAATTTGGGTTTGGGTTTGGGTTTTAAATTATTTATATGATTTTAAATAGGTTTGTTATTATGTTTAACTTTGGAGAGAGAAAGAAGAGAATAGAGAGATTTAAGGGATTTAGTTGTTTCTAAAATAAAAAAATTACAATCTACGCAATATATCCCTAAATCATTTAAGTAAATTAATTATGTATTAGATATTTTACAAATTTGTCATTGATGGATATCAACCATTGATCAATCTTGATCAATGGTTTAAAACTAGTTTTCTTATAAGTGGATGTTTTCTTAGGAACCCTCCCCTATATATATATATGTATATGTATGTATGGGAGAGATCCTAAGAAAACCAATAAGTTTTGAGAAAACTAAGAGACCAATTGTAACCAATCATAATTTTTCATTATATATTTATATTTATTATCTCTAAAGGGTGTTTTAGTAATTATATATATATATATTTTTAGTAACTAATTGTTGTCTAAAACCCATCTTTTTCTTCATAATTAACAAATCAATATACAGAGCTTTTGAAAAACCTAATTCATAGAACAATTGAGTTCTTGACCGATTCACAACCATATACGGATGATATCTCGAAATCAAAGTACGAGGCTTCTGATGATGATCAAATAACTCAGATGTCGCATGGTTTGTTAGCTAACCAAAGAGTAAGAGGGTTATGGTGATTAAATCAAGGTAGATGTTAGCGACTATTTAATTGGTTCTTGGTAGACTTGATCAATGGATGGGTTCACGAGTACTTTGTTTTATTTAAGCCATAGATAGTGATTAAAGAAAGAAGAAGAAGAGTTGTTATGTAACTTGGGTTGTTATGTAACTTGGGTTATGTATACGTAACCGAAGAATAAGGCAACTGAAGAACAAAAAAAGGATCTGAGGTATCATCAAGGGAAGAAAAATAGTGAAAACAAAGAAGGAGATGTAAAACCTTGGTTACGTATACGTAACCCACTACATACGTAACTTGTATGAGTTACGTACACATGCTTGACCAATTTGATTCATCATAGATCGTTTCGTCATTTGTTTCTACATAGCTAAGTTTAGAGAAACTTTAATTAACTCAAGCATTCGTGTTTTCATTTGATCGAGAAGGTAATAGTTTCTTTATTATTTTGAACTGATTATCGACACCAA
>CM046037.1:16960520-17025520 GCA_025215565.1 Flaveria ramosissima
GAAGCTCTATTCGACGGGGTTGTTTGTGTGAGTTCTAGGACCCCTCTTTTACACACTTTTGAACGATTTTAGGGCTGGAACACATCTAAAACCCGTTTTTGAAAAGTTGGGTGTTGAACCCGTTTGTATGCGTATGTGTATGTGTTTGATGTGGGTGGGGTTTTATTTCGGGCTTGTGTGTGCTTGAATGATGTTGTCGTATGTGTTTCTAAGGTTTAGGAGGGTCCATTTGGGCTTAAAACGAGTTTGGGAGAGCTTGGAGGTCGAAAAGGACAGTTTGCGTTCGGGATGAACTGCATTCTGCATCAGCGAGGGCTAGGCGACCGAATGGGATGCGAGGGGCCATACGGTCGATTGGCATGCGACTGAGGTCCATGCGCACGATTGTCATGCAACTGAGGTCCATACGCATGGAATTCATGCGACTGAAGTTCATGTGCCTGTAAGGCATGCGATTGAAGGTTATGCGACTGAGGTTCATTCGCACGAAGGTTATGCGACTAAGGTCCATGCGCCTGGAGGCCATGTGACTGAGGTTCATTCGCACCAGGGTATGCGACTGAAGCCCATGCGCCTGAAGTCATGCAACTGAAGGCCATGCGCTATAAGCTATGCAAATGAGAGTCCATACGTATAGGTGTCCATTCGCCCATAGGTCCATTCGCATAGGGTCCATTCGCCTGATGTCCATTCGACTAAGTGTTCAGTCGCCTGGGAGGCCATGCGACTGGAGGGTGTCCATAGGCCCAAGCAAGGCTCATACGCCCGAAAGAACAATGGTTTATTTTATTACTTTCGAGGGAAAGTGCAGATGTGGGTTTTGACATGGGAGTTCCCGGGGTTTTTGTAAGTTGACTTTTGAGGTCGTAGACGTTATGATGATGTATGATGATGATGTATGATGATGATGTTATGCATGATGGTATGTGTGATATATGTTATGTATTCATGTTGATATGTGTGATGATTTGCATGATCTCATTGACGTTCCTGTTTAGTATGTTTATCTCCCGTGGTTTGTGATGATTGTTAATGAATGATATGAAGTATTATGTAACGTAAAGTGGAAGATAACGAAAAGAGAAACATGATTGATGAATGCATGTATGAATGAATGAATGAGAGTAAGAATGGCTTGCAAGTAAAAGAAGGGAGGTTGACAACTCATTGAGAGTTGTTAGCTCAAGTGTGTGTGTATTTACAGCATGCGATCTTGGCTAACTCATAAGGGACTATAGACATAGTAAGAGTTCAGTCTTGGTGATTGCTTTAATACGTGCGATTTGGTATTCACCGTGTGCTATGTAGCATGCGATTTTGCTAACTCATGTGGGTTCATACATATAGCAGGGGGTTTAGTTTTGGTAATTGCTCTGATACGTGCGATGTGGTATTCACTATGTGCGATGTAGCGTGCGATTTTGGCTACCCCATGAGACAGCGTGCGATTTTGGCTAAACCCCAAAGAGTTCACACACACACAGCGGGAGTCTCTCCTAGTGACCATATGTAGCGTGCGATTTTGGCTAACTCATGTGGGTTCATACACAGTAAGGGTTCAATTTTGGTAATTGCCCCAATATGTACGATGTTGTATTCACTGTGTGTTATGTAGCATGCGATTTGGCAAACCCATGAGTCTGTCCTAGTGACCACTCCATTTGTGCGATTTGTGCGATATGTACGATGGGTGCGAAGATACGAAAGTGCGATATGTGCGAGCGTGCGATATGTGTGATATGAACGAACGTAAGAAAAGAAGTTATGAACAAATGAAGTGAATGATAAAGTACCGAGATACATAGGGCCTTTCCGAATCATTGCTCGAGTAGGAGAGGTGACCTATCGATTGAGTTACCAGATGAGCTAAGTGGGATTCATCCGACATTCCACGTATCTCATCTGAGGAAATGTTTGGCAGACAAGGATACGGTTTTACCATTGGATGATATCGAAGTAGATGAACGGTTCATTTATGTGGAGCAACCAGTGGCAATCATCGATCGAAAGAGGAGGCTAAGGAACAAAGTGATTCCTCTTGTGCGTGTACAGTGGAAGCACAGAAGGGGATCTGAGTCTACGTGGGAGACGGAAGAAGAGATGAGACAGCATTACCCACGTTCGTTCGAGGAACAACAGGTTTCGGGGACGAAACCTAAATAAGGGGGTGGACTTGTAACACCCGAAAATTTCTTTGAAGCCGACGAAAGAAGAAAAAGAAAAAAGTCCAAAGTCGAGGGACCAAACTTGCCAAAATGGGAAAAGGTTGAATGGGTGGGAGTATAAAAGGAGGAGGGCAGCCCACACCCTCCCCCACACACATTCATTTTCGGGTTAGAGAGAAAGGGAAGAAAAAGTGGTCTCAAGCTTGGTTCGGGTGGATTCGAGCGTGAAAATCGAAGTGTAGCGGGTTGAATCGAAGCTCTATTCGACGGGGTTGTTTGTGTGAGTTCTAGGACCCCTCTTTTACACACTTTTGAATGATTGTGGGGCTGGAACACATCTAAAACCCGTTTTTGAAAGTTGGGTGTTTGAACCCGTTTGTATGCGTATGTGTATGTGTGTTGATGCGGGTGGGGGTTGATTTCGGGCTTGTATGTGCTTGAATGATGTTGTGGTAGGTGTTTCTAAGGTTAGGAGGGTCGATTTGGGCTTAAAACGAGCTTGGGAGAGCTTGGAGGTCGAAAGGGCAGTTTGCGTTCGGGATGAACTGCATTCTGCATCAGCTAGGGCTAGGCGACCGAATGGGATGCGACTGGAGGCCATACAGCCGATTGGCATGCAACTGAGGTCCATGCGCATGATTGTCATGCGGCTGAGGTCCATACGCATGGAAGTCATACACTGAAGTTCATGTGCCTGTAAGGCATGCGATTGAAGGTTATGCGACTGAGGTTCATTCGCACGAAGGTTATGCGACTGAGGTCCATGCGCCTGGAGGCCATGCGACTGAGGTTCATTCGCACGAAGGGTATGCGACTGAAGCCCATGCGCCTGAAGTCATGCGACTGAAGTCCATGCACATAGAAGCTATGCGACTTAGAGTCCATACGCATAGGTATCCATTCGCCCATAGGTCCATTAGCATAGGGTCCATTCGCCTGATGTCCATTGGCCTAAGTGTTCAGTCGCCTGGGAGGCCATGCGACTGGAGGGTGTCCATACGCCCAAGCAGGGCTCATACGCCCGAAAGAACAATGGTTTATTTTATGACTTTCGAGGGAAAGTGCAGATGTGGGTTTTGACTTGGGAGTTCCCGGGGGTTTATGTAAGTTGACTTTTGAGGTCGTAGACGTTATGATGATGTATGATGATGATGTATGATGATGATGTTATGTATGATGGTATGTGTGATATATGTTATGTATTCATGTTGATATGTGTGATGATTTGCATGATCTCGTTGACGTTCCAGTTTAGTATGTTTATCTTCTCGTGGTTTGTGATGATTGTTATGAATGATATGAAAGTATTATGTAACGTAAAGTGGAAGATAACGAAAAGAGAAACATGATTAATGAATGCATGTATGAATGAATGAATGAGAGTAAGAATGGCTTGCAAGTAAAAGAGGGAGGTTGACAACTCATTGAGAGTTGTTAGCTCAACTGTGTGTATTTACAGCATGCGATCTTGGCTAACTCATAAGGGACTATAGACACAGTAAGAGTTCAGTCTTGTGACTGCTCCAATACGTGCGATTTGGTATTCACTGTGTGTTATGTAGCATGCGATTTCGGCTAACTCATGTGGGTTCATACACATAGTAGGGGGTTTAGTTTTGGTAATTGCTCCGATACGTGCGATGTGGTATTCACTATGTGCTATGTAGCGTGCGATTTTGGCTAACCCATGAGACAGCGTGCGATTTGGCTAACCCCTAAGAGTTCACACACACAGGGGAGTCTGTCCTAGTGACCATATGTAGCGTGCGATTTTGGCTAACTCATGTGGGTTCATACGCAGTAGGGGTTCAGTTTTGGTAATTGCCCCGATACGTGCGATGTGGTATTCACTGTGTGCTATGTCGTGCGATTTTGGGCAAACCCATGAGTCTGTCCTAGTGACCACTCCGTTTGTGTGATTTGTGCGATATGTACGATGGGTGCGAAGATACGAAGTGCGATATATGCGAGCATGCGATATGTGTGATATGAACGAACGTAAGAAAAGAAGTTATGAACAAATGAAGCGAATGATAAAGTACCGTGCGACGATTAATGAATGGAAGAATGTAACGAACGTATGGAAGATAATAACTATATTATCTGTATGTATGTATGTTGTGTGATCGCGTACGGAATTAACTGATGGTTTTAAAAAGGAAGTAAAGTATTTTTTATTTAAAACTAGAACTCACTCAGCAACGCTGACTTTTATGTGTTTCCAGTGGCAGGTAAAGTTGCTGAGGATGGCACACGGGCGGCTACTCAGCTCTTTGGATGGCATCCATATTTATGATGCTTTTGTAATATATTAGAACAAATATTTTGTAATTGAACAACGATATATTATGTTGCAAAAGTTTTATATGTGAAATGGAATGATAGATAATGTTTTTCGCTGCAACGTTTTATTTAAGTTAATGTAATTATATGTTTTATGTGCGATGAGGATCCAACTGTAAGCGTACGGGAACGGGCCTTACATGTATGTATGTATGTATGTATGTGTATGTATGTATGTATGTATGTATGTATGTATGTATGTATGTATGTATGTTATGTATGTATGTATGTATGTATGTATGTATGTATGATGTATGTATGTCTGGATGTATGTATGTATGTATGTATGTATGTATAATGTATGTCTGTATGTATGTGTGTTGTATGATGTATGTATGTACGTATGTATGTATGTATGTATGTATGTATGTATGTATGTAGTATGTACGTATGTATGTATGTATGTATGTATTACGTATGTACGTATGTATGTAGTATATGTATGTACGTATGTACGTGTGCGTACGTACGTACGTATGTATGTATGTATGTTTATGTATGTATGTATCTATGTATGTATCTATGTATGTATATATGTTTGTATGTATGTATGTATGTATGTATTTGTATGTATGTATGTATGTATTTGTATGTATGTATTTGTATGTATGTATATATGTATTTGTGTATGTATGTATGCATGTATGCATGTATGCATGTATGTATGCATGCATGTATGCATGTATGCATGTATGCATGTATGCATGTATGCATGTGTGTATGTGTGTATGTATGTATGTGTGTATGTATGTGTGTATGTATGTGTGTATGTATGTGTGTATGTATGTTGTACGTACGTACGTACGTACGTACGTATGTATGTATCTATGTGTTCTTCAAGATCAATCGTTGAAAGATAATTCGTTAAAAATGTGCTATAATATATATTTATTTATTCATTTTACATATATTTTTTGAAATGACATGTGAACCTAAATTAAAATAAGGAAATGTGCATATCAAAGATTCCAAATAGCCCCCCAACTAGAATACTTATACTTATATATACATATATTTGTTCACAAAAACATGCATTCAAATATCCACCATATTTGTAAAATAAGAGCGGTCATTATTAATACGTAAAAATGGTAGAGGTGGTGAGAAACAAGCAGGTGATATTTAAAGACTACATCATTGGGTATCCAAAAGCTTCTGATATGGTTGTAACTTCTGATGCCACCATCCGTTTGGAGCTACCCAACAATGATAGTGGTTTGATTTGACCAAAAATCTTATTTGTCATGTGACCCCTATATGAGGAATCGTATGAGTAGGACCGTGGAAGGAAGTTATATAGATTCTTTTACTCCTGGTTCGGTATGTTTTGCACACTAAATATAATAGATGCAGTTATTTTAGACCGTTAATCGTCCTTTAATTGATTATTTATGATTTTTTCTTTCTGTAGGTAGGTCTTAAGGTTTTTTTATAAGCAACTAGTTTTAAAAACCAATAATAGAATCTGTTTTCTTGTGAACCAGATAATAGTAGAAAGGCATATCTTATACTCTATAGTCGAATGGATATTCCCCTACAATTTTTTGACGTTTCATAACCTTTTTATGTGTTAATATTTTTTTAACAAAAGTTACACCATAATAACAAGTGTTTTTTTCTTTAATTTGACTATAATATCGTCATATAAAAATTTAAATTTCTTACGCTATTGTATATCATAAAAGTATCTAGTTTTAAAACAACAAAGTTGTTCATGTAACAAAAAGGTTAAAATTTCCTACGTCAAAAACATCATAAATTTGCACCGTTTAAAAACATCATAAATTGCTTAGATAAAAAACATAATAAAACATCTAATTTCAAATACATCATAAATTTACATAGTTAAAAACCATTGGGTAATTTATAGTGTATTAGAAATAGGTTATTTCTAGCGGTTTATGGTGTTTAATAATGGACTATTATAGTGTTTTACATCTATAATTAATGGTGTTTTTATAAAGTGGAAGTTTTATGGTTTTTTAGAACCGGCAAGTTTTATGGTGTTTTATAACTAAGTAGTCGTTATGATTTTTCCAACTTGACAAAATTATGATATCTTATTTGAGCAATTATTGAATTTAGGACTAGATAACTTTATGATGTTTTAAAATTGAGCAATTTTTTGATGTTTTATAACTAGACAACTTTGTAGTGTTTTAAAATTGAATGATTTTATTTTATTCTTTGAACAGGAGAATATTATAGTGTTTTTTAAATGGATCAGTTTATGATATATGTCTCTGTGATGATGTATTACATCACTGGCGTCAAAAATCATCATGGCGATTAGGTTTTCAATTTGTATTATAGTTTTGACATTAATGTAACATCAATTACAAAATTTAATATAACTTTAAAACTTTTTATGTATGTCTTTTTTTTTTTATAATTATATTTTTTTCTATATCATTTGTATTATAATGAAATTAAATTTATACCATTATGTACAAAATCAACAAGACGCTTAAACTTTTTAGATATGGTGTTTTGTGAGTACATGTTCTTGAATCTTTATAGTCCTACTCGATGTCAAATCATTAATTCCTATTACCCTTCTTTAGAACCACGTAATTGGTTATTTCCTTTATTGTAGCTCAGTAAAAACACCACAAAACTATATGTGTTGACTTCTCTTAACAAACAACGGCTTTCCTCATATCTTTTAAACTATAACAACTTTTATATACTTTATTATTTTTTATCTTTAATATGTGTTAATATTGCTATATCTTTTAAAAAATGATATTTTTAATAATATAAAATTTTAGAGGGTGCACTTAATAAATATACATGGTGCTATTTTCCTAAAAGTAACATTTAACAAAAAAAACACTTTACGGTGTCAAAATGTCACTTAATAACACAAAATAAACACTTAATAAATAAAATTAACACTTTAATACAATTTTTATAAAACAATATAGTTTCAATAATTAAATACTTCAAATCTTATTTAAACCTAACATATACACCTAAAACAACACATTAACCGGAATAATAATTATAAATGCATAAAAAATCCTATTTAATTAAAAGAAAAAAAAGAAAAAATAGTGATTTTAGTATAAATATAAGAATGTGGATGGAGAAACTTGTGTGAATATCCTAATTGTCAAAATTCTTATCATTTAAATCTAGTTCCAACAATTTTTTAATCTTTAATAATCTTTTTGTACTTTATTATTTTTAATGGTATTCATAAATTCTAGATAATATACTCTTAAAGTGAAGTGTGGTATAATCTTTTTTCTTTCTAAATTAACCGCCCCTGAATATATATTCTTCATGATCAATCATTTAAAGATATTACAGTAACAATGTGTCACATTTATATATTTATTTGTTCATGTTTATACTTTCTACAATAACATGTGAAAAACACCACTGGAATATGCTAGATTACAATAATTAATGAAGGGACAACAATTATTAATACATAGAAATGACAGAGGTGGTAGAAAACAAACATGTGATATTCAAAGATTACATCAATGGGTATCCAAAAACTTACGACATAGAATTTCTGATGCCACCATCCGTTTAGAGCTACCCATGACCGATGATGGTCAATTTGAACCAAAAATCTATAGGTTTTTTGTGATGTGACCCCTACATGAGTAGCGCATGAGTAGGACCATAGAAGTTCGTTTTATCGAGTCTTTCGCTCCAGGTTTGGTATGTTTTGCTCACTAAGCGTAAGACAAGTAGATTATCGAGCTATCAGCTGTTCTTAATGGATTATTTGTCAACTTTATTTTCTGTACATAAATTATAAGGTTTTTCATTGTCAAAAAACATGTATCAAACAAATCAAACACAGGAACTTGAACAACTTACAGATTCTAACATTGGATCTGTAATAAATTTCTAATCCAAAACTTCACAAGATTACAAAGAGTTTAAAACAAATCGAAAAGACTACAAACTCTCACCTAATACTCACAAATCAATGATTCGATGACAATCTGGAATGAAACACTACAAATCAAGAAATCAAAGACCTAACAGATTAGATGAAGAAGACGAACTCGTGTCTCAGGGATTTTCCATAATGATCAGGTAAGAAATTCTCTTGATGAATTGGAGAAGGTGAGATGATAAAAAATTGATGTTTCTGTTGAGCACCTCACGTTTTTTATATAAAAAACCAATATATGTGACCCATTTATAGCCCAACTCTAGTCCAAGCCTTCAACATAGCATCCACAATCCTACCAGCCCATAAGCAATAAGCCCAATGCATGAATCCAGCTCATCAACCAAATATCCAGCCCATTAATCATATTTACACGAGACAACAAAAAATAAAATCATATTAGAACTAAATCATATCAATATGTTTGTTATTGAATTGAACTATCCATATATTTCAACATTCATCAACAAAATATTAAAACTTGGTTTCTTTTGAAACTGAATTATATTTCAAACACCTATATATCTCGTATTTAGTATTTATTTATTAAACAAGATTTTCATGTAAACCATTGTTTCATTAAAGCCTATAATCGGCATTGGTGTGGCAAGAGTTTTGGATTCCAGTCATCTCAACTTCAAGAAAGGAGACTTGATATGGGGTTTCATTAATTGGGAGGAATATAGCTGCATCAAAGATACTAGTTCTTTTATAAAGATTCAACATACTGATGTTCCTCTTTCTTACTATACAGGAATCCTAGGTATGTTAGTTATATCGATCCATCCTACTACATCAATCAAATTGCCTACGCTTATTTAGATCTTGAACATTTCTTGACTTCTGTAATGGTTTAGGTATGCCTGGATTGACTGCTTATGTTGGCTTTTATGATATTTGTACTCCAAAAAGAGGGGAAACTGTTTTTGTGTCAGCAGCATCTGGAGCTGTAGGTCAACTTGTTGGACAATTTGCAAAGCTCCATGGTTGTTATGTCGTTGGAAGTGCTGGATCCAAAGAAAAGGTTATATGCAACATACCATTATTATAGTAATTTTTATTTGTTGTTGAGGCCCTGGATCGATAATCAAATTGCCGATTAACGAATTGTGGATCAACATTTATATGAGTATGCACCGATTGTGTAGGGACTCTCGAAGAATAGAGGGTGGTAAATCTTGATAATACACACAAATACAAATAAGATTTCATACTTACAAATGGAAAATCTATTGGGTATTTATAACCACTTAATGACAGTTATCAAATAATAAAACTAACATAATGAACCCTTAAAATACCCGATAATTTCATTAGTTTGACTTCTACAATTGAAGTCTAATTAAACTAACTTATCTAAGATTTCTTGATTAAATCTAGTTCTGACATTTGTGACTGCTTACGGGCAATTCTGATATGGGTTTGGTATAATATCTTTTTTCATAAGGTTAATCTACTCAAGAACAAATTTGGGTTCGATGAGGCATTTAACTACAAAGAGGAGCAAGATCTTGATTATGCTTTAAAAAGGTTGGGATTTCTCTTGTATTATAACTGATGTTAACTACCAACGAAAGCAAAAACATAATAAATTTCTTTTGATGTTGCTCATATATAGCACAAAGGTTATATCATTTGGTACAAGATAAGTGTGGGTCTTTGTTTCAGGTATTTTCCAAATGGCATTGATATTTACTTTGAGAACGTCGGAGGGAAGATGCTCGATGAAGTATTGCGTAACATGAGAGTTCATGGTCGAATTGCAGTTTGTGGGATGATCTCACAGTACAACAACCTTGATCAAGCCGAAGGCACTCACAATCTATTTTTGCTTGTAGCAAAACGTATAAGGATGGAAGGATTCATAGTTTTCGATCACTATCACTCATATCCTAAGTTCTTGGAAATGATTTTGCCTCTAATTCATGAAGGAAAAATAACATATGTTGAGGATGTCGTCGATGGTCTCGAAAATGCTCCTGCTTCCCTCATCGGTTTGCTTAGTGGATTAAATATTGGAAAACAAGTGGTTGCTATAACTCATGATCAGTGAGCAAAGCGTAAAGCTGGCAAATAAAAGACCAATGTGTTTTTGTCATTGTTTAATCTCAATGTTCATTTTTACAACTTTGTTTATGATTTTATGATCTGTTTAGGTTATAATTTGTTACGAACATCTCAGTGGGTGTTTGGCATTGCTTTTTTTAACCCTCCTTTTAACTTATTAACTTTTAGAAGTTAAAAAGTTAAAAATAGTGTTTGGATAACTAAAAAGGACTTTTTAAAATGACTTATAAGTTAGTGTTAAAAAGGAGAATTTGAGAAGTTAGGAGGGGGTAACTTCTGAAAATTGAAAACTCCTTTTCACACCCTGATGACTCTTATACCCTTTCATCACTCTCCTACCCATCGACCCCCATCCCGCTGCCATCCCTTCGCCCTCCTGCTGCCATCCCATCGCTCCTTCATGGCTACCATAAATTCGTTCCTGCTGCTACCCATCGACCCCCCATCGCTCCTGCTGTCACCATTAATTCGTTCCTGCTGCTACCGGTCGAGCGCCATCATCGTCGCCTCCCTATCTGCCGCCAACAATCTGTCGCCTCCAACAAATCTGAGGTAATGTATCGTTTCCATCCCATCGCCAACAATCTGTCGCCATCCCATCGTTCCTGCATGGCTACCTCTGCCGTCGCCTCCCATTACTCCACCCACCTCGCCATTACTCCCCTTCACCTCGCAATTACTCCCCTTCACCTACCAATCGATCACCTCCATCGTTATATAGTCGATCAACTTCAACAATCGCAATTACAGAAGGTCTGATTTCAATCAAGTATCAACAATCTTAAAAGGTTAGATTTCAACTATTTGATCGTGATTCTTGTTTGGTTTCTTATGTTTGCTGTAATGATTGTTGTTTGGTTTGGAATTGATGGTTTGTGGTTGGTTATGGATGTGTCTGATTGTGTTTGTAGTTACTAAGAAACTGAAACATGACTTAGTTGAAACATGACTTGTGTTTGTGTCTGATTGTATTTGGATGGTTTGTGGATGGTTTGTGATGGAAGAGCTCTGTTGAAAATGAAAATCGCAAATATTTGGATGTGTCTGATTGTGTTTTAGTGCAGCAAGTATTTGGATGTGCAGCAAGTATATATATGTATCCTCAAGTCTGATTGTTTGAGATTGCAGCAAGTATATATGTATCCGCAAATATATATATATAGTGCAGCAAGTATTTCATATTCATGTGTATCCTCAAGTCTGATTGTTTGAGATTGCAAATATATATATATAGAATCTCACCTATGAAGCATATTTAGGAAGAGCTCTGTTGAAAATGAAAATCGCCTATAATGCCTTAAAAACTCTTTTGAAAATCCAATAAGAAGGCCTGCTGCTCCAATTGCTATAACAAGAATAATGTTGGAGGATCTGTGATAAGTAACATAAGATTCAATACTTACATAGAAAGCAAAATGACAACATTTTGATAGTTCAATTTTGATAGTTCAATACTTACATTTTGGAGGATCTGCATTTTGAAAGTTCATTGTGTAGTAAATAGAAGTTTGGGTAGTCTGCTTTGACCATATTTGAGATGTTACAACTAAACTTTCAATTTGAAAGTTCAATTTGGGTAGCCTGCATTTTGATATTTTAGTTTATTATTATTACTTTCTTTGTATTGTCTTGTTTTTTAACAGTTAGCTCAATGGCTTGTGAAACATCAAGTAAAAAGATTAAAACAAAATTTTTATGGGATGATGTTACATACAAGGAGTTTGTTGATGCATGCTTGCTTGAAGTTAGAAGAGGGAATAAACCCGGTTCTCACTTTAATAAGCTTGGGTGGGATAATATTGAAAAAACCATGTACGAAAAAACTAGCAAAACCTTTGATAAAAAACAAATTAAAAACAAATGGGATAGCATGAAAAAAGAATGGAAGCTTTATGACCGGTTGGTGAGACTTGAAACTGGGATCGGTGGGACAAGAAGCTTTATCGATGCATCACCCGAGTGGTGGGAGGAAAAAATAAAAGTAAGTTCTACTTTTACTTTTAATATATCTTACTTATGGTTACATCGTTAAATCCATTAATTAATTCGTATTCGTTGTAGGAAAATAAAGACTTTGCCAAATTTAGGGGTGCGAATTTGGACATCTTCGAGACGCATTATGCACTTTTGTTTCGGGACTCGGTTGCCGTTGGAGACCAAGCTCAAAATCCGCTACAATTTCAAAATAATGTAGAGGGCAAAGGAGACAGTGATGAGTTATGTTTAGCTGATGATGACCCTTTGTTTCCAACTTATGTTGAAAGCAGTTCGACTAAAAGAAAAAAATCTAAGGATGGTCCCAACAACCGTTCAACCAAGAGCAAAACTTCTTCTTTCGAAGAGAAGCTAGATGTTGTATTAGATGCTTTGTCAAGTAAAAGCACCCAAACTTTTCCACCAAATATAACCTCCCCAACAATTGCTCTTTGCATGGACATTGTGATCACTTTTCCCGGTTTCGAAGAAGGTTCCAAAGATTATTCACGTGCGTTGCGTGCTTTAATAAAAAAATCAAATCGTGAAGCGTTTATGTATCCAACGACTAATGAAGCAAAGATGGAGCTCCTTAAATTACTTATGGAAGAATAATTTGTTGTTTTCATTATGTGTTATCATATGACAATATGTGTTATTTATACTTTTAAAAATTATGTTGTTTGACATTATTGTGTGTTATTTTTATTTTTTATATAATTGTTCTACATCTTCTGTATTTATGATAGGATGGATAGTGACGACTCCAAATCGTATGATAGTGATGAAGAAAATTTGGTGGGTGATGATATAGAATTCAAGCGTTTATGTGCAATAGCTGTTCAAGGGATAATAATAGCTCGTGACTTGCATAAAAGAAGAAGACTATGTCACACGTCGATAAAAACAGGGCACATGTTTATAAACGAAATACTAAATGGGCATCCTAGACGATGTTATGAAATATTTAGAATGGATGTCCCATGTTTTAAGCAATTATGCATAGATCTTGTTACTAATTATGGATTGAAACAAACCCGTAATATGTCTATTGAGGAGTCGGTGGGAATCTTCTTGATGACTTTGGCTCATGGTTGTACGAATAGATTTGTTCAAGAATCTTTTAATCATTCCGGGGAAACCATTCATAGACATTTTCATCAAGTTATGACAGCAATCCTTAAAATGAGTGCCGACATCATCAAACCATCCGCAAACCATAATGGTGATGTACCTGCGTATATATTAAATAACCCTCGGTATTATCCAATGTTTAAGGTATTATCTACTGTTCACCGTTTTCAAAGTTCCAACTAATGAATATATTATGATATCTTTTTGTATTTGTAGGACTGCATTGGTGCTATTGACGGGACACATGTGAGGGCATCAGTTCGATCGATGGAACAAACAAAATACATTGGTCGAAAGGGATATGCGACTCAAAATATAATGGCTGTTTGTGATTTTAACATGTGCTTTATATTTGTATGGGCTGGATGGGAGGGGAGTGCACATGACACGAGAATCTTCAATGAAGCCTTACGGAGGCCGGAGCTTCACTTTCCACATCCAACTGGTGGTTAGTATAATGATAGTCATACATCTTGTTTTGTTTATTTTATACATGTTTGAAAAGACTAACTTTGTTTGTTGTATTTTTGTAGATAAATATTACGTTGTTGATGCCGGATACCCAAATACTAAAGGTTATCTTGCTCCATACAAAGGTCAAACCATTCGTTATCATATACCGGATTTTCAACGTGGACAGAGTAGTGCTATGCGTGCTCCTCGGGGACCAAAAGAGACATTTAACTATTACCACTCATCGTTGCGAAACATCATTGAACGAACTTTTGGAGTGTGGAAAGCTAGATGGGCGTTATTGAGAGATATGCATGTTAACTACAAATACAAACACCAAGTTAGTATTGTGATAGCATCAATGACGATCCATAACTTTATTAGAAATGCCGGTAGGTTTGATGAAGCATTTAATACCGCCCAACAAGAATCTTACAATCCCAGCGAGGGTAGTACTACAAATGAACCTCATGAAGAACTTCCGGTTACAAATCGTTCGGATCATGATGTTATGTATATGGCAGCAGTAAGAGATATTATTACGCAAGATTTAATGGACTCACGGAGATGAATGTTGTATGACATTACCTTCATATCATTGTGCATTGTGGTGTTATTTTAACAATCTCTTGTAATATCATTATGTCTAAGCAAGAAATTATAAGTTATGTAAACGAATATTTATATATTTTATAATATTTTTTTTCAATTTGCAAGACGGGGAAAAAGTATATGTATAAATAAGCAATCCCAAACACTTTTTATAAAACAGCTTATTGACTTTTAACAGGATGTCCTTTTTGGTCATTTTACATCAATAAGCTAAACCAAACACTTTTTACAAAACAACTTATTGACTTTTTAGTTTATAAGCTAATCCAAACACTTTTTTCTAAAAACTCCTTTTAAAAGTCATAAGTTAATAAGTCCTTTTCACTAAAAGTCCTTTTCAACAAAATAAGCAATCCCAAACATGCTCTCAAACCAGCTTGTTAATGATAAAATTGAATGCAATAAAATAAAAATATGATAATTTATGTTAGTAAATTCAATAGATAATTCTTGTTGCTTGATTAAATAATTACTGTTTTTTAATAACATTATAAAGATCGTATTTTATGAAAATGCCTATGAATTTGGTTCTACTTTGATTCTGTGTATAATCTACGTAAAATCAAACTATGTATATTGCCTAAAACCATTACAAGTTTGTGTTTAGTGGTATGATACATACATAGATGTAGGGCTGCAAACGAACCGAACGAACACGAACACACCTTTGTTCGTGTTCGTTCGTTAAGAAATAAACTTGTTCATGAACTGTTCACGAACACTTACCGAACGATATTTGTTGTTCGTGTTCGTTCATTAAGAAAATGAACATGTTCATGAACTGTTCACGAACACTTACCGAACGCAAATGAACACAAACAAAGGCAAACGAACGCAAACAACTGTTCATGAACATGACGAACACAAAGAAGCTTATAAGCACAAATGAATACAAATTATTCTAGATTTATTTTAGAATAAAAACTATATTTTTTATTACAAACATTACACAAAATCAATCAAAAATAAATAATTAGTTAGCATAAATATCAAAAAACACTTGATATAATAGTCATAATAATAAATGATACAAAAATTAAGAATATAAACGAACACCTTAACGAACATAAACGAACACATTATCGAACATTCACGAACGAACATTAACGAACATAAACGAACACATTGACGAACGTTCACGAACATAAATGAACGAACACGGATTGTGTTCATGTTCGTTCGTTTAACTAAACGAACATAATTTTCTTGTTCGTGTTCGTTCATTTACTAAACGAACGAACATAAACGAACTTCCCGCCGAACGGTTCACGAACTGTTCGCTGAACGTTTAGTTCGTTTGCAGCCCTACATAAATGCACATACACTTAGTAGTTTCTGGATCTACACATGTGAAGAGAAATAAGAGAAAATACACAACGAATCTAGTCAATTGGAAAGAGAAAATCTTAAGTATTATATTTTTCGTTTACTTTTCTATTTATAGGATTAGAAAAGAAACAAATGTGTGACATGTGATATTCATGTTCTTAAAGCATTTAATTCTTAAATTTAACCCTCTCATATATAAACTGAATCCAAAAAAAATTATAGGTATTACATATAAAAAATAATTACAACATATTCTATCCTAATATATGACAAAAAAGAGAGAGTTTCATATAAAAAAGACTCTTAAAACTCAAAATTATAATAAGTAATCTGAACCATCAATTTTTTTAATCAATTATTGAGATCAAATTGTATAAAAAAATTTGTTAGAGAAATATTTTAGAAATAATCAATTTTATTGGCTCTTTGCAAATTTTTCTATTTTTTAAACGTACATAACCTTTATGTACAAAATTATATTTTTTTAAAAAATTACACCATTAAAACAAGTGTTTTTTATTTTTAAAACGAGTACATTATTGTTATATAAAAATTAAAAACTTTTTACATTTGTAAACTCATATTTCTTTATTTTGTCTTTTAGTGCAATTATTTTGTCTTTTTATTGGTTATTGTGTTTTTTAGAATAATATTGTGTGTTTTTAAAATGATAAATTCAAAAAACAAAATATAATGATGGAATAATATTGTTGTGCATCTCTAATATGTAAAACATAATAATAAATTAACAACTGATTATTCATATACAATAAAAACAATAACAAAAGGTCTCATTGTGTTCTTTGATTGTAATTGTATTATCTTGAACACTATGATTTTTGAAAAATATATCGGTAAAATAACATCATTATGTCTTCTAGTTGTAATACACAATGATAGAGACCAACAAGTTTATGTAATATATAAAAAAATAATAAAAATAACATATTGTGTTATCTTCAGCACTATAAGTTTTGAAAAATACATTGGTAAATTTATATCTTTTTGTAATTTTAAAATGTAAAACACAATTATAGATAACAAATTTATACAATCTATAAAAACAATGATAAAAATAACACAAAATTATTTAAAATGTAAAACACTATGTTGAATACATATAACAATTGATGTAAAACATATGACATAATGAATTGATATTTGACACAATGAATAAACATAATAAGACGATGATTTGACACAATAACTAATATGCCCTCCTTTTTAAAATAATTAATGACACGTGTCAAGCCACAATACTTTTTAAACTTTTAAGATTAAATACCATTATTACTATAACCATACCAAAAAAACCACTCCTATAAAAAATACTTCTCAACCATTAACAATCACAAACAACAAATTTTTTAATTAAAATGATGTTATATAACGACCCATTTTCAATAATTGTATCTAATAAATACTTTAAAGGATATTTGAATACCATGTTGGTTTAAACCTGATAAGCAGTAAGTTTAGGGACCTCAAGAGGGTTGCTGATAAAAAATCTAATCAACATTAAAACATATTACACACGTGTTCCCTCTTCATAATTGAAAGTTTCTGCGGTTATTTCAAGTGAAACATCCCACTATAAATGGTGTAAACCTTTTATGTACAACAGCTGTGATCAATATCTCTATGTTCTTCATATGTTGGACATCACGTGAAATGAAGATCACCTTTAATGGTGTACGTTTAGACACTGTTGGTAATTAGGAAGTCAAATTAAACAAATACAATTGAATAATAATTTATAAAAACTTTATTTTGATTCGGAATATGAATAGATTGATTCATTGTTATGTTTGACATCAGACTTCTATTTAAACATATAAAATGGTATGTTTTAAGCAAAGCAAAGCTTTAAAAAGACACGAAATAATCTTAATGGACCTAATTATAATTCAACAATTCTACTAATGATAACTAAGTTTAGCTTGAACTTTCAATAGTCCCTTAAAACCAGACTTAGTCCTAGGAAAACTCTCTATGTTTCTTCAAGATTACCTTCATAGTAATGTTGGCTCATCATCTCAAAGTGGATTCTTAAGCTAAGTTATTAAATTCATTACATTCATAGCATCAGAACTCATTTTGTCCATGTTTTCTCGACATGTACCTCTTTCACGTTCTCCTCTCCTCTGTTAAATTAAGATTCTTCCTCGACCCCTATCATTGATTTGAATCACCATACCCATTTCCTTAGGCAATATTCAAATGCTATTATTCTTTCCACTTCGTAAATAGTATTTTGTCATCTCTAAATTATGGTCTGTTGGATATAATGAATATTTATATGGAATAACATTTTTTAAGATTTCTTGTTTTGATAATGACTTCAATTTTGTGTCTTAAGATAGTAAGTTCCCAATTTTGAAATAAGCATGTATTATATACATGTTCCAACACATTAGTAAATCAAAAAGCATGAAGATCTAATTTGATATGTTAAAGTTATAACAAGCATCCAAAGTGTAAAACTGTCATCTACATATAAAGATCAAAGGGTAAACTATATGTTGAAATTAACAAAGATTAAAAAAAAAAGTTTGAATCAAATGAGTAAACTCGTATAACATAACCTTCAAGATAACCAAAATATCGTTTAATGCAATAACTATAAAATACTAACTAAATCCCATAATTGGTTTTCAACCATATATATTCAACTCTAATGAGATTTTTTTTTGGATATAGTTGGTGGATAAAATCTACTAACTTATGTATACCTATCAAAAGTGATCTTGTGTAGCAGACACAAAAGATTAGATCTTGCCAAAATAGAATAAATCGATTAGATATTGCCAAAAATAGAACAAATCTTTGTTGCTTTTGAAAAACCAAAAAGTAGACTTTCTTCTTTTGTATTTAAAACTGTTTCTAATGCAAACACGGGTTCTTACTCTACAATCTCAAAGTCTTAGAACATATATTTCTCTAATTTCTTCATAGTTTAGGACTAATTTGAAGAGAGAAGATCAAAATCAAATATCAATAGCAAAAAAGAAGAAGTTATGTTTTTGCTTAGATCATTCTTGTTCTTTCATTAGTATTGTATTTGAGTGATGGAGGTATGATGTAATAGTTATCACTTCCGTTCAAGAAATAAGCTAGTGCTGTAAACCCTAAACTCTCAGTTAAAAATTAAGAGAGGGCATAAAGTGGATTTTGTTAATATCCACTTGAACCTCTATAAATTGGTTTTGTATTTCTTTCACTTAAACTCTTTACATTTGATATATTATTTTTTGTTCTTTTTGATTAACAAGAGTTTACATTCAAACATAAATTTTTGTGAAACGCCCCAACCCGGTAGACCAAACACAGTTGGTAATTCCAAAGAATAATAGTTTGATACATAAATAACAAAAACTATAACAACAGTAATGTAACATGCCAAATATTATTTTAAAAAAGTAAGGTTATGGCTTTTTAATTATAAGCAAAGGTCAACGGGGTCAGTGGTAATGAAAACTTTAACCTAAATGACACTTATTTAAGGAAAGGGGATCATCTTCCCCTTTGCTTTTGATTCGTGTTTGCCAAAAGGGGAAAGAGGTGTCTTGGTTAAAGAGAGAAAGCTAGAGTGATCATGAGCTCTTATTCTACCCACAAAATATATGAATCTCCATCGATTTTTATGGATTTAGTGATCAAAGTTTGCAACTTTATAATGTTATTCATAGATATTATTGAAGTTCTTTGTTCTAGGTCTTGTTCTTTGATTAGCAAATGTGAGTTTTTTATCGTTTTTATTTATATGCTTTACAATGATATTGAAGATGATATCCATGCTTAACAGGTTTTATACCTTAGATCTATTGCTTTAAAGTAAAGTTTTCATCTTAAATTTTAGGGTATGTTTATGATGATTATCTATGAATGTTGATGCATGAACCCTAAGAATATGCCAATGATTCAATGATTGCAATGATATAGGTTAAAATAATGCTAAACCTTTTTTCAAACTATATTATTTCTACTTCAGATTTATATAGCCGAAGATGATAATAATCCAACAATAGGTAGCTGGAGTAGTATTTGGCCTGCTATAGTAGTCGGCGTTAGTTCTCACTTTATTTGGTTTACTATTGTACCGACGGTTCACAATTCTTGGCTATCCCTACAATATTTAGTCTTTTTAAGTATTTTTGGCTATAGAAAACATAATATCTCGATTTATTTGGTTGCTTAGTGTAAGGCCCCCTTACCCGATACCACTCACAGTTGGTCATTCATAGCGTAAAACATTTAATAAACATAACATTTACAGCGAAGATCATAGTTTGTCGTTTATAATAATCTTTTCTTAGAACATCATGCCATTTTGTTTAACATCAAAAGTGTATTAATATGGACAACATTACCAAAATTTTGGATGCCAGACTTAGACTATCCCAATAGCTTTCGTATCCATGCCTGCATCTCGTCAGCACCACTAACTACCTACTAACTATTATGCATACAAAGTCAGCGATATTGAGTGAATTCTAGTTTTATATAAAATACTATATATTTATTAAAAACCATTGTCTTTTCATACATGAGCACACATTAACACGTACATATCCATGAGCTCATTTCATAATCTTTCATCATTGTTATAGGGGTTACCTTTGTGGTCTACGTTTTACTTGAGACTTGCATCAAGCAAGAACTTGATCGCCTTGCGTTGTGTAATGCATGATCATTAAAGTCTTGTCTTGAGTAAGCATGTCACTGGATTCTTGCTTCGAGCAAGCATATGATTGATTTGCTATGTGTATTGCATGGTTATGATAGTCTTAATTAGTGTAAGCATGACACTAGAGTCTTGTTCTCTTGTACAAACAAGTTACCTCAATGATTTGTTCATATGGTTGCCTTATGTTATGTATATACAAGAATATTATTTTTGATGTTATGATATGTCACTATTTGACATGACATAACTACTATCCATTATCAAGGGTTTTGTCACTACTTTATATAAGAATATCATATTACTTATACTTTAAAAGACATAACGCAAACTTGACTACTAGTTCTTCACCCTTCTTCCATCGCCTCTACTTCTCTTTGATTGAAGAGCTCCGACACACCATCACAATCACCGTCTCCGCATTTCGCCGAGTATCATCTCATCGCTGCCACCACGTGTTCACTACGTTTCATCACAGATGTATCATCTATACACGAGTCAGACTGCTGTTGAAGGCATGTTGCTTCTAATGAAGACAATGAATCGTTTTCGACTAGCGGCTTCGCTGACGACGATGAGGCAATTCCGGTTAAGGAACAATTCACTTAGTTAAGATGGGAGTGAAATTGAGAAACAATAAGTTAATGATATGATTTGTCATCATGTTTCTTTTAGAATGTAAATTCATCGGGTGCTTTTGATTTTTGATTAAAGCTAACAACAATTGTTTCACATAATGGGTTCTTTAACTTAATTTTATAACTATTATTTGATTGTTTTGTTACTAGGCTTTGTGTTTGCAAGTACTGGTATTTGGTTTAGTTTTTTTGTTTTTTTCTTGCGGTTTTTTCTTCTATTATTATGATTTTTTAGCTACAAAGATGCATGTGATATGTGATGTTAAGTCAACAAAGTTATTTATGAAGACGCATATGTAACGATATTTTAAAAGTACTTATTATTGACAAATTATTATTAGCTACGAGATTATAGGTATTAATACACAAATCTCTTACATTGAGGATAAAACGTGTAACCGCCGCGAAGCGCGGGTTCTCTTTATTAGTTTATAAATAAAAGTAAAACTCATTCCGCAAGCTGACTTTTAGTATATATATCACGTAGATCAAAAAAAATTTAATTAAGTAACCTAGCAGCCTTCCCCATGCCATTCCACCTTTAATCTTTATAAAAATGTCGCTCAACAACTATATGGGATGTGTGGTTTTAATGGGTTGGTGAACCCGACCAACCTCGATCATCCTGAACTCGATGGGTTGGTCGTGGTGTGACCCTCCTGCCCGTCAAACCCGATGATACCCCCTCACCCTTGCTAAAACGGTTGCTAAGATTTTGTATTTGCATATCTACTACCATGTTAAAATTATCAAATCATAATAATGCCTATGTTGATGTTAGTATTTATTCTTTGGTATTACGGGTCAATGATATCTTCTAAAATCGAACTAAAACCTTTAAGTTTATACTTTTGTAGTCCTTGCTGTGTCGCTTTAATAATCCTAATTAGATTCAATATGTCTTGTTTTATTCTTTGAAAAACTTCACATAATATGTTAGTAACACTCCCCCCCTCCCCAAACCCCCAAGATGTGTTTCATCAAGTGCAAATAATACATAAAATCAAAGGTTTTTATATATGTTTAAATGTCACATGCTTGTTTTTTGCTAGCATTAACAATGCTCGAATATTGTAGAATCAAGGGCGTAAACAAAATCTAGGTATCAAAATCACTAAAACAAATTAACTAAGACCAATGAAAATATCATATTTGTAGAATTAAAATTTAAGGCTTGAATATTCTAATCTAGACAAAATATAGAATATAAAAAATAAAGAAATTTATGTCAAGATAACCAACCTTGGCTACTTGAGTTATAAGGAAGAAGGAAAGCATGGAATGTATAAAAATCAAGTCTTTGAACCTTCAAATATAGTTCGAACTTAGAATGTCAAAAATCACAAAACCCATGGAAGAAAAACCTTCGAGGAGAAGCCGAGAAAGTCAAAAATCATAAACAAATTACCATCGCCTAGAGTGTGTCGATGGTCGTAGGAGGGATGGTCACCTGGTCTTTGATAGGAGCTAATGAGGAGCTGAAGAGGTAGGGTTTTAGGTAGGGGCGGGGGCAATGGACCTGCTATCCAACCAAACATAACAGACGTGTTTCGTGGTAGGGTAAAAGCTAAAAAAGTATTAGATTTAAGAGTAAAAAATGTAATATTACATATATAAAAGGAGTGTAAAAAACACCCTTACAAGAATCGAACTTGTAACCTATATGAGGGTTAGATACGCGTGCAACAAAGGGAAACTAGTGAACCAAGACCACATTATTGTTTATAATCTGAGTTTAATACTACTAATGGTTCACTTCCAGAAGAAAAAAAAAAGAACTATAGGTTTACCTGAAATTTTAATATTATATGATCCATGATTAGCGTAAAAATCAATGGGCCACTTGATCACGTTTTCTGAAGGATAGTTCTGACCTGGAAAGCTCCAACTAGAAATGGAGTTCCAGCTGGTGGTTATAATTTAATTTGTGTTAAGTGTATGTTATTAAAGTTCAAAATAATTAAAAGAACTATTGTGAAAACTTGTGTTATGAGTAGCTTATTATATATAATTAAAAATAACTAAAGAAATATTGTCAAAAGACAGCACTTCAAACGTGAACATGCATGAGCCCGGTTTAGTCACTCAGTCCACTATGAATCATTTAAAGCCCAACAACAGTTGGCCCGTTTTCCTACCATAAATAGATTTAGAGGTGTTTTGAAATGTATATGAAAATCAGAAGGGCTAAAAGCGTATACTTGAAATCAGGAAATCAACACGACAATAAGTTATTAAATGGAGAATTGTATTATTCATTTTATCGAAAAGACAACAATAATTACAAAAGTATAGTGGTAATCACAAAATATTATCTATTAATATTATCTATTAATTCTTTTCATACGAATTTAACCTATTATAAGGTAGAACTATCCATAAAAGGAAAAATCAATCCCCGTCAATTGAGATTCTCAGGAGAGATGATATATAACAAAAAAAAAAAACGGAAGAAACTTATACGGTAAAGAATATGTTTAGATAGAGTAATATGTGAGAAACACGTGGGAGTGATATCTCCTTATTTTAATAAAAAGATATCTGAAAGGGACACATGGTAGCACCATATTACTTCTCGTCAACTTTGTCCCGCTTCTCTCTACTGCTTAATAATCACATTAGTTACTAATAATATTATTTAATTTTTTAATTAAAATAGTTTTCTAATAAATTAAAAAAGAGATCTTATAACTAATGTTATTTATAAGTTATTATAAAATTAGAAAAAAATTTAGAACATCAAACTTTTTAAAAAATACATCATTTTATAAATGGTGTTTTTTATAAAGTAAAATTTTTATGTACAAAAAATAATTAAAATTGAAAATTATAATAAGAAAGTTTTTAAGTATGACATTTTTTAAAAATGTGTTTGTTTTGAAATAAAATTTTTATTTTTAATATAAAAAAGATTTCAATCATATTTTTATTAATAAATTTCATTCTATTTAATAATTTTTTATTCAACCAGTGTAATATACGGTTTTTCTAAAGCTAGTATAATTAATAAAAGGGTTTGATTAACCGTACTCACTGCTTTTACATTTCCATCATACCATTCTGAAGACATCGAAGATATACAAATTTTTTTTCGTTTCCTTGTTAAAGACAATGAATATTTTAGATGTGATAAGTTAAAAGGGGTGTAAAGTAAACAAGAAAAAAAAAAAGAACGCACGCGTATAGAATGTGATCAATTTGTTACGAATTTAAATATTTGGCAAAACTAACGAATGATATTAAGACATGCGACGTAACCTAAATCACTAGCTAATTTTGTGACCATTCTATGTCCGTCGCAAAGTAGATGCTAATTTCATTACTAACTTTTTTATCGCAAACTTTTGTCGCTAATAACCTTTTTTGTAGTTAGTTATAGTAACAAACTTTTACAAATTATGTCATTTAAGTATGAAAAACCTTATGATAGTAATACAATACAAATACAAACCTTTGTAACACACATATAAATCAGTGATTAATCTTGTACACTACATTTTCCTATATATGAAGCATCTATATATCACACATTTAGATATTGCGCAATAGATACGGATGAAATATATGTTTACATCAAGGTGTCTATAATTCGGGTGAAGATAAGGTGGTACATATGATCCATGTGTTTCGTGACCGAATGGTCATCATCAATCAACATATTCCAACCATGCAGCACTTGCACACGTGGGACCTATCTCGAGGGTCCACGTAGGGAGACAGGCCCATGTAAACATATTCTCATATGTAGTTGGTCATTGTCAATTGCATATGGCGATTGTGGGAGAGTGTGTGTGATAGAGAAAGGTGATGAGGGGCCTTTTTGTCAAATGATATGATGGACTGAATAATATAGCTACATTATTTCAGTTTGGTGTAACGTAAAGGTAGATATTAAAATAGGCTAATTGATGCGATCCACAAAAACTAAATTAGCAACTAGTCAATGATGACATACTTTCAAACCTAATATGGAACTGGCAATGGCTATTGTTAGTTTATGGCTAGATTAGGATTCTTATTATTATGATAATTGGAATTGCGGAGTTAATTCTCATTATACACAAACAACAATTTGCAATGTCTAAAACCATGTAATAACCACACAAAATATGGTGCATGTTTCCCCTTGATAAGAAGTTGCTTTGTTGGTGATGCTTCGCTAAAAAACATGACTTGGATCGAGAAACTACCAGCTCGTTACCGATGGAATTTAGTGATAAATTGACAACGATTATCACCGACCCAATATACTAGAACTCACATGTCACAATATCACCTATGGGACAATATCAGAATGCTGAGCAAGGGATTACCAGTGGAGTTTATTTACTATGGTTTTGCCATCCGTTAATTTTTATATTTATTAAAAGAATAAATGAAGATATTGTCTTAGTTACACATTTCATACAATAAATACATAGTGTCATAAAAAATATCCTATTACAGTGATAATTTCTTTATTTACAAATTATAACTAATTCAAGAGAGACAATCTAGTCAAGTAGATAGGGTCATGGGGCAGTGGCGGTCCAACTGTTATTAGCGTAATAGATTTTCTATGATCAATCAAAAAGTGTTCTTGAAATGTTTTCCACTCAGCGTCTCATCATGCCTGATTTGCTGCATCTTGTGTCTTTAGATCCCTTGCATTGCAACTAGTTCTTCTTGCATGACGATGATCTACAAACAAGAAACAAATTATTACTAATAGTAAGTGGTGGCTATGTATTAGTTTATGGAGATGTTTACGATATAATTGTTGTAAATCTAATATTTCCAATACATGTGTTATACAAGTATCCTAACGTCAAATTGTGGCAATGTTGCATCTATGCCAACGAGACGAGCTAACATTATTTTACTTTTAAGTTTAGTTCTATGAGCCAGTTTTTACAAGTTTTAATGAGTTTTGGGGTGACTCGCATACTTGTTAGTTAATGGTTTTAAAAGGTGATAACGACAAATGTTTTGGTGAATGGCGGTTAACATTTTGGTGATTTTATTGAAATCGAAAGATGATTGTTGAAGTTTTTTGTTTTGTTAAGAAGATAACAAATGAGATTTTGAAAGCTAGTGCATCAAGTATTGTTTTACATAATGGAATCAATCTTATTTTTGGATTGATTCTTTTACGGCATGCAACATCTTTAGAAGTCATAGCTTAACTATAAGTTTTTAGATCTTCCTTAATATCAAAACAATATTGATATGGAAATCCAATCTCATTCCTTGATCCTTCAACGAAATAAAGTTGAAGATCATCACCAAAGGACTTAGCTTTTCTTGCTCTTGTACTTTTTCTAGTTTTAGTACTAATTGAAGGTACATTTTCATTATTAACATGAGTTGCTAGCTAATGTGTTATCAGTTTGAGAAATTTTCATACTATGTGTCATGCCCTTTGGTCTAGTCATAGAAATAAATCTTTCTTCATCAAAATTTGCATCTCTTAACTCTATAATTGAGTTTACAGACACATAGTAATTAAGTTCTAAGACATATAACATATAATACAATCGATACCTCTTTCACCTAAAGTTTTCCTTTTAGGTTCAGTAAGCCTTACAATAACTCTACATCCCCAAACTCTAAGATAACTCAAGTTTGATGGCTTTCTATACCAAATTTCATATCGGGTTTTCGTATTCCTTTTATTAGGAATTCTATGCAATAGATGAGAGGCTGTTAACATTGCCTCACCCTATAATCCTTCACTTAAACCCGAATAGGACAATATAGAATTAACTTCTTTTATAGTCCTATTCTTACTTTTACTACACCATTTTGTTATGGTGTATAAGGAGTTATAGTTTAATGTATTATTTCAGTGGATTGGATGTAAAATGGATCATAATACTCACCTACTCTATTAGTACGAGGAGTTTTAAACAACCTACTTTGATGTAGCTCTACCTCTTGTTCATAATATTAAACTTATCGAAAGCTTTATCCTTAGTATGCAATAAATAAACATAATAATATCTAAAGGCATCATCAATAAAAGTAATAACATACTTTTTTATTTATTTAATGATGGTGTGAAAGTCACATAAATCATTATGTATGAGATTTAGACTTTACTTTCCTTATTAATATCTTCAAAATGTTGTCTACTTATCTTCGTCAACATACATGCGTGGCATTTTTCATTGTTCATATCAAAACAGGTATTAAACTCAATTTAGACACATATTTTAACTTTTAGTATGATCATGTCCTATAACTAGAACTAGTTGAAACCATATAAATAGATTCATTACCAAAACAAATATTTAAATTCAACTTAAATATACCATTAAATACATAACAAGTTCTAAGAAAAGTATCATGTTTTGACAAGATATACTTGTCACTTTTCAATTCTTATTTGTAACTATAATTATTCAAAACAATACTAGACAACAGATTCATTCAAATCCCGGGTATATATAATATATTATTTAAGATCAAATATTTTTTGAAAGTAAAAACAAGATTACATTTCCTAATCCCTTGATTGGTTTTGTTACAACTTTACCCATTTTTATTATTGATCCATCTTTAATTGATTGAAAGTCCTTGAACAACGAAGATCCTTACACACATAACTAGTTTCCCTCGAATCAATCCACCAAGCAAAATCATCATCCTGCACATAAAATGCTTTAGAAATTAGTAATTGATAATTCTGACTCGAATTATAATTTGAAACTAAAATCTAACCTTGTTTGCCACACTTTCAAAATGCTAACTTTGGCCTATTGTTGGGACCTTTGTTATTGTTGTTACCTTTAGACTTCTGTTTACCTTTAAAATTGTTAGCATTCTTGGATGATTCACTTTTTTTCCACTAGTTCACTTGTGAAGGTCTAACCATGTTCTTATCCTTAATTTAGTTACCCTCTTGAGTCCTCAATGACTCATCATTTTAAAGTGACTATTAAGTTGGACCAGAGCAAGTCTTCCTTCTTATGTTTCAAAGTATGTTTGAAATATTTTCAAAAAGGATGCAGTTTGTTAATGGATTCATCTATATTTATATCATATTGAACAGACTTTCCTAGAACCCTAACAATTTATTATATTGTTTCTGACAGGCCTTGAATCTATCATCTTGTTATTTATAAAAATACTAACCAAAAATTTCTTACTAGAAGAATCTTTTACCATATATTTGGATTCAAGGGAATCCCATATTTCTTTTGCAGCTTCAACATTTAAATAGATATCAAACTATGAATCAGACATATCGTTTAAGATGTGACCAAGATAGATATAGTCAACGTTCTCCCACTTGTATCACCTCCTTCTTTTTTCTAGTGTCTTGTTTTTTCATCAATTTTGGCATCAGGGTACTTAGATGATACACAACCTTTAGCATGGTCAATAGGAAATACATCTTATTCTTCCATCTTTGTAGTCTTTTCCTTCAAACTTGTCTAGTTTCGCAAACTTGTTTGTCATATTTTTTAAAGAATCTCCGTCCATAAACTTCAATAGTAGATAATTTTGTTCTTTGTACAAAATTTAAAATCAAAGCTTGGATAATTTAAAATTCATGTGAACACTTTAGATCAAAATTATTTAGTGGTTCACTAGACTATCTCAATCGAATACTAGTCAGATGTTGCTCAAGATCAAAGTGTGAATCTTGTGTGTGTTTTGTGAACTGGAAGACGAAATCGAAGAGTGACCAAAATAAGAAAGCAAGTTAATTTCAGGAGATAGGGTTGAAAACTGTCGTTTGGCAATTCTCATTTTCAATTGAAAATGACTAAAAAATATGTCTTTTTCCACTTTAATTTTACATGTAAAATATCAGCCAGAGGCTCTGCACTTTAGACATCGCTATCAGGCCTAGATCCCCGCAAGGAGGCGTTGCCACCTTGGAACCCCTATTCCTTAAGGGCCACTAAGGAGGTTTCAAACAAGTGTGTACCCTGCACCTCTTGACTTGGTATGTGGTGCAATTATTTGCATGATTAATGTCTGTTAAATATGTGATATGTTTCCGTTTGTTAATGACATAAGTATGTTGTTGTTTAGTGTTGTGATTAATAAACAACTATGAATGTAAATTAATGAAATTGGGTATTTATATTGATAAAGTTTATTCGAAAGTTCAAATTACAGACTCGTTTATGAAAAATGCTACTTTTAGTACGTCTTATGGTGAGTCTAGGTGAGCTAATGGAAGGTATATTCGAGTTATGTGACAAAAAGTGGTATCTTATAGGCATCCTAGAGTTTTAAAATTTAGTTATGCAATGGTGTTTCAAATTGTAATGATATTAGAAGTATTAAATTCATAGTTTTTGTGTATGTGTGATGCGTAAACCCAATAAGTCATAGGCCCTGGTTTAAAGTGTGACAAGTTGGTATTAAAACTAAAGTTTAAAAGAATTAGGTTACAATAGTTACCTAAAGTTCAACTAGAGTCTCTCGGATGAGATATGATATAAGAAAGTTCACATATGCGAGATTTCAGTAAAGAGAAAGATAAGCACATCATGATTTATTATGTTGTTTGAATATATGTCTATTCACTTATGTGATAGATAGAGTAAGGGAGTGTTTGTTTTTTCCGATAAGCACTTCCTGACCTCTTTTGTCTGCGCCGCGCAGACGACGCGTAGACGTTGGGCTCCGCAGATTGTTTGTTTTTTGGAAAACTTTTCATTAAAAAAAGATATTCCTAACATCTTGGTGGAGAAGACATTGCACCACCACATCTAACCTCTTCTCACCTTTTAATAACATCTTCCCCCTTCCCCCAAAGTATCAACCTCCATATCAGACATCGAACCTCCTCCTCATCTTCCCTTTCATCACCGCCGGCCCCCTCCCCCACCTGCCGCAGCCAGCACCCCCCACAGCCTACATCCACCCCCATCGACCGTCGTCGCCCCCATCAACCTCCTCCCCATCTCCTTCCATCTCACCACCGCCAGCCCCCTTCCCCCACTGGCCACAGCCAGCGCCGGCTCCCCCACCGCCTGTAGCCACCCGTCGCTGCTGCAGCCACCCGTCGTCGCTGCAGCCACCCCATTCGACCTTCGTCGCCGCCTGCAGCCTTAGGTCCGCCGCCTTCTGCATCCATGTACTTGATCTTCAAAACGGTGACTTGAATAACCACCACAGTTTGCCGCCGCGACTCCGGCTGTCGTAAGGCGGTCTATCGGCGGCGATAGGCATCACCGGCGAGTTCCGTACAGGCGGAGATTAGTGGCTTCGTGTGTATCAGGGTTGTTTTGAAAGGTGATTGACGCCCGCAGGTTCTTACTCCTGATCATGTTTAATATTGTGTGTATCTGGATTTTTGTGGTTTTGGATTTAGATGTTATCGATTGAGATTGTGAATTGGATGTGTAGTATTGTTAATCAATTGATCTGTTGCTGAAAATTTTCTAATCGTATGCGAATTGTCACCATGGTCGTAGCAATGTGGAAGTTTTATCTAGGGGTTTAATGTTTGAATATGAAGGGAATTAGGGTAAACATGATAACATGGATTAGCTTAAAATTTGACAAGATTTGTTACTGTTGATAAAGCCAAATCATGAAATCTTATGTTTTAGACTACAGATGTTAAAAAACAAACAATCTTTTTCTTGCAGAATGCAGACGTTTGGTCCACCTCTTCTTCTGCAGATATGGTCTGTAGACATTTTCCTAAAGAAAAAATAAACCGCATCTAAGTGTTTAGATACATAAATAGATGCTTGTTAAAGGTGACATGTATGTATAATAAATGATAGATCATAAGGTAAGATTTGAGACATTTTTATGGTTGTATTCTATTTTCATATGACGAAGTGAGTAACAAATGTCGACTCCTAATGTGTGTGCGGGTTAAGAAGAGCAGTCTGATGACTCGGCTGCTAATATGGTTAAAGTTTCAAGTGGTAATTACATGCTAGATAGTAATGGTGATGAAGAGTCGGTGTATCTTAATCCTATTGACCAGCTAGCGAGGTATAATGATCATAATGATAAGGATGCTTAAAGCTCAAGAATCAGAAGCTCAGGTGGAGGCTGAAGATTGAGTGATGTTAAGCCAGCCAAAAATAGGTTAATGGTAAGTAAAGGACCATAAGGGCGAAAATAAAATGTGTTAGGACACCAAGAGCACTGAAGGATGCTAGGATGTACAAAGAACATTTGAAGCAAATGGTGGAATGTTCGCTCTCTTAGATAGAAATCATGTAGAGAAGCATATGGGAGTTACATTAGAGGATTAGAGGAGGGTGACCATTAGTGTTATTATCGTGAATTTCATGTTTTATCCATTTTAGTAATGATGTTCAAGTACTTAGTTGTTAGGCATTTTAGACTTTTCGGTTTCTAGTTTTGAAATGATTTAAAATTGGAAATTTATAAAATATAGATAGTGATTTTATGCTTTTAGGATTTAGGGGAATAGTTTGTTGAATCATGTTTAAGTTAGTGTTTGATGTGATCAATTGATATGCATTGATGTGGTGTATGATGTGATAAGATAGTTTGAGATGAATTATGTTAATTTTGTATTAAGAATGATAAAGAGGTGTTTACTACACCTTAAGCAAATTTTGAGAACAGAATTAATATATAAGTGTTATTAGTAACAAACTTTTTACTTTGACAAGTGAAAGCATGATAGAGTATCAATAACCTAATAAGCTATTAAAAGAGAAGGTAATCTGAGGAGTTTAAATTTAAAATAATATTCAATTTTGTAAAGAAATATCTCATTCTAAGATAAATTAAACTAACTAATCCCATATAACACCCAAAATCTTGACTAAAGTCACAAATTCAAGGTTAAGAGGGTAAACATGTGCAAAACGCGAATTTATGTGCAAGGTGTTTAAAGGATGTACTTAACCCCTCATACTCTTATAAAAAGGGAAAATAGTCATCCATGCACCTCCCTTTCTTGCGATTCAAGTCTTTCGAAAATGAAAAAAAAGGCTAGAAAAAGAAAGTTAGCAAAGAAGAAGGAAGATCTCGACATAAAAAGCTTTTGTACTAGGTTTCTATTCAAGAGCTCATCAAATGTGAGTTCTAGATCCCTTTGTTTACACATAATTATTGTTTTTGGGGCTAGTATACATGCATAATAGTCTAGAAAGGAAAGTTAAAAGCTTTCCTATAGAAATTTTACATTTTATAAAAATAAATGAGGTTTGGATACAAATTTTTATGTATGCACATTTATAAAGATAATGTATAAAAAACCCTATAAAGATATACCCTAGATCTATTGTATTTGCATGAAAAAAAAATTAATGGCTTAAAGATGATGAAGAGTAGATTTTTGTTATAGCATTGCCTTCGTAACTAAAAGTATAGCACCACAACCAATAGTTGCAAGGGAATTGTAACGGTAGACTTAGTGAGTGATAGACAAACTCTGTATCTAACCATACTTGGAGAAGAAAGACAAATCGTAGACTCTATAATCAATTTAATGCCTCCATAAGTAAGATATACTCTCTATATCGCTTAAAAACTTATGCAAACTAGTGCTCTATAATTGATTGTGTAAATTCGCAAGTAAAGTAGTTTGCTTGTATTTCTTGGTACTTGGACAAAAATAAAGACTGAAAGGCTTTGTAGATATGTTGCACCTTCATAACTCATCATACTTAGACATAATCACTGATAGAACCTCGGTAAGTGAGTGCTACCGTCCATATTTCATAACAATTTTGCGAATTGAAAAATAAATCCCCATAATTGTCTGACAACATACACAACTAACCCTTTCTTATAGTTACCCTCACTTAGCCATATTCTACAAAAGTTCCCCACAAGTAATTGAATGCCTATGTTTTGCACTAATGTAATTTTAAGGCGCATAATGTAATAATGTACAAAGTATAATACACAGTATAAAGAATAAACTAAAAAGACAAATAATATAAAGCTAATGAATGTTACAAATAAAATCTAGGATACAATACAATAATAGTAAAACTAAAATGATAAAGAATAACAAAGTTAATGACAGTGAATATAAAGAATGATAAGAAGGCCCAAAATCATGTGGTTCACGTGTGAAACCTAAATGCTTAAGTCTTACAAGCATCGTTAAAGGAGTCTGCAATCGTTGCATTCTAACCTAATAACATTCTAACCTAATAGAAGTCCTTCATTATGAATAGTAACCTAATATGAGCATTGTCTTGTGCAAGCTTACATTGGTAGGAGCAATACCTTGTGTATTTTCACCCAATAGGATCTTTGCATTCATGGCTAGCTCATCGGCGAAAGGACCTTTGACTTGTACATGTCAAAGATACAAATAAAGAAAAAGCTAAAAATAAATGTGAAAGTAAAGTACTTGCTAAAGAAATACAAATAATGATAAAATGATAGTGATGTTCTCAAAATTATACATAAAAATCTTATCAAAAGCACATCAATTATTCCTTAATATCTCCCTTAAAATGATGATTATGTACTTAAAATTGTTAAATTATATTTTCAGGTATAAAAAAGGGCAAGTTGGACAAAAAAAACATATTTGACAAGAAATTGAAGAAATCCGAGCATTGGAGTCCAAGCATGGGGTCGTGCCTCATTAGGCGCCCTCATGCATTGCCTGAAACACACTCCCGTGCTTAAATTGGCACACCCTCGTGTTTGGACATCTGTCACGACAAAAAGTATTGTCCCCCAAAAGTAAGCACGGGGTTGTGCCCCATGAGGCATGGGACCGTGCCCCACCTCCAACACGGGGTCGTGCCCCATTTAGCACGGGGTCGTGCCCGACATACTCTACACGTACGAACTAACCAACTTTCGTAAGCATTGTACTAGCACGAGGCTGTGCCTTTTAGGCACGGGGTCGTGCTTAAACACTCTAGAAAGCCTATAAATAGAGGCCTAAGTTCACCATTTTGGCAAGCTTTGGTGGGAGAGTTACTCTGCAATATTCTCTCGGGAATCAAGACTTAAAGATCATTTAGAGTCTCGGGAGGTGCATACAACACTTGGAAGAAGCTCGGGATTGTCTAAACATCATCCATTGTGGATCACCGGTTTGATTGTTCCATTTCACCGATGATTTCATATCTATCTTCTATGTTCCTTGTTGTTATGTTTAAGCTCATTATGAGCTAAACTCTCATTATCATCCTAATTGGATAAAACTTATGTAATTTGTGATGAACTAATTGTGTGATTTATATTATGTTAATGTTATGGTGGTCTTGGGAAAACTTTTGATGGGTAGCATCTACATTTGAACGAGAAGTTATAACTTTATGATTTGTAATTGTGAATGTCATACACGGTTGAAAAACGTATGATCAACTTATGTTCGTGAAACTGGTCTTCATAATAAATCCATGGCTAATGAACTACAAATGGTTATTTGAAATCATATCACCTTAACTTTCTGATCATTTGCGGGTTCCCTTTTATTAGTTTGAGAAATCTACAGTAATTGGTATGGTTTTTTAAAATTAATGGTATGTTAGAAAGGAACCTGATCAACTCTCTTTTTAACATTAAGTTATGTTTTCAGAAATCGTATGTCAAGAGGACACAAGAGATTTACCTACATTACTAGACGCTTTGATCTAAGCAGTAAAACTCAACATGACGTGATCCTAGTCATTACGGAGTGGATAGACGAGATATCGCACCAACTCAACTTTATAAACATTAACATAATTACCTTAATTAACATCTTTAATCACACCACCAATAAAGTTACACAAGTGTAATCTAATTAGGATGATAGCCTTTATTCCCTGGTTTTAAATCCAAAAGCTTCAATCTTATTTTAATTTATTTTAATTATTGTTTCTTAACCCTAAAATCTTAATTACATCAATGCAACTTATCATTTTCTCCAACAAAAACCAAATCTGGTAGTCAAATATTAAGGTTGTTGAGTACGCTAGGTGTATCCACGGATTGATACTCGGTTCTTACCATCACTATATGTCACACCCCCGCTAAAAGCGGAAACACGGGGATGTAACGAGACCGGGATCGTCATAACATATGGTAAGCGATAGAGAGCAATATAATAAATGATGACATGCGTGTCATGACGACACCCGACAACAAGGGAACTTGTGTCGTGTTTAGTCAATGTTCACGACAACATAGCCATAAGCATAACATGATGAAGATACACATAATCACATAAAGATGAAATTGTAAATGTTAATTCCCACAACCCGGGAACAAGTTTCCAAAAGATGATAATTGTTTACAACTGTTAACATTGTTCAAAAAGATTGTTTATCAAAAAGAGCTAAGTCCCAAAATGCATCCCAGGGTCTCCACTAAGGCAGCACACCTAGATTCCTGGACTTGCATGATCACCTGAAAAGATATGCTTAAAATGGTCAACATAATTGTTGGTGAGCTCGCAGGTTTATGGAAATAAAATGTAAGTGATGCTGTATAATGTAAGCGTAATGGAATACCGTGAATACAGTTATATACACAAGTAAATTCACATGACATGAGCTTTGCAACCAAACCTAGCGACGTACACAAAGAAATTGTCGGCATATATTCACCCAAGGGCCCGTTCCTGGCCACTGATGGTACCAACTAGTATACCATCGAACAAGGGTGGGGGTGTCAACCCAGTAGTACTACCAATACCTAACCGTCGGTTCCCACACTGGAATTAAATAGTTGCAAAGATAGAACCACACAGCAGACCCAAGCATGTATCAAATAGTACTTGCAACACAGTATCACGTTGATTCCTTGTATGTAAAATGTATGTAAGTTGTACAGCATTGAAAATGAGTAAGCATACTTTTCCCCCAAGTTGTAAATGATTAAAATATTGTATAAGCGTAAAAAGGGGCCACGAAACTCACTTGTTAAGTGGTAAGTATGTATGATCGATGTATCCAAATGTTGAATGCAAATAAACAGTCAAACACCTATTGACAGTTATTGTAAAGCATTACTGATATGATATATAAGCGCGTAACAATGATGGGTCGGTTCGGGTCGTATCGGCTGGGTCGCGTATAACACACACATACTGACACGCGTACTAGATCTTATGTAGATCCAAGTACAAGACATTGTCGTCATTAATGATGATATTTGAGTAAAAGTCTCATTGTTATTGAAGAAGCATTGAATAAGTGTCAATAGTTATAAGTCAGTTGATCGTTGTAAAGCGTTGGTTTAAATTTGTTTAAAATAGTATTTGTGCCCTTTTTCGCGTTGAATTTAATATTTGTGGCCGAACAATCGCTTATTGTGTTAATGTTACCTCAACATCACACGTCATACTCACACCACGCACAAGGGGATCAAACACACAATTTCAGTCGCATAACAAAGCCAGACGCACGACTCAACCTCCATTCGTACGAATCAACCCTCAATCGTGCGAATCAGCTTCATTCGTACAATTGAGCCTTCATTCGTATGACTGGCCTTCAGTCGTACCACACAACACCCAATCGCACGACTCAACCTCCATACGCACGAATCAACCTTCAATCGTGAGAATTAGCTACTTTCGTACGATTGAACCTTCATTCGTGCGATTGGACTCCAGTCGTGCGAATCACGCACAATCGCACACATTCAGTCGGTCACCTGACTCAATCGCACACAATCACTCATACGCATGACTCAATCGCATACACTCATCCGCATGCATGACTCAATCGCATACAAACACTCAGTCGCACAACTCAGTCGCACGACATGCCTAGTCGCACAACTCAGTCGCGCGATTGACTCAGACGCATGATTCAGTCGCACGACCCACTCAGTCGCACGGCTCAATCGCATGGTTGACCTAGTGCCTGATTTGCAGAATCGCGACTGTGGTCGGGCTGAGCAGCCCCCGAGCTGCTCTAAACACGGGTTTTACACCACAAGGACCTCCAGAAACACTCAAAAAACATACACAACCATGAAACACAAGCAAAAAGACCTCACACGCACCCATACGACCTTGTGTGTTCGGGTTGAACGCGAACACCCGAAACCCTAGTTTTGGACAGCCGTGAAACGGTTAGAAAACGGACAACCAAAGACGACTACCTGCTAGAAATGAGTAGTCTAAGCTGTAGATGGTGTCTAGACGAAGAAAACAAGACCTCTCGGGTTGGGTTCGGTGCTAAAATGAAGGTTTTGTGTGTGTGTAGAGAGGATGAAGATGAAGAAGATGGTGAAAAATGAAGATTAGGGCTGGTATGGGGTATTTATACCCAGCCCAAGTTTACAAAATTACAAGTTTAGTCCCTACACTTAACCCCCGAGTTTTCCCAAATTTGGTTCGGTTGAAAAACGACTTTATTAGATGTTTTATATTAATTGTAAAAGTACATTTAATGTTTTCATGACTTAAGAAATGGTTATGTTAAAAATATTTAATATATATATAAATTGATATATTTGACGGTTTTTAAAATAAAAGTTTTAAAAGTCTTTTAAGGTTAACTTATGGTTAAAACGAATACACACACAACGATAATAATGCACACATGATATCCACATAAAGAGTCAAATAAGGATGAGAAATGACCGATCAAAGAATAGATAACGGACAAACACGTTAATTGACGGACCTTAAGGTGACGGATGTCACACTATATTACCACACGACATGTACACTTGTCTTTTGTATGTGTGGTTTAGCATTAGTAATAACCAATTAAAAGTGAATCCGTGCAAAAAATCTTTATCAAAATATATATACATTTCACACGCATCAGATAGCTAAAACTAAAGTGACAGTTAATGTTAAAGTGTGACTTTGAGTAGATGTAACAGGCCAAGAACCTTACCAGATACTATCCGCTTTGGCGGTCGGCACGCCCTCACACGCCCGTCCCTCATGGTTTTAAAACGCCTCTGATAGGAAAGATATCTAACCCCATATAAGGAGACATTCATTTCCCTTTCCATGCTCACATGCTCATGATACTGGGCCTAAGCCTATCATACACCTTCATTCACGGTGCCCAGCACCTCTGGCCACAGTACCTAGGATAACGTTCAGGTATACTATTGTCATGTGCTATGCCCTTCATGCTCATGGTACTGGACCTAAGCCTATCATAGACCTTCATTCACGGTGCCCAGCACCTCTGGTCATGTAACACCCCAAAATTTAAGGTAATAATTATAAATATGTAAAATATGAAGTTTTTCTTTCATATAGCGTAAATAACGAGTAAAATAACTAGTTAAAATTTTAAGTTTGTAGATTAATTTTAATGTCGTAAGAGACCGTTAAAATATTTTAAATATAATAATACATTATATTTAAACGTACTCTGTTTTTAACGAAACTTAGGTCGACTCGTAGAGAATAATAAGCTCGTTCCAGTGACGTATTTGAAACTTTATAGAACGTTATATTTTAAAAGTTATACGAGAAAAACGAGTTAAGCAGCTAAATTAATTATAATAATAAAATAATATAATAATATAATAATATAATATAACAATATGAATCATGAAATTGTGCAAGAAACGTGTAATGAATGTATGCATGCATATCCAATGTGTTGCTACGTGTTTTGTATGTATTCAATGACATTCAACATTCTACCGCCTTTTAAAATCTGTAACATTTATATATACATACATCGTACACAATTTTTACACTCATAATGTTCAAACATTCATTACTCTACTCAGGTACGTATTTAAGTTTCTAATCCTTTAAGTTTAATTATAAATTTTAAGGTTTAGTATATTTTTAAGAGTAGGATTTAGAGTCAAGACCATGGTGGGTGTTGGGTAGCCTAACCTTGATTAGGTATGGACTGATCAACCATGCTTAAACAAGATAACTGTTATCCAAAACTAATCATGACTATTACTAGGTAGTATTTTCTTGCATAACTAGTTGCTAAGACTTGCTCCAATTCTAATCAGGAACGCAACTCTGAAACTATTAATCTGTCTCAGTAATACTTAAAGACGAATGTGAGTTTCTCTGGACTGTTTTCTAAAACGGGATGTGATGTTCTAATAACCGGTAATAATTGAAGAATTGACTATCAATAGCATCTGTGATATGTGGCAATGCTTGATAGGATGGTTGAGGGCTGCTTGTATGATTCTGCTTTAGCCAGTGGAGTTTGTATACATAGCCTGGTTATGTGAATTTATACTGTGCTTACTCTGTTCCTATCTGTTTGCCATGGTTGTATCTGCTTGATGCAATAGTCAATATTAATATGTTTTGAATTTGAAGAATGCTATGTTCATGAACTCACAAGCGTTATGCTGAGTCCCAAATGTTTTTATTTTATGGACACACATCCTAGGTGCTAGGTGATTACAGGAATAAGAGATTATGGACTAAGCTTATAAGGAGATAAAGGAATAAAGTGTTGCTGAGGATTTGGATTTCTTCTATAGTTAAACTGATGTAATATTTGTATTGTATTAGAAGACTAATGTATAATACGTTATAATGTATAATTATAGTTTGACTTCCGTTGTGTACTCGTTGATTACTATGTGTTCTGTATATTTGATGCGTAACGTTCCCCGGGGTATGCCCTGGGAGGCGGGCGTTACAAGTTGGTATCAGAGCCATAGTTTAAGTGAACTAGGTACAAGGATAGTATCTAGACTTAAACTAGTGAGGATGCTTTAAGATAAATAGATTCTCTGCTTAGGTATTGGGTAATAGGTTTTGGCAAACATGGAGGATAATGGCTAGAACATTGTAAGTGCAACAAATAAGGCAACGACTAAAGGCTGCTCAAGATAGACAGAATAGTTATGCAGATAACAGAAGGAGGCCTTTAGAATTCCAAGAAGGAGACTATGTGATGCTAAAAGTCTCTCCATGGAAAGGAGTTATGAGATTCGGTAAACACGGGAAGTTAAGTCCTAGGTATATTGGCCCGTTTAAAATTATCGCAAGAATCGGTACAGTTTCATACAAGTTAGAATTACCGGAAAGCTTAAGAGGTATTCATGATACTTTTCATATATCAAACCTAAGGAAATGTTTGGCAGATCCAACTCAAGCAGTATCATTAGAAGATGTGCAAGTAGACGAGAAATTAAACTTCATGGAAAGACCGTTAAAAATTCTTGATTTTCAAGAGCGAAAATTAAGAAAAAAGACAATCCCACTAGTATTAGTTCAGTGGCAAGGTCAGAAAGGACCCGAGAAGACTTGGGAATTAGCAGAAGAAATGAAAGCTAAATATCCTCAATTGTTTTAGTAGCCTTCGAATTTCGAGGACGAAATTCTTTTAAGGGTAGGAGGATGTAACACCCCAAAATTTAAGGTAATAGTTATAAATATGTGAAATATGAAGTTTTTCTTTCATATAGAGTAAATAACGAGTAAAATAACTAGTTAAAATTTTAAGTTTGTAGATTAATTTTAATGTCGTAAGAGACCGTTAAAATATTTTAAATATAATAATACATTATATTTAAACGTACTCTGTTTTTAACGAAACTTAGGTCGACTCGTAGAGAATAATAAGCTCGTTCCAGTGACGTATTTGAAACTTTATAGAACGTTATATTTTAAAAGTTATACGAGAAAAACGAGTTAAGTAGCTAAATTAATTATAATAATAAAATAATAAAATAATATAATATAACAATATGAATCATGAAATTGTGCAAGAAGCGTGTAATGAATGTATGCATGCATATCCAATGTGTTGCTACGTGTTTTGTATGTATTCAATGACATTTAACATTCTACCGTCTTTTAAAATCAGTAATATTTATATATACATATATCGTACACAATTTTTACACTCATAATGTTCAAACATTCATTACTCTACTTAGGTACGTATTTAAGTTTCTAATCCTTTATGTTTAATTATAAATTTTAAGGTTTAGTATATTATTAAGAGTAGGATTTAGAGTCAAGACCATGGTAGGTGTTGGGTAGCCTAACCTTGATTAGGTATGGACTGATCAACCATGCTTAAACAAGATAAATAACTAATCATGACTATTACTAGGTAGTAATTTCTTGCATAACTAGTTGCTAAGACTTGCTCCAATTCTAATCAGGAACGCAACTCTGAAACTATTAATCTGTCTCAGTAATACTTAAAGACGAATGTGAGTTTCTCTGGACTGTTTTCTAAAACGGGATGTGATGTTCTAATAACCGGTAATAGTTGAAGAATTGACTATCAATAGCATCTGTGATATGTGGCAATGCTTGATAGGATGGTTGAGGGCTGCTTGTATGATTCTGCTTTAGCCAGTGGAGTTTGTATACATAACCTGGTTATGTGAATTTATACTGTGCTTACTCTGTTCCTATCTGTTTGCCATGGTTGTATCTGCTTGATGCAATAGTCAATATTAATATGTTTTGAATTTGAAGAATGCTATGTTCATGAAATCACAAGCGTTATGATGAGTCCCAAATGTTTTTATTTTATGGACACACATCCTAGGTGCCAGGTGATTACAGGAATAAGAGATTATGGACTAAGCTTATAAGGAGATAAAGGAATAAAGTGTTGCTAAGGATTTGGATTTCTTCTATAGTTAAACTGATGTAATATTTGTATTGTATTAGAAGACTAATGTATAATACGTTATAATGTATAATTATAGTTTGACTTCCGTTGTGTACTCGTTGATTACTATGTGTTCTGTATATTCGATGCGTAACGTTCCCCGGGGTATGCCCTGGGAGGTGGGCGTTACAGGCCACAGTACCTAAGGCAAGCAACAATGGTTCCATACAAATGGTCAATCACAAAGAAAGACCCCGATGTGCATCCTCCCGGGGTCGCGAACCCACACACCGTTGGGCTAACACCTTACAAAGGGGCGTGTCCCGTTATACCATGCTTGCAAGACTTTTATTACATTCCATCGTTTATTAATGCATGCATTCATTCATCATGTTCCTCTTTTATTATCTTCCACTTTACGTTACATAATACTTTCATTTCATTCATTAACGTAACACGTAAAGCCACAGGAAAGATAAACATTCATCAAGATCAGGAACATCAACATACACAATCATCGTCATCATACAGGGCAACATCATACATACATAACATACATCATGCATAAATATGCAACATCATCATCATCATGCCCAACATACCCTCTAAGGCCTCAACAGTCATCTTACATGAACTTACGGGAATTTTCATGTCAAAACTTACATCTGCACTTTCCCCCGAAAGTCAGTAATTAAACTACACATTTCCCCGGGTACAACAGCCCTACTTGGGCGTATGGACACCCTTCAGTCGCATGGCCTCCAGGCGACTAAACATCATGCGATTGGACCCATACGGATGAACATCTATGCGAATGGACACCCAGTCGTGCGTATGGACCTCATGCGGATGGAACTAATGCGAATGAGCACCTATGCGACTGACCTCATGCGAATGGACTCAATGCGAATGAGTCCCATGCGATTGGAACTAATGCGAATGAGCACCTATGCGACTGGGCCCTCAGTCGCATGACTCCCCATGCGACTGGAACCCAATCGTACGAATAAACCCTCAATCGTGCGAATGAACCCTCAATCGTGCGAATGAACCTCAATCGCACCCCAGTCGGCCGTATGGCCTCCAGTCGGTCGCCTAGCCCTAGCTGATGCAGAATGGAGTTCATCTCGAACCCAATCTGCCATTTTCGACCTCCAAGCTCATCCAAACCCATTCTAAGCCTAAATCAACCATCCTAAACCTTAGGAATGCATACCATAACACCATTCAAGCACACACAAGCCCGGAAACAAACTCCAAACGCATCACACGCAAACACACCCAAATGGGTCAAACACATACACATACAAAAACGGGTCTTCTATGCTTTCCAGCTCTAAAATCATTTGAAAACAAGTAAAAGAGGGGTCCTAGAACTCACACAAATGACCACAACGAGAAGAGCTTCGATTGGACTCGCTACACGACGATTTTGCCCGCTCGAATCTACACGAACCAACCTTTTCTCTCTTTTCTCCCTTCTTTCTCTCCTCTCTTGGCTGAAATGTGGGTATGGGGAGAGGGTAAGGACTGTGACATCTCTTAATTTTGTTAACTTAGAAGTTAACTTTGTTAAATCTTAAAAGGGTTTTTATGCCATTTTGGAATTTTATGGTTTGTTATACTTAATAATAAATTTGGTGATTAACAAATTAATATAATAATAATAACATTATAAGTGTTATAATGTTGTTTATTATTATAAAATTTAAGGTGTTAATAATCTTAAATAAAATAATAACTATTATTATTATTATAATAATGACACTAATAATAATAATAGTAATCATAATAATAATAATAATGATACTTATAATAACTACGAATAATACTAATTATATCAATAATAACAACTTGTAAAATTTAGTTAAACTTAAAAAGCAAAGTCTAGGGGGCTTTATTGACCATTTAGAAACTTAAAACATAAGTTTTCACATAAAATAACAAACTTTCAATCAACATGGACCAAGAGTGTAAAAACGGAAACCAAACCCCTTTTCCCCCTTTTTGATGCCCGCACATCCGGCCACCACTTCCGGCCGCGACTCCGGTGAGCTCCGGCAGCCGATTAATCTCGCAATAACTCCGATTAAATTAGCTAAAACCGTTTCCAATTGACTTGCGAGCGTGATTCGAACCGTTTGGGGGTTATATCGAAGATTAAACACCGGTTACAGGAGCTCTCGAGCTCGAGTAACCGTCGGACAATAACCCACAACCGATTGACGATTAAAACTTCATAATAATCCAATTAATCGAATGTGAGTAATCATGTAACTATCTCTGAACTATTGGAACTCCCAATTTCGATCTAAACATACCCACACACCACCGTCGATCATCATCTTCCTCATCGACCTGCAACTTAGACGAATTCAACCTTCTAAGCTTCATTAATATAAATTGATTGAGGGCTTTGCATCATTAGAGCTTTTAGAAGTTTTCTGTGGAATGAATTCAGTTTTCATCAACAATTTCAACCGGAACAATTCGTGACCGTAGCCGCAATCTTCCCTCATTTGATCATCAACGAATCGACTTTGATACGGGTAATTAAAGGCATGAACATACTCGATTCTAGTTGAGGAACAAAAGCCCTAACATTAGTTTGATTAACATTATCAAATTGATCCTCAATTTTGGGCGGATCAAACTAGGGTTCACAAGGGAATTTGGGGGATATCTCTTGTTTACATTTTTAAACTATCGAAACCAAGAAGTGTCGCGGCTGAGGCCATTGGTTCACCGGTTAAGGCACTGCTTGGTAAACATGAGGTCCCGGGTTCGAACCCGGGCACCCTCATGTTTTATTTTTAAAGCTTTTTAAGCCTAAAACTAATTCTAGAAATTTTTTTAAAATGTATAAAAATTATTTTTATAAATTCCAAATACTTTCAAAAGCTTCCAAATATTTTCTACAAATTTTTCTAAGTTTACATAAAAATGTTTTATTTATAAAACATTTAAGCAAAGTTTGTTTGAATAAAATTTCTTATAAAATGGATTTTAATAATGATTAATAAATTATTGTTGGTCTAAAAATTTCTTTTCACATAATATTGTTTAAATCATGATTATTTTCAAGAAATTACTCAAATATTATATTTAAATTTTATTGATCATTATAAACGATGCAATTTCACTTTCTCTATATTTAAACATATAAATAATATATTTTGTATTTAAAATATATATAAAAATGCCCAAATACCCAAATTGAACTTTAGTCCTCGTTAATTCATTAAAACTTGTTATTAAATTTAATCTTGTAAATATATGTATATAGGTGTCTCGTGACGTTTTATCTTGGAACGACGTATATTAATCTTGTTAATCTTCATCATATACTTATTTGGCATGTGAGTTTCCTTGCCCCTTTTTCATATTTTCACACTAATTTGGGGTGAAACATGATAGCTTATACATGATACACTTATACACATTTGAGACTTGTAAATCACTTGCAATTCAACTTATTATTTTGTCATGGTTATTTGTGTAGTGTAAGTGATTATATTAGATACATAGTTTGTTTACAATCATTAACTATTGCTAGCCTGGCGACGTCTTAGATCTTTGGGCCTGACAAGCCTATTTGGTGCTAAAGTCGAGGTATTGCCGACTCCTGATGACGTATGCTTGTTCATCATGGGAACCAAATACACTTAGCCAATCTTTTATACTTGTAATCAAGTCGAGGTTTGGTTGTAACGATATGTGTTCTATAACCTTACTTGCTTATGACCTATGACATGAATTGCTACTTGTAACCTTTTTCATATTATGTATGAAAACCTTGGAAACTCACCAACTATTTTTAGTTGACTCTTATTTTTATCATGTTTCAGGAAACCCCTAAGTTTAAAGTGGACTTTGAAGCTTTCAATAAAACTAGGGCTTGGACCTAGTTAAATAAACAAAATGTTATGTTATGTTTTGATTTATGTTTGAACTTATCTCTTGTTTGAGACTTATGGTTGTATTTCATTTTAAGACTTATGAGAAATAATATTTGCAATTTAATATAGCGTTATGTGGCTGTGAACAATCTTAACCCTCACATCTCGACGATTCCGCCATCAAGGTTGGGGTGTGACAGATTGGTATCAGAGCCCATAACTATAGGGATCTAGGTTATTAGAAATGGTGACCTAGATTATAGTTGCATGAACCTCATAGAAAGATCCTTATACCTTTGTGCTTACATGTTGTTTGCATGCTACATAATGCTATGCCTTTTGTGCAACTTGATGCCTTAGCATAGGATTGCCTTATGTATGCTTAAACTTAATTACTTGTCTCCCTAAACTTAACTTTGACTCTTTGACTCTCCCCGACAAAATGAACTTCCTAAACTTATTCTTAACGACATGTGGAATCTACACTTATCATCTGGGTTCAATTCCTTAGACTCTATGTATAATCTATGAAAATCTCATCAAGGTTTTGATTTCATAAACCAAAGAAAGTTGTGTGACACATAGACACCTGTATTCTGGATTTCTTGGCAAAAGTCCTTCGGGCTAAGGCAAGCATATCGTATAAATCTCATTGTGAGACCTGTTATGCTTACCTGGGGATTTCTGGGATGAGTGATAAACTATGGTCAACATACACAAGTCTCTATGGCAAATGGGTCAATTTACCTTGACGTGTCAACGATTCCAAATGGTAATGCGTTACCAAATGGAACCATCCTCTTTGTATCTTAAAAATCTTTGATTCTTGGACTGGTATCTCTTCATCCTTATCACACATAATGTTCCTGTTAATATTGAACCTAACCTACATTTCAACTCTTACGTTTAAACACCGTTATACGTTGAGCGTTTCATGTAAATAATTCTATATCTTGACCAACGTGAACGTGGATCTTAATATACCCAAAGATATTGGGAATCTAACCGAATGATCATCAAAAACTTTAAACCGTTACTCATGGTTCTCAAGTTTTCTTAAGGATGTGTGCCATAACTAAGAACGTGCAATGCTATAGGTGGAATTCCTACATCTCGAGATACTTTGTCTAGGCAAAGTGTAAATGGTGATTTGACTCGATCATTGAATTCATTTACTTGACTCGAAACCATTGAGATGAGTGATCACTTATAAGTACGCGTGTCTTCAATAAGGCTATGGTTGACCTCATATCCTGAGAAGTCCATGTATTTCTTTTCGATTGTGAATCGAATGTTCACATCTCATTGTGGTATTGAATGATTCCTGCCCTTGATTTCGTCTTCCCGATTGAAACCATCCAAGATTTGAACACCACAACAAATTCTGTTATCTCAAACTTTGATCCTAAGCTTGTAAGCTTGATTTTCTCTTTTGTTACATTGATGTAACTTGAAATTTTCTGAATTTCTAATTGATATTCTTTTTCTTTTCGCTGTTATGTCAAACTTCATACCATTTGCACCGTGAGAGATGCAAGTGTTTGCAAGCCAACATATGACTAAGAACACTCGTATCTCCTAAATGATTCTAACTCATCAAAACAGGGGTGATTCCCTTATTTTGATGATTCTCTATTCGCTTCGATAAATGGTTTCCAATCGCGTGTTTTATGAAATTTCATCCTCTAGTTACCTTATCTTGAGGATTGACTTCAATTATTTTCTTTGGAATGACATTTCACAAATGACATGATCTCACCAAAATAGGATTGAAACCCGTACCTTGGTGACAAATGTCAATCTTCGATTGTTTTCTTGCTATTATGAAATTCACTCATCAAGATAGGCGTGAATTCCATACCTTGATGATAATATCATCTTTATGAATTGTATTTTTTCAAATGAGACGACTTCATCAAAGTAGGAGTGAATTCTGGATTTTGATGAAGAAGTTCATCTTGTTATATTTTGTTTTTGTAAAAAAACTTCACCGTTAAGATAGGAGTGATTTCCCTTACCTTAATGGTGAGTTACCCCGTTTTATTTCTATGGATCCTCAACAAGGAGTTGGGATCGAACTTTTTGATTGGTAAGTTAGTGGTCATACCTTGAGGATACACCATCAAGTTAGGAGTGAAAACCACACCTTGGTGACTATTCTCATTTCTTGATCTCCAACTTACCAAGGTTTTAATCAAGTGACAAGAAACATGTAGTAACTTGAAGGGTGAACCAATGTTAGTGTTTGGACCTATCAAGCCAAAGCATGATTTCTGAATTTGAAAAGAGACCCGATCACTCTAGGTTGATTTTGATTCCGAGCTTGGAGCATTTAAATTCTTAAATCGATTTCTTTTCCTTTATCCTCATGTTTTAACTCGATCTAGCTACATCGAACCATTTATTCCTTACTTATCAACTTTCATTTTGAGATATCATCAACACATGATTGCGCGATGGTAGCCTTCCTAAACAATCTTTCTGCTAAAGACATTATCAACATATGCTCATGTCTTTCTAGTCATACAAATGTTCTCAGCTGTGCTTATGGGTTGTTGAACTACTTATGCAAACTATACTTGGAAATTTGCTACCTTGCAAAATATAAGTACATTTCCTATTGTTCGCATCATTTCTTAAATCGTCTTTAATCCTTAACCATTGAAAATCATTAAAACACTATCTTGATTTCGAGCAACGAGACTCGATATTACCTACATTGTGACGCGGATATAAAGGTTCATAAAATTTCGTAATTTGTAGTCATGGGTTTGGCATAAAAGGAAAGACATAACTTGGTATATGTCCAAGTGTCTTACCTTCATATATGACAACGCCTAACATTCGTGTTCCTATGAATCTCCTGTTTAACTTTTCATCACTAAGTGCCTCTTATCTTAGATGCCATGATGACAAATGGTGCGTTATAGACCGATTAACTAATCTTATATTGACTCATGTGAGATGATCGGTCGAGAAATTGGCTTGTATCTATCTCAAATAGTCGTATACCGTGGTATGTCGTTAAACATCGATCATTAGTTTAGATGATCAATTCATTTTCTGCTTTTAATAATGTTCCTAACCATCTTCGTGAACCTATTCCAAAATTTTAGCATATCGTATTATTCTTAGACCGATGATTGGTCAAAGGAGAGATACATATACACTAGATATGCGTTAAGATCATCTCATATAATGACGTTTAGGATTCTTAAATTCCGACGGTTAACCTTTCTTACAATTGATAGTCTTTTTATTGATTTCAAGTCATCACTTTATTACGTAGTACGTTCTAGATGTTGTCTAATATACCACGGTAACTCCTTATCGTCTTCTAACGTTTTATGTGCCAACTCTCAAAGAGTCTCGTATTTCACTAGAAGAGTTCAAAATGGTATGCATTATATCAAGAGACTTCTAAGATTCCATGAAGTGAAACATCTCATCTGTAATCAAACGTCTGTCACTGGCCGTTGTACACTTACCTTTCATTATAACTCCTTTTGTTCATTTAAGTTCATTTTTAATTTCGGGACGAAATTCTTTTAAGTTGGGGAGACTGTGACATCTCTTAATTTTGTTAACTTAGAAGTTAACTTTGTTAAATCTTAAAAGGGTTTTTATGCCATTTTGGAATTTTGTGGTTTGTTATACTTAATAATAAATTTAGTGATTAACAAATTAATATAATAATAATAACATTATAAGTGTTATAATGTTGTTTATTATTATAAAATTTAAGGTGTTAATAATCTTAAATAAAATAATAACTATTATTATTATTATAATAATGACACTAATAATAATAATAGTAATCATAATAATAATAATAATGATACTTATAATAACTAAGAATAATACTAATTATATCAATAATAACAACTTGTAAAATTTAGTTAAACTTAAAAAGCAAAGTCTAGGGGGCTTTATTGACCATTTAGAAACTTAAAACATAAGTTTTCACATAAAATAACAAACTTTCAAACAACAGGGACCAAGAGTGTAAAAACGGAAACCAAACCCCTTTCCCCCTTTTTGATGCCCGCACATCCGGCCACCACTTCCAGCCGCGACTCCGGTGAGCTCCGGCAGCCGATTAATCTCGCAATAACTCCGATTAAATTAGCTAAAACCGTTTCCAACTGACTTGCGAGCGTGATTCGAACCGTTTGGGGGTTATATCGAAGATTAAACACCGGTTACAGGAGCTTTCGAGCTCGAGTAACCGTCGGACATTAACCCACAACCGATTGACGATTAAAACTTCATAATAATCCAATTAATCGAATGTGAGTAATCATGTAACTATCTCTGAACTATTGGAACTCCCAATTTCGATCTAAACATACCCACACACCACCGTCGATCATCATCTTCCTCATCGACCTGCAACTTAGACGAATTCAACTTTCTAAGCTTCATTAATATAAATTAATTGAGGGCTTTGCATCATTAGAGCTTTTAGAAGTTTTCTGTGGAATGAATTCAGTTTTCATCAACAATTTCAACCAGAACAATTCACGACCGTAGCCGCAATCTTCCCTCATTTGATCATCAACGAATCGACTTTGATACGGGTAATTAAAGGCATGAACATACTCGATTCTAGTTGAGGAACAAAAGCCCTAACATTAATTTGATTAACATTATCAATTTGATCCTCAATTTTGGGCGGATCAAACTAGGGTTCATAAGGGAATTTGGGGGATATCTCTTGTTTACGTTTTTAAACTATCAAAACCAAGAAGTGTCGCGGCTGAGGCCATTGGTTCACCGGTTAAGGCACTGCTTGGTAAACATGAGGTCCCGGGTTCGAACCCGGGCACCCTCATGTTTTATTTTTAAAGCTTTTTAAGCCTAAAACTAATTCTAGAAATTTTTTAAAATGTATAAAAATTATTTTTATAAATTCCAAATACTTTCAAAAGCTTCCAAATATTTTCTATAAATTTTTCTAAGTTTACATAAAAATGTTTTATTTATAAAACATTTAAGCAAAGTTTGTTTGAATAAAATTTCTTATAAAATGGATTTTAATAATGATTAATAAATTATTGTTGGTCTAAAAATTTCTTTTCACATAATATTGTTTAAATCATGATTATTTCCAAGAAATTACTCAAATATTATATTTAAATTTTATTAATCATTATAAACGATGCAATTTCACTTTCTCTATATTTAAACATATAAATAATATATTTTGTATTTAAAATATATATAAAAATGCCCAAATACCCAAATTGAACTTTAGTCCTCGTTAATTCATTAAACTTGTTATTAAATTTAATCTTGTAAATATATGTATATAGGTGTCTCGTGACGTTTTATCTTGGAACGACGTATATTAATCTTGTTAATCTTCATCATATACTTATTTGGCATGTGAGTTTCCTTGCCCCTTTTTTCATATTTTCATACTAATTAGGGTGAAACATGATAGCTTATACATGATACACTTATACACATTTGAGACTTGTAAATCACTTGCAATTCAACTTATTATTTTGTCATGGTTATTTGTGTATTGTAAGTGATTATATGAGATACATAGTTTGTTTACAATCATTAACTATTGCTAGCCTGGCGACGTCTTAGATCTTTGGGCCTGACAAGCCTATTTGGTGCTAAAGTCGAGGTATTGCCGACTCCTGATGACGTATGCTTGTTCATCATGGGAACCAAATACACTTAGCCAATCTTTTATACTTGTAATCAAGTCGAGGTTTGATTGTAACGATATGTGTTCTATAACCTTACTTGCTTATGACCTATGACATGAATTGCTACTTGTAACCTTTTTCATATTATGTATGAAAACCTTGGAAACTCACCAACTATTTTTAGTTGACTCTTATTTTTATCATGTTTCAGGAAACCCCTAAGTTTAAAGTGCACTTTGAAGCTTTCAATAAAACTAGGGCTTGGACCTAGTTAAATAAACAAAATGTTATGTTATGTTTTGATTTATGTTTGAACTTATCTCTTGTTTGAGACTTATGGTTGTATTTCATTTTAAGACTTATGATAAATAATATTTGCAATTTAATATAGCGTTATGTGGCTGTGAACAATCTTAACCCTCACATCTCGACGATTCCGCCGTCAAGGTTGGGGTGTGACAGTAAGGGCTGCCCTCTCCATTTAAATACCACCACACACTCAACTTTCTCTCGTTGGCAAGTTTGGTCCCTCGACTTCGGACTTTATTTCTTTTTCTTCATTTGTCGGCTTCAAAATAAATAAATAACCGGGTGTTACATTAAAAGTATTGCTACTGAAATTGAGTGTTAAAGAAAAGTGGCAACTAAAACTAAAGAGATGGTTAAAGTTAAAGTATGACTACATGTATAGTTGTTAAATAATGATAAACGCTTATGTGATGATGTATTTTACGATAGTTAAAAATAGAACTTACTTAATAATGTTGAATTTTGTATAGATATTAGTTCGACATAAAAAAATAAAGTTGGCAACTTGGTATGGATTGAGAGACTACCCAACTATTTTCAAGACTGACATCCTAGCTAAATACTAATTTTTAGTTAATGTTTTTGATGTAATGTTTTAAGACAAATGACTATGTAATGATGTTTGAATTTCAGTACAATGAATCAATGAATGTTTAGGGTTTAAGAATTATGTTTTAATGTGTAAACCTAACTATGAGGTCATCTGCAAAAACAACGTACTACATCCCTTCCCACCTCATTAATTTCTTTAGAAGAGAAAGAAAGAGGGAGAGTGAAAGAATAGAAAGATACAAAGAGAAATAGAAAGAGGAGATCTGATTGAGAGGGAGGGGGAGTATAATAGGGTGGTGATTAGTGGTGTTTCACGGCCACATGTGGTGAAGAGAGGTGGTTCAATGACCTAGTGGCAACAAGAGCGAGCTACGAGGTACAAATGTAAGAGATAGTGGTAAGCTGAGCACATAACACCAATAGGCGGTAATAGGATTGTCGACGACAATTGAAGAAGTTATTTACGGTTATGTAGCATCTAAATACATGAATAAGAAAATCTAAAAGGTTGCTTTAATTTTTAGGTAAGTTATATAAGCCTATATTTATAGTCTTTTTTATGATTAGCTTTGGACTAAGTCACATGCACGTAAGTTGATGATTTTAAATATAATAATGATTAATAAGTTGTTGAACTGAAAGGAGGTCTTCAGAGTTGGTTTGTCTCACTTCCCGACCGATGGTGGAATTATCGGAAAGGATGAATGTGAATCGATTACTCATAGCACATGGTAGTAATTGCGTTGAAATAATATTGAATGTCATTTTCATTGAATAACAATCAAACAATCCATTACAATCAAACAATAATCCAAGTAAACATAGCAAAAGCCTTTTATTAAACTAGGTCCAAATCCTAAATGAGCACGAAGAAGTCCACTAATCTGCATTTCTTAAATCATGTGAAAAATAACGAGTCAGCTAATGAATTAGCCAGTGAGTAAACACAAGTTTGACATACATATATATAGATTGAGTAAAATGATTGAAATCCACAAACGAAGCCTTATAATTGATTGACTGACTTCGGTTCCAATCACCACTCGAATATTCATATGGGGTGGGTTTTCAATTCAATAGATCTATCATCACCTTTCGAACAACCATATGGGGTGGGTTTATCTAACCAATAGATCTATCATTATTACTGCGATTGCATGAATAAATAATTGTGTTATCGTCTAGTTTATCTAACTATGCATATATAATTGCAAGTAATAACATAGCATGTCTTGAATTGAATTTTAAAATAGAATAACAATGAATATCAATGATTGAATATTAAATCACATGATTTCCCCAAATGATAAAACACGAAACTTGGCTATGAATACTCACTTGGTAAGGAAGGTGTCCTAGATTTGAATATAATGATTTAAAGTCTAGGTTATGAATTAAGGTTTTGATTGGGATTTGGGGTATTTAACAATTACTTTAAAATAATTTATTCTATTATATGACTTGGTTTGTTAAAAAAAGAATAAATTGTTAAATAAATAAGAATGAAAATGATAACGAAAATTATTGAAATTGTATTATTAAATATTATTCAAATATTTAATTCATAATAAAGAAGTTTGAATATTAAATTGTTAAAAAAAGAAAACAAAACAATAATAAATATAATAATTAATTATTTAATAACTTGGTAAAAAAAATAACTTGATTATTAGTTATTTAAATTATTTGTAAAATATATTAGGTTTGATTAAAACCATTTTATAAAGTTAAAAAAAACTTTCAAATAACTTTTGTAATTATTTTATAATATTAAAACCTTTAAAAATAAAAGAATAGAAAATTATATTGTTTATAATTTTAAAACATTAAATAGAAAGTTTCTGGAGTAAATTTAATCAACAAAATAATTTTTAGTTTAATATAATAGAATAATAATAATTTTTGGGATTAAATTTATTAAAAAAAGTCTAAAAATGGTATTGTGGGTGTCGGAGTCGAACCCGAGACCTCATGTGCCTAGGTGATGATGTTACCGGTGGGCTATAAGCCCAGAAATAATGTAAATCCCTAAATAAAATTCAAAAACAGTAATTACAAAAAACCCCCAAATTACATAAACCCTAAAATGCAAAACGATCGAATTGAGTATGAAATAAGGTTTGATGATCGGTACAATCATGGGCCTTTTACTTCCCTTGAGTGTGTGTATGAGATTACTTTACTTGATTCGATCGGATGGCTGATTATCAAGAAAAGATAAGTTGCAGATGAGTTGAAATCGATGTGAGGTGAAAACAGTGATGTTAATCCAAATTGCTGGATTATAAAGCTTTAGATGGTGATGACGAAATAAACTCTTGATCAATATCAATTTAATTTTCCCAAGAAGACGATCTTGATAGAGTTGTAGGTCCACGATGAACTTGGTGATGAGCGCGTAGTGTATGTGTGTTTCGAGTGCAATTGTGTTTATTGAAAGTTCAAAGACACCAAAAGGAATGTTTCCCCTAGATTATATAGCAACGATTATTACATTTCGGATTGATCGAGCTTTAACTTTGATTAGGTTGCTTCAACTTGGGTCGTGAATGACTTATACGTTATTTGACTCAATTGAAATAATGATTATGATCAAAATGATCATAGGTACGTTTCTTCTCATTTTACTGAATTAATGTTTTTTTTACAAGGGAGAATTGATTTGATTTTGAGTCATCGGTTTTGAGTTCACAACCCATTACAGCTGAGACATTCAAATCAAATTAAGTTTCCGGTTCGAAATAAGTGCACGATGAAAATAGAGCGGTTTGATTACAATGAAATCGAGTGTTTTGGGTGTGAGGGAGACACCAGAGCATGTCATATCCCGGCGGAGCGTGAAATGCTTGGGTGTGACGCGTCTGTTCATAACACATTGATTAGCAAGGCATGCAGATCACAAAATTGAACTAAAACATCATTTTCATTAGTTCTTAATTTAAAGGATTACATGATACATATGACACCCTATGCATATCCCACATCGGTCGTGGACAGGAAAGATTCCTGGTTCATAAGGAATGTCCGATCTCTAACATCAACAACGCGTTTTGGGCGTATTGGTTGTGGATGAGAGGAGAACCCCACAGTTAAGCGTGCTCAGGTGGGAGCAATCCAGGGATGGGTGACCTCCCTGGGAAGTTTTCACCCGGGCAACCAAAAGCAAATCTGTGAGCTCCTCGTGGGCAAATCGGACAATATTGTTGGTGTGAGGGGTCCGGTGTTACAGAATGGTATCAGAGCCACTCTTGTGCCGTTCGGGATATGGGACATACCTCACCAAGGATGGTGACTTCTCAGGCTCATCGAGGACGATGAGTCCAAACAGGGGGTGCTTGTGCCCTACACATATCCCACATCGGCCGTGGACAGGAGAGATTCCTGGTTCATAAGGAATGTTCGGTCTCTAACATCAACAACGCGTTTTGGGCGTATTGGCTGTGGATGAGAGGAGAACTCCATAGTTAAGCGTGCTCAGGTGGGAGCAATCCAGGGATGGGTGACCTCCTTGGGAAGTTTTCACCCGGGCAACCAAAAGCAAATCCGTGACCTCATCGTGAGCAAATCGGACAATATTGTTGGTGTGAGGGGTCGGGTGTTACAATACAAAACTTAGCCTAACATTTTAGACTTTTATATTTGTAATCCTAATCAAAAGCATGTCTTCAACATATCACATAATATTCAGCTAGTAGTGAACGTCCACGTAAAGGTTGAAGTCAAACATATCAATACTCAACCAGACGCACAACTTCCTTAAGTAGTTATGTCGATCACTATACATGTTGAAGGTATACACGAGATTATAATACATTTTGCTAACCTGAAAAAGCATACTCAAAATAGTCAACAAACAATTGGTGAGAACATAGGTTTAATCGATATAAATCATTTTGAACTGATGCAATACAATCAAACTCACAACCAAACCTACACACATGTCAAGTGATTCATAATTGTCAAATACAAATCACACAATCAAATAATATAACACCGTTGCCCTCATCTCAGCATATGCAGGTTGACATTTCCTAAGTAGCGCTACCTATATTATTTGACGGATCCTCATCCGAATTAATGGTTGTGTCAATATGACAGTAACAAATCAAATTTCTCAAAAATGCATCAAATTCAACATAAACAGTATGCTTTTTCCCCTAAAACTTTATAAATAAAAAAGGGGTCATGTTACTCACCTTAATTCCAGCCAATAAGTCAAATAACTCCTCTAAAATAATTATTTGTTAGAATAAATCTAATTTATTTAAAATTTCAGCATTTATATCACTAATTATGTCAAAATTTCTATCCGATAGCTACTGCTATCCAAAAATCACCAAAATTTACAGCATATACATTCTGAAATCTATATTATCTCATAAAATTTCAGATCAATAACTCATAACAGGAAAATTTCAAAACTTTACAAGTTTCATATTAATTGGCAGAAATAGTTAAACATCTATAAAAATTTCAAAATTCATACACACTTATTTACTCTGAATATCATGATTTATGTAAATTTTTCATAATTTATCTCACTGTTTTGCTATTTCTTTTAATTTTCTATTTACAGAATGTTCTAAAGTATGAAACTCAGTCATACATGTGAATTTAGTCACGAAATTTATTCTGTAATTCCTGTAAAATATAAGGGCTATTGTATAATTTTTCCAGATTTTTATTAGGTTCGAAGCTTCTGTATAACAAATTTCTTTCATTTTCTTGAATTAATCATATAAAGTAATCTATCCAATATTACTACCCCTTATTTTACAGATCAATACTTCTAATATTTCTTAATAAGTTCCTACTTTTATTCCCACAATCACAGTCATTTAAGTATTTAATCCATTTCATCAAAAATATCTATGTTTTCAACCCTTTAATTTTTGTATTTTTATTTAAAATCTTTGATTTTTATAAAAATCTTCAATTTTCAGTTCTTGAACTCCCTTTCTTACTGATTTTTGATAGAATCAAGTATTTCATGAGAGTTTTTGTAAATAACCTTGGTGATTTAACTAAAGGGTTGATTATATGTGTTAGTTTAAACACATATACAACTTGTTAGTTATAGATTTGAGAATCACACCTTGTTTGATGAAGAGAACTAAGGGAATTACTTGGCTAGACTTCTTGATGATCCGGTTAAGGTGATAGTCCTTGATGTTTGAGCACAAGCTAGTTGGAGATGAGCAAAGATGGTGATGGTGATTGTAGAACCGAAGCAAGAGTTGATGATGGTGTGTTCGGGAATCCGAGAACAAGGAAGTTATGGTGGTGGTGACTTGAAAACCGAGAGTGGGAGAGAGTGAGCCGAGAGATGGTGGTGGTTGTGGTGGTTTGCGGTTGATGGAGTGGTGGTTGTGGAGAGTCCATCGGCCGAAGGTTGCAAAGAAGTGGAGGGATCATCATTAACTCTAGTGTTTAGAGTGATGAGGTGGGGATATAGGCTTGATTAGTGGCTTCATTAGGAGGAGAGGTGGCAAGTTTCTAAGAGTGTTTGGTGTCATAGGTGCTAGGTTGCGGATTTAGGAGATGATTAGTGTCAAAGGTGTGGCTAGGTGGCGGTCAATGGGATTAATGACTTACTTAGTCATTAAGCAAGTTTTAATTAGTAGTTTAGGTGTTTAATCGGGTTATTTAGTGTCCTAATGAACCGATATTGGGGTTAAGTTTGTATTTTAGTTAGTGTTTTAGTGTTTAAGATTTGTTTGGTTTTGGTTTTTAATATAAGATTAACTTGATGTAGTAGGATTTGATTAGGTTTTAAGTCTTAATCCATTACATATAGTTAAGGCATTTAACATTCAACTAACTAATCACATAATCCTAAGATGATAATCATAACATTCATATGTATGCACACGTATCACATATGCATGCATGAATGCTCACATAATATACAAAAATATATATAAAGATTTTATATAAATTCATTTAATTTTTTTTAATAAGGTATAAGTATGTAGTAACTTATAGAAATTCTTAAAGTGTTAGATATACCTAACCTTGGTTTAGGGTTGTCACCGAGCATTTGCCGGATGTTGGCCGGAAATAAGGGTCGACGATGGGGTGGTTGGTTTGGGCATTGATTTCGAGACCGGATCGGACCGGCCGGTCGAACCGGTCCGACCGGGAATTGGAGGATGGGCCAAACCGGTTCAGTCCAGTTAATTTTGGAGGGGTCGGACCGGCTGGTTCGTCCCGAACCGCTGGTCGGACCGGTTTTTGAATTTTATTTTTTGTGGATTTTAATGGGTAAAAACATGTTAAACAATAAAATAATATGTTGAACATAAGATTATTGTTAAGTTTTATATGTAACTATAAAATATACATAAGTTACTTATATTGAATTATATGTATACCTATATATAATATACTATATATAATTATGACGTCATCCGGTTCTTAAATCCGGTCCGACCACCAAACCAGTAATGCGTCCGGTTCGACGTCCGAGCCGATTCTAAAAACATTGGGTGTGGGGGTCTTAAGAAATTTACTCTTTTAGTCCCTAAGGTCTAAAAGAGTTATAATTTTATATTTAAAAAAAATATTTTTAGATGTAAAATTGACACTTTCAACCGTGGACTTTATAAAACTAATATGAATAATATTCAAATTAATAATTATAAAACTATATTTTTTATAACTCTTGTAAACGTTGTAATAATTATATATTTTGACTTTTTAATCAAAACTAATATTTATTAATGAAATCTTATAAAATTTATAAGATTATATTTTATAAATTGTAAGGTACTATTAAATTAAATAAATGACACATATTTTGTATTAGAGTCATGAAAATAAATAAATAAATTTAATAATGGATTTTTCCATTGTATGAAAGTTCAAAATGGGCATCGGTTTGGGTTTTAATTACCAAATGGGTCAAATGTTACAGTTTGAGATTTTTTTTATTAAAATAACTAGTTTAAACACCCGTATAATACAAAATGTAAATCATAAATTTGTATATACTTCTAACTACTAAAATGATTTATTATATATTAGAAAGTTTCAGGATGTATTGTATATATGATATTTTTTATTTGTAAATGAGAAGTGAATTAGGAAACATTGAATTGTTTTTATGAATTAAAAAAATTGAAATGGTAGTCAAAAAAGTTTAAATAAATTACTCCTTTAATTACTAATTAACATAAAACAAGATAAATTAGTTTGGGCGGGAAAATAAAAATTTTGGTAGTTTAGAATTGTGCCAAGTTTCTATTGAGATATTGTTTTTATTAGAGTAGCAAGATAACAAATGAGATCTTGATAGCCTAATATGAAAGTGTTTAATATGTTTAATTATGGTGTTAAAGTGGTGGTTGGAGTCTTACATTCTGAGTTTTTATTTGAATGGGTGTAGTTATAGAAATTTACTTATCAAAATAGTTGATTTGAAAAATATTTATTAAAATTTGTTTAAATCTTATTTAGGTTTTGGTTTCGTTTCTTAAATAATAATTAGAAAAAGTAGTCAGAAGGTAACCGAACGACAATGACTTCTTCATGCTCAAAACCACGATTTTGTAATTTTGCAAGTAAATGTCAGTCCTTCATATGGTCTATTTTAAATCTGATTAAGACTCATAACCCGTATATAAAGAAATTATCTAGGATATCATGTGCTCTATTTTTACCTCGCTAGCTTGATCTCGAGGTTGCTATTACAATCTTGACTAGTATCATCTCATCATATTTTATTGTTTTGATAGCTTCATATTCATAATCACATTTTGCAATACTCTTGTGCCATTTAATAACCTTTTTCTTTTTCTTTTTCTTTTTTGCATAATTGTAGGTTCTTTAATGTTATACTTGTTGTCTACACTCCAGATTGAGTATTCTATGTTGTAGTAGGGTATGGATTCACTCTACTATCATAGTGCATTCATATGTGATTTGTTTTACCTTCATCCAAGTGGGAGAAAGATTTTGAGATGTTGTATATATCCTTTAGGAATATCTTTTTTATATTTTGTTTGGCCCACGTCTATCTTTCCTAGTGTCCTCATACGCTGATTAAGTGCTTGACTTGTACCCCACCAAGCATCTAGGTTTGTTGTGCTCAAAGTTTTATTCACTCAATAATTGCTTCAAGATATTGTTTCCTTGTACTGTTACCATTGCTATATAATTCTTATATATCTTATTGAGGATTTGTAAATGTTTTCTAAAGAGGGAGACATCAATTTAAATATCCTTAAAATTGTTGTGAAGCTCTATTTCATACGAAAATTAAAATATCTAAAGATCTTGAACGTGGACCGAGGAGGTTTGATCACGCCCTTGCACACGAGCTCTCTTCACATGTCAACGTTCTCCAGCCGTGCCCTTTCCACGGGCCTCAACACCTTAACACACAGGTGCCTCACGGGTGTATCAATAAAAAAAATTTCACAAAGAAGTCAAGGCAATTACTAGAGTAATTTATTTTTTAAAATTGAGTTATTCATGACTAAATTTTTGTTGAACTATGGTTTTTGGATCAATAAAAATTTTACACACCCTTAAGAAAGTGGAATTAAGGAGATTGCATTTGGCTAAGTACTATAATTAAAGAAATAAAAATAAACCCATTATGTAAATTTTATCTCACATTAAACTTAAACAATGTAGTAAACATAAATATTTAGAGCGAACAGCGTTCGTTGGATTATACGTTTTTTGTACATGTGAAGTTTATAATTCAAATTTCGAATGAATAAAGCCAAAAGGATTAAATACCCAACTTGACAGTTGCATGACCATTTCTAACACAAATATTCCTCTCTTAAGAAGTCACTTTTTACCAATATATACCCTTATTAAATGTTATCTTTGTGTTGAAAATGACATTTAAAGTAAACAAAACACTGTTTAACACACGGCAAATCCAGTAAATTATAATTTAAGAGTAGCTCGTCAGGAAAATTACATATCAAGTGCGATGAATAAAGCATAATCATCATTCAAATAAAACTATTATATAATCAAAAATTGAAGTTGTTATCTAGTAATGTTTATCACGATAAAAACAATATATAAAAAATACCTAACCATCAAAGGAATACAAAATAATAGATAACTATTGATTGATATTATACTATATTTAAAATCCCAAAGAGCAAAGCTCTTATAGTTATGCAAATCGTACAAGTATCTAATATATTGGATTTAAAATTTCCTTTTTAAACTCTCAGAAGTAACATTTGAGCTTTTTAAGTTTAGCTGCAATATACTTTATCTCCCATATTTATTAGTTTGTTTTTTAACCACTTAATACTTTTTTGTTTTTTTATAACTTTTTAAAGTATTATTTTATAAAATTTTAAATATCTCTTTGCAACGAGTTTGGTTTTATCTACATTTTGTTTTAAAGTTCAATCAAAACAAAGTTTTGCGTTATAATGTGTGGTTAAAGACGATTCAACTGTTTGTTTTTGTTTATACTTTTATTCTTTTCTTCTATAACTTATAAAATATAAAGTTTATAAAATCTAAAGTTTTACGTACTTCATTTAATTTAGGTTTTTTTATGTGCTTGTTCTATCAACGTTTCGAACTAAATCTTTTTAATGATTTTAGTTTTTACAAAGAACTCGGCATAATGTTCACACGGGTTTTTATCAGCTTTATTTTTTTATATAACATGTTGACTGTTATCAACAACGTTTATGTTTCGTTTTCATTATATAAAGTTACGTATGTTATCAACACGCAAGTTCATAACGATGATTTGGCGTTAGTTTTTTTTTCTAGGGTTTACGTTCTTGACGTAACACGGTGTTGCACATTTTTATATAAGGTTTCAAGTGTTATAAACGATGTCAATGCTTTGTTTTTTTATATATGTTATCAACGTCTCTTGTAACGTACGGGTTTGTAACAACATTTTCGACATTATTTTACAGTATTAAGCTTCGCAAGGTGGGGTTTAAATACTGGTTTACATTCATAGAATAAATAAATTCTAAAAGACAGTGTAGAATTAATGAAAGCAAAACAATAACATTTTCACAAAATATTATAAAACAAAATTTATTACCGTTTTCACAAGGTTATGAAAGATCATAACAATATGATGACGGTACCGATACAGTCGATCAAACATCACATCCATACCAATTTTTCTCATCATACATTAATTATTTGCTTAAATGCTAGTTAAAAATTTAATTAACTTTCTTATTTTTTCTTGGCCAGAAATTCTTCAAGGGCAAACACCCACTCTTTTGCTTGCACATGCAACCATATCTCTTCATTTCATCTTCATCATCATCTTTTTTTGTTTCTTCTTCTCTCCCCACATGATCTTCTTCCTGTGCATGATAGGTACAACTCACAATATATTCACATGCTTTTCGGTTAACCCAAATTTCAAACTTTAATATGTAAAGTACAAGTTGTTACCACATTTAATATATATAGTTTATTTGCTATAATTTTGTACATTTTTCAGTAATATAATTTGTTAACTTTAACTTAAAGTAGAATTAATATCGTAAAAAATAAAAATGCCTTTCTATTTTTCACCAAAAAATGGTTTAATATAATTTTGGTATATTAAAGTTCTCCAACTTATAAAAATTATAATAAGAGATTATTAAACAAATTCTTGTATATTAAAGTTTCTATGGATACCTAAAATGCACCTAGATATGTAGTCTTTCTTTTAATTTATAGTTTTGTTAACTATTAACATAGAAAAACTAGAATCCCTAAACTTGTCCAAAATGTATGTAATTGTCCAAAATGTATGTAATTTCGCTTACATTTTACACAAATTTAGGACTTTGATATACTAAAATTAGTGCAGTGATTCTTTTATGGTTTTTTAAAAGTTTGACTACTTTCATAGGTCAAAATTGTATTGCGTGATACATATGTTACTTTTTTACGATATTAACCGTCTATAGTAATAAACTAGTATTAAGCCCCACCGCGTTGCGGAGGGCCTAAAACCATACAAAGTAGCACCAATGTTACGTCACTCTTAGCGACCACAAATACTGAAAAAGCTTTTATTAGAAAATAAATAAATAAAAATCGAACGGAAAGTATACGTCAAAATACAAAATATTAACACAATAATTAAGTGCATCTAGTACCACACACGTTACTATAGGGTCGTTAAACGAGAAAAAAATGCATAACAAAGATGAACCACACATGTTATGTGTGTTAACTTTTGAAATTTATAACGAAAAAAACTGTAAATTATAAAATGTATAAGGGAAGAAAGTTGAAAGTGATGAAATTTAGGGGTTAGATTGTAAAAGAAGTAAAAATATCGGGTTTAATATAAAAAATTAAAAGGAAAAAAATCATATGTACAATCATTAAAGCTAATGATACAACAATCAATGCATAAAGTTGATAATTAGTATATATTAAATTCGTAATACTAGACTAAAAAATACTTTCAATGGAAGATAAAGACTAATGTATTAGCTTTATAATACACTAACTAACTATTTGAACAGCGGTATATTTTAAAATAAGAATAAAATGTTGGTAAAAACGATGTAAACTCTAATACCGGTTGATGATCCCTATGTACCCGGAAGATGAAACATGTCCGATATGTCGTAAAGCTTGTATGGATAAATATGGGGAGCACGCCCTTCACTGTAAAGAGCTACCTGGGTTCAAATATCGGCATGACTGGGTACGAGATGTTTTGGGGGACATCCTAAGAAGAGCTGGGATTTCTGCTAAGAAAGAAGCCCCTGTGAATTTCCTCACGGACCCTATGGAGGGGAGGTCTACTTTGCGACCAGCGGATCTGCTCGTCTTTGGCTGGGCTGGGGGCAAACATGCTTGTGTGGACCTCACAGGGGTTTCCCCTTTGGTTGGTTTACGCGAAAACGGTTTTGTAGCTGGTCAAGCGGCAAGAAAGGCAGAATCAAAGAAAGTGGATAAACATGCTAAAGCTTGCGCAGAGAACCAGCACGTTTTTGTTCCCTTTGCCTTTGATACATTTGGCTCCCTAGCGCCAGAAGCTATCAACTTTTTGACCAGGGTCCAACGTGTCATAGACAATTATTGCTCAACCCCGGGGAGGCAAGGATTTGTTTTTGGAAGGTTAGGATTTGCTATTCAGAAAGGGGTGGCGGCGCAGCTTGTTGCCCGTCTACCTTCTATTTTGATGTAACTTGACAAAACATTATTAATGAAACACTCCATCGTTAAAGTCAAAAAAAAAAAAAAAAAAAAAAAAAAAAAAAAAAAAAAAAGTGAAAGTGAAAAGAGGGAGAAAAGATGCTATATCTTCTGAATTGTTGAATGAACCCTTTCGTTTCATGTATTGTTCTTGTTCCCCAAATTATGTCACTTCTAGGTCTACTTTTCAGAAAGCTGCTTTTATACATAGAAATAAATATTTTTCATTTTTTATTTATAATAAACATTCCAAAAATAAGATCATACAAGCAGTTGAGATTACATGACATAAAATTAGGGTTTCATCAATTCCAATAAGATATACATTATCATGACAACTGTTTTGAACTTTAATTCTCATTTCTTTATTCTTCATATAACTATATAGGATTATATATTTTGAAAGTTGTACGTGTGTAATACTTGACATAGGTTTATTGTATCAAGACATATAGAACACCCCAAAAACAAGATAATATCTCTTAAATTATCATAATTATAGCCTTAAATTCCAAAATTAGTAAGCTCATAATTAATACATTATAGTTAAATATTAGCTTTACTCTTGTAAACTGTTGATTATTAAACATATGTAATAATACATTTTTATTAATTAAGTGTAGAATATATAAATTGTTTAAAATTTA
>CM046037.1:17030520-17054676 GCA_025215565.1 Flaveria ramosissima
AATCAAACACCAAACGCATCACATACAACCACACCCAAATGGGTCAAACAAAACACACATACAAAAACGGGGTTTCTATGCTTCCAAGCCCCAAAATCGTTTGAAAACAAGTGAATGAGGGGTCCTAGAACTCACACAAATGATCACAACAAGAATGGCATCGATTGGACTAGCTACCCAACAATTTTGCTCACTCGAACCAACCCGAACCAACTTTTCTTCCTCTTTTCTCCCTTTCTCTCTTCTCCTCTTTTGTTTGGCTAAAAATGAGTGTGGGGAGAGGGTTATGGCTGCCCTCCCCCTTTAAATACCACCACACTCGACTTTCTCTCGGTGGCGAGTTTGGTCCCTCGACTTTGGACTTTATTTCTTATTCTTCACTCGTCGGCTTCAAAATAAATAAATAACCGGGTGTTACAAGTCCACCCCCTTAAGTAGGTTTCGTCGCCGAAACCTGTTATTCTTCGAAAAAATGTGGGTAATGCTGCCTCATCTCTTCTTCAGTCTCCCACGTCGACTCAGATCCTTTCCTGTGCTTCCACTATACACACACAAGAGGAACCGTTTTATTCCTCAACCTCTTCTCCTTTCGATCGATGATTGCCACTGGTTGCTCCACATAATTGAGCCGTTCGTCGACTTTGATATCTTTTAGTAGAACAATCATATCTTCGTGTGCCAAGCACTTCCTTAGATGAGATACATGGAATGTCGGGTGAATTCCACTTAACTCATCCGGTAACTCCAGTCTATAGGCCACCTCTCCCACTCGAGCAATGATTCGGAAAAGGCCTATGTACCACGGGCTCAACTTGCCCCGCTTTCGAAAACGGATGATACCCTTCCAAGGTGAGACCTTCAACATAACCCGGTCACCCACCTGGAACTCAATCAGTCTGCGTCGTTTATCAGCATACGACTTCTGTCTATCTTTGGCTGCCTTCATGAAGGCTTTGATCTTTTCAAGCTTCTCAGTCATAGCCTCGATCAACTCGACGCTCCCTAACTCTTTCTGACCAATATCACCCCAATAAACGGGTGTACTGCATCTCCTACCGTATAGCATCCATATGGGGGCATACCAATGCTGGCATGATAACTGTTGTTGTATGAGAATTCAGCTTACGGTAGGTGGTCATCCCAGCTTCCTCCAAAATCGATAACACATGCCCGAAGCATGTCCTCCAATGTCTGAATGGTCCTTTCTGACTGACCATCAGTCTGGGGATGATAAGCTGTGCTAATATGTAACCTTGTCCCCATAGCGTCGTGGAACTTCTTCCAGAATTTAGATGTAAACTGGGTGTCACGATCAGACACAATAGACACCGGCACACCATGACGAGTTACAATTTCCTTAATGAACAGATCAGCCAACCTCTCAGATGAATATGTCTCGCGGATCGGTAGAAAGTGAGCACTCTTCGTCAGACGATCAACTATCACCCATATGGCATCATACCCCTTTGGGGTATGCGGTAGCTTCGTAATGAAATCCATGGGGATATGCTCCCACTTCCATTCCGGTATATCTAAAGGTTGGATCTTTCCATACGACTTCTGATGCTCGGCGTTCACCTGTAGACAAGTGAGGCATTTACTCACATACTCTACCACATCACGCTTCATCCCCGGCCACCAATAATCTTTCTTCATGTCCTGGTACATTTTTGTAGCACCGGGATGAATAGAGTATCGCGTCTTGTGAGCTTTGTCCATGATCTTCACGCGTAGATCCCCGAAACGAGGGATCCACACACGACCAAATCGGGTTCTAACACCGAGCGTGTTTTCACCTAATTCCGCGACCAGACCTCTCATTCTTTCAGAGTTAAGACGATCCTCTTTCAATGCCTCATCTTGAAACTCTTTGACTTGCTTCATCACATCGGAGGTCATGATCAGCTGATAAGCTTTCACCCGAATCGGCTCGGGTCTCTCCTTTCGGCTAAGGGCATCCGCCACCACGTTGGCTTTGCCCGGATGGTAATGGATCTCGCAATCGTAATCCTTTATAAGCTCCAACCATCGTCTCTGCCTCATGTTCAGGTCCTTCTGCTCAAAGAAGTACTTCAAGCTCTTGTGGTCAGTGAAGATGGTGCACTTCGTCCCGTAAAGATAGTGCCTCCAAATCTTCAATGTGAAGACCACGACGGCTAGCTCCAAATCATGAGTAGGATAGTTGACCTCATGAACCTTCAACTGTCGGGATGCATAGGCTATAACATTTCCTCTCTGCATTAACACATACCCCAACCCCGAGTAGGAAGCATCAGAATAGACCACCAGATCTTCGCTTCCATCGGGTAATGATAGAACAGGAGCTTGAGTCAACCTCGCCTTCAGTTCCTCGAACGCCTTCTCTTGAGCTTGACCCCATACGAATTTTACATCTTTTCGGGTCAACTTAATTAGTGGAGAAGCGATCTTAGAGAAATCTTGAATGAATCTCCGGTAATAACCGGCCAAACCCAAGAAGCTACGAATCTCGGATGGCGTCTTTGGTGACTTCCATTGCATAACCGTCTCCACCTTTGCCAAGTCCACCATAATCCCGTCAGGATTCACCACATGACCCAAGAACTGAACCTCGCGCAACCTGAACGCGCACTTGGAGAACTTGGCGTACAACTTCTCCCTTCTCAACGTCTCTAGAACTTCCCGAATGTGACCAGCATGCTCTGTCTCGCTCCTCGAGTAAATCAGGATATCATCAATAAACACGATCACTGATTTATCCAACATCGGCTGACACACTCGATTCATCAGATCCATAAAAGCAGCCGGCGCATTGGTCAAACCAAAAGACATGAGAAGGAACTCATAGTCACCATATCGCGTGCGAAAAGCTGTTTTAGGGATATCTTGCTCCTTCACCTTAAACTGATGGTAGCCCGATCGAAGATCTATCCTTGAAAACCAACTGGCACCTTGAAGCTGATCAAACAAATAATCGATTCTCGGTAAGGGGTATCGGTTCTTTATCGTCAACTTGTTCAGCTCACGGTAGTCAATACACATCCTCATACTACCGTCTTTCTTCTTCACAAACAGGACCGGAGCACCCCAAGGAGAGATACTCGGTCTAATAAACCCCTTATCAAGCAACTCTTGTAACTGCTCCATCAACTATTTCATCTCCGTTGGAGCCAGCCGATACGGTGCTTTGGCAACAGGTTGGGCACCCGGTACCAGATCAATCTGAAACTCGACCTCTCGGTCAGGTGGCACTCCTGATAAGTCTTCTAGGAACACGTCTGGAAAGTCACACACAACCAGTACATTGGCTAGTTGTGGTGTTGGCGTATCTACATCCTTTACATAGGCCAAGTAGGCACTACATCCACGCCTCATACACTTTCCCGCCACCGCCATTGAAATTACTTTCGGAATTGCCGTGACCCGATCACCATAAACCGTCACCGAACTCCCGTCAGGCGCTGACAGCTGAATCATCTTCTTGCGACACACAATGTTCGCCTCGTAGTCCGCTAACCAATCCATCCCAAGTACCAAATCGAAACCACCTAAGGTCATCACAAACGGTCTAACAGGAAACTTATGACCCTCTAGCTCCACATCACAGTTCTCTATCATCTCAGAAATCTTGATAGACTTACCTATAGCAGTTTCTACATCAAAGGGCGCTTCAACACGTCTACTACTAACAGACAACTTAGCACAGAAAGCAGCAAAAATAAAATTTTACTAGCACCAGAATCAAATAACACAGAAGCTAAAGTTTGGTTCACTAGAAACGTACCGGACACAACGTAAGGGTCCGTCCTAGCCTCCACCTGTGTCATGGTGAATGCCCTGGCGCTCGCCCTCGCTCCTTTACCCCCGGTCTTCTTCACCCCGGAACCCTCAGCCCTCGGCTTCTTACAATCCTTACTTATGTGACCCTTTTCACCACAGTTGTAACACCTGCCCGCACGACAATCCCTTGCCATATGCCCTACCTTCCCGCACTTGAAGCACACATTCAAACCCAGCCTACATTCTCCCGCATGATCCTTTCCACACTTGCCACACCTCTTCGATCCCGCTCCCGATGTGGCCACACGGCGGTCATCCACCCGTGCCTTTTTGTTACCCATCGAGGCATCACCCCGACCAAACCTTTTTCCATTCCCATTCCGATCACCACCACCCCTCTTGTTCGCTTCAGTCACCACCACCTCTCGCTCCTCATAAAGTCTCCCTGCCAAATCAACCGCCGACCTGAACGTGCCTGGCCGGGCGGCGATCATATGCCTGCGAACATCCACCGGCAAACCCTGAACGTACCTCTTGATCTTTCGAGACAGAGGCGTCACCAGATCCGGCACCAACCGTGCCATTTCGTTGAATCTGGTGGTGTACTGCTGGTGTGTCATGGTCCCCGCCTCCAGTTGCAGGAACTCTCTCTCGATCTTATCCATCTCCCTCTAAGGACAGAACTCCTCGATCACCATCTTCTTCAACTCCTCCCACCTCATCCTTCCTATCGCCCGGTTACCCTCGACTTGGACAATGTTATCCCACCAGCACAGAGGCGAGTCCACAAATGAATGAGTGGCAAACTTCACCTTCTGATCTTCCCGGCACTCGCTGATGTCGAGAACAGCCTCCATTTCCCTCACCCACCGGTGAGCAGCAGCAGTAGTACCGTTTCCATCGAAAGTAGGGGGCTTGCATCTCATAAACGCCCCGTAGTTACAGCCTCGTGCCACCTCTTGCATAGGCTTATCTTCCTCCTCTTCTTTATTATCAGAGAAGATTGTTTCAGGCTCCAGTTGCTCTCGTCCTCCCGAAGACCTGTTTCTCTCCTTCCTTTCTTCTTCTTTCACGGCCTTGATGACTTCGGTCACCAAAGACGGTAAGATTGTCTGCATGACCTGATGTACTTCTTCAACAACAGCCTCCTTTACCGAGGCCGTCAAGTTTGCACTCTCATCCCTAGCCTCTGGATGAGGGGTCTCAGGTTCTTCAGGAACCACCTTTTCAACTCTAGGCCTTCCTTTTTTGGGTCGCGGTTCAGCATCAGGCCCACCACGGCCTCCACCCCTAGAAGCTTTAGAAGATCTACCACCGGCCATTCTCTATCACACTGAAAGATTCAAACACCAACACGGTCATTCAAGGAAGTAGCTCAGTTTATGTCAACTATAGTAAGTCCCTAATTACAGTGTCCAGTTGTAATTAGCCACTTACTTTACTCTTCATACCCCAAGCATTACCTATCATGACTACATCAGTATCTAAATCTACATACAACATATAAACCACATAACATGCGCACATAATGTCGGTTATCATTAAGAAAATACTTGATGGCACGCAGCTACTCAGATTGGCATCCCATTCCCTTTCCGTCCCATTTTCAATTTAAGTTAAGGTTTATTTGAAAATTTACCCATTTCACTTAAACTTTGGCTCTGATACCAACTTGTAAGGCCCCGTTCCCAGGACGCCTACAGTTGGTCATTCATCACACCTAAAACAATTAATTACATTTAACTTTCATAAAATATTGCAGCGGAATTATCAAAATAGACATCTCATTTTATTATAAAAGCTTTTGCCAACTAATACATCATTAATCAGTTACAAAATATATTATTTCATTACATCACAAAAGCCTTATATAAATGGATGCCATCAAAAAACGCTGAGTAGCCTCGCAGCGCCATCCTCAGCAACATTACCTGCCAACTGGAAACACATAAAAGTCAGCGTTGCTGAGTGAGTTCTAGTTTTATAGTAAAATATACTTTACTTTCATTAAAACCGTTCGTTACTTTTGCATGATCACACATCATACGTACACCTAGATAATATCATTATTATCGTCTTCATTCGTTCATTCATTTTTACATCTTTACTTGCGCATTTGATATCTTCCGTACCAATACCATGTGCTACACCCCAATCTATATGGTTACTGGGCCGAAGTCTATAAATGGACAGCTGAGCATATGCCGCAGTACCGGGGTAAGCGGTAGAGGTTCTATACAAATGGTCGGTCACAAAGACGGACCCCAATGTGCATCCTCCCGGGGTAGCGAACCCGCACACCGTTGGGCTAACACCTTATAATTGGCGTGTCCCGTTATCAAATGCTTGTAAAACTTTCATTACTTTAGTTCATTAATACATGCATTCAATTCATGTTCCCCTTTTTATCATCTTTCACTTTACATTACATAATACTTTCAATTCATTCATTAGCATAACACGTAAAGCCACAAGAAAGATAAACATTCATCATAATCAGGAACATCAGGCATACATAACATACATCATACATAAATATGCAACACCATCATCATCATCATGCCCAACCTACTCTCTAAGGCCTCAACAGTCATATTACATGAACTTACGGGAATTTCCATGTCAAAACCTACATCTACACTTTCCCCCGAAAGTCAGTAATTAAACTACACTTTTTCCCCGGGCCCAACAGCCCTATTTGGGCGTATGGACACCCTTCAGTCGCATGGCCTCCAGGCGACTGAACATCATGCGATTGGACTCATGCGGATGGACATCTATGCGAATGGACACCCAGTCGTGCGTATGGACCTCATGCGGATGGAACTAATGCGAATGAACACCTATGCGACTGACCTCATGCGAATGGACTCAATGCGAATGAGTTCCATGCGGTTGGAACTAATGCGACTAAGCACCTATGCGACTGGACCCTCAGTCGTATGACTCCCCATGCGACTGGACCCCCAATCGTACGAATGAAACCTTAGTCGTGCGAATGAACCCTCAATCGTGCGAATGAACCCCAATCGTGCGAATGAACCCAATCGTGCGAATGAACCTCAATCGCCCCTCAGTCGGCCGTATGGCCTTCAGTCGGTCGCCTAGCCCTAGCTGATGCAGAAAGGAGTTCATCCCGAACCCAATCTGCCATTTTCGGCCTCCAAGCTCATCCAAACCCATTCTAAGCCTAAATCAACCATCCTAAACCTTAGGAATGCATACTACAACACCATACAAGCACACACAAGCCCTGAATCAAACACCAAACGCATCACACACAACCACACCCAAATGGGTCAAACAAACACACATACAAAAACAGGTTTTCTATGCTTTCCAGCCCCAAAATCGTTTGAAAACAAGTAAATGAGGGGTCCTAGAACTCACACAAACGATCACAACAAGAAGGGCTTCAATTGGACTAGCTACCCAACGATTTTGCTCACTCGAACCAACCCGAACCAACTTTTCTTCCTTTTTTCTCCCTTTCTCTCTTCTCCTCTTTTGTTTGGCTGAAAATGAATGTGGGGAGAGGGTTATGGCTGCCCTCCCCCTTTAAATACCACCACACTCGACTTTCTCTCGATGGCGAGTTTGGTCCCTCGACTTTAGACTTTATTTCTTTTTCTTCACTCGTCGGCTTAAAAATAAATAAATAACCGGGTGTTACAATATATATATATATACATATATACATAGATACATACATATATAGATATATATAGATAGAGATATATAGATATAGTATATACATATATACATATATACATATATATATACATATATACATATATACATATATACATACATATATATATACATATATACATATATACATATATATATATATATATATATATATATATATATATATATATATATATATATATATATATATATATATATATATATATATATATGTGTGTGTGTGTGTGTGTGTGTGTGTGTGTGACTCATTTACTATACAAAGCTAGTGTGAAAATCGAGTGAAGTGAGCGAAGCAATCTGGGCCGTCTATTTTATAATCGAGTGAAGGGGTAACAAATTAATTTCAGTACTCTAATGTGATTATAAAACGACAAACAAAAAATCTTACATAACAATATATGAAATCACACAAGTTATATCCCTTATTATGGAAATTTTTATACTACTAGATAAAGCAAAAACCTGGGACATAAGTGTAATTTTATAAAAAAAGTTAAAACATCTAATACAACTTTTTAATAATTAGGAGTGTTTTATATAATAATTCATATTATGTCCCTTATTTAATAGATTATTTTAAATAATACATTAATTAATGTATATTATTAATATATTATTTAATAATGTGAGATTATTTAACTCACTACATTATATATTATATCATTTATAGTACTTTAAATTAACATTTCAATTTTATTAATAAAATTTATCTTATTTGAAAACTTAACTATGTAATTAATAAATTCTTTTATAATAATGATGACAATAATAATATATATTTATATTATATATACTATTTTATAAAACAATTGATGAGCACAGACTTGTAGTTTTACTCAAATATCAAGACACATAATATAACTTTTTAAACATAAGATATAACTGCTATATAAAATATTTCTTAACTTGCTCATATTTAATAAACTTCTCTCGATTCATTCATTATTTAATAAGTATTTATTTTAAGTATTATATTATTTATAATATTTTAAATTAATATTAAAATATATAATTTATTATATATATTTTTATAACTTAATACTATTTTATTTAAATAGTATTTTATTTAAACACCAACATTTACATAGTTATAGGAATACAATACCCAAAATATATCAACGTTTACGACAGGTCAGAAAATAAGTTCGATAACACCCGTCACATCATTATATATAACAAACGGAAAAAAATTCTGAGTAGTGGAGGTATAGGTTTTTCTCAATGTTAACACAATAATTTTGTTTTTCTCCACTAATACAAAATCAACTTTGTTTTGTACAATTTTACACTTAAACATTTAAGAATTTTTTTAAAACTAACCCCAACACTTTCTCTCTTTTTTTTGTCAAATTGATACCTACTCATTTGTCTTTCATAAAAATTTATATTTAAGCCTTTGAGTTATGTTAAATTTACATTTAATCACTTGAATATTTTTTAAATTTTATACTTAATCATTCAGATTATGTCAAATTCACATTAATCACCTGAACCCTTTTTAGATTTACTTTTAGTGTTCGAGTTATGTCAAAAAAAAATTTAATCAGTTTATAATAGAGCTCGTTAATTATAATAAAGTTATCATTACGCATCCGCTAAGTTTCTTCTTTGTTTCGAGGCATTAATATCTTTTTTCTATTGCACTTTTTATCAGTGTTTCGACGTAATCTTTTTCGGGTGATTAGTACTAACATATATATAACCAGAATTAAATCTTTTAACTTTTATAACTATTGCTGCATAGCGTAGGTCACACCCACCACAAGCTTCAAATATTTTATGTAAATCATTCAAAACTAGTTATAAACTATTCAAAAATAATTCTAAGCCTAACCATTAAAGGGTTAAATTGAAAATAACAGAAGTTACATATTTAGCACACAAGGTTCTAAATGTATTACGCAAGCCATTCATAACTAGTCGAAAGTCATTCAAAGCTAGTTATAAACTATGAAACTAGATCTAAGCCATTCAAGGTTCTTAATAAATTGCGTAAGGTTCTTATAAGCCATATAATGTTCTTAATAAATTATGCAAGTTACTATATTAAAAAAAAGATTCTTTAAAACCTTCAACTTTCACCCGACACAGTAGTTGTAATATCACACAAAAAGGAACGAAAAGAAGTTGGGAGACGGAAATATCTTTCCATGTAACACAAAAGCCACATGATAGCCTCATGTTGCTTCGCACACTTCGCAAGTTTTCTTCACTTTGTATCATAAACTTTCTCTCTTTATATATGTATATGTGTGTGTACATATGTAATATATATATAATTCTAACAAGAAGTTTGTTGTATTGTTTGATGTAACATTTCTTATATCTTTGAAGATCGAATGATATATGAAACCGATATCTTCAATCTCGTCATGCGGGTTAAGTCTTATGATGGGTTAGGTCGATCTTGTGATCAAACTTGGATGTGACCATTGGCTTTTATGAGGAGAAAAAGGAAGTTGGTGAGAAGGGGACAATTAAATGCATGAATGATAGAATTATTACTTTTCCATTCAGAAAAGAGTATTTATTATTTCAAATGTTGAACAACATTTATTCCTTAGTGAAACTTGTTTTAGGTCATGTTTTAGATCAAGGGTTTGTTCACTTATGAAAGATTAATGTAAATTATTTATGATTTAGATCAGGTGTCCTATGATAATTCTAATAACATTGAACTGATAACAAAAGTTATGTATTATTATCAATAAATATGTTTATTGTAGCAATGAGGAGTGACTTCACACATACCTTGTTTTACGACACAATTACGTTATGTTAATTTTTAACCAGTCGGATAATATCTTAAACTTTTGCATGTTCTCGTTTGAACATGTTATTGTTGGAATATTAAACATTTACACTATCTGAGAACTCTTTTACTATTGACATATGTAGCCACATGTTATCGTATGTGTAGAACGTTTGTGATATATGAATTGTTAAAATAACATTTGTGATATATGAATTGTTGATAACTGTTGTCAAATCTCAAGGAAGAAAATAGTAATTTACTTTTTTCTAAACCTTACTTGCTTGGGATGACGACTGGCCCATCATATATATACTAAAGCAACAGAGCAAATTCATTGATCAGTACATAGTTGGGTCGATTTCATCTGCGTAGAACAAATTCACTATTTTTGTGGTCGGGTCGATCTCACTTTCATCTGCATACAGAGCATAAAAAACAGGTAACTTTTATTATAGTTACAGTAACTTTTATTGCAAAAAAAAAACAGGTATACTAATTCTTTACTTTTTATATCAAAATATAAATATTAAACTAAGTTAAACATTGAAAGGCGCTATTAAAACGGCACCAAGCTTCAGTGTATTTTCATTTACAGTAGTATAGTTTATGGCATATCAGCTTCCATTTAATGTATTTAATTAAAAGAAAATACGATATTTTAAATTTAAATTTTAAAAGAAAAAACTTGTCTTGTAGCAAGATTTTGAATATATAATGTCATGCCATAGTTGTATGATAAGATTACTCACTTTCAAATACAAAAATGATTGTTTACAGACACGTACAAACCCTCATAAATGTCTATATTCTAAATGGCAACGACATAGCATTTATTGATATGCATGAATAAAAGATTAAAAACAAGGTTGTATATAAACGCCCCATATTATAAATCGACACCTTCACATATATACGTCGTTTATGGCACAATACGCAACATATAGAAAGAAAATACTAAAAACGAGAAAAATTCAAGGGGGAGTGTCAGAGGGTTATACGCCTCATATAGCCCTATACAATGCGTATAACAAATTTTGACACTAACTATGATGAAAAAATCGGGATGTTATCAGAGGAGTTATATGCCTTGTATATGGCTATACGACCCACCTATACGACGCGTATGTTGTCATACGACCCCTATAGAAATCTGGAGAGTTAATTTATAATTTTAGGGTGTTCAAATATCACAACCCTAAAAATATTCTCTAGCCGAAGGTTGAAATTAATTAAATAATAATATACACCTATCTGGGACAATATATTTTGTAGTTTTTATTTCAGTACATGCAAGAAACATGGTGTTTGGAATTATGTGTTATTAAGACTTATGTTTTGTAGTTCCAAATTTTAAACCAAATTAAATATGCGTGTCATTTAACAGGTGGTCTGTTGATGCCAAATTCAAAAACTTTATGTTGTTATGTACCATTAAAAAGAGATAAAAAAAAGTCAAATTTCAAAATGATGAGCAGAAACAACTCATACATGGATGTGCGATGAAAAAGGGAACGAAATCAAATACACACCTTTTCTTACACTAATCTCGATTATTTACGCACTCGTTCTACTAAACAAATGCGTATCACCGATGTTCTAATCCATCGGAAATCCGTAAGGCATGACTCATGAGTAATATAATTTCAATGGTTTACCAAACGATTTACCGATAGAACTTTCGTGATAGAATTACCATGAGTTTCAAAAAATATTACAAGAATATTTCTTTCAGACGGATCTAAAAAGTTTTAAATTACTCCTTTTACCGATGGGGTGGATTTCAGGAAAGTATTTAAAGTTGTCACTAAAGATTTTACATAATTAGTAAAGATCGTTTAGGAACCAAAAATAGAACACGTACAAAAGAAAACAGAAAAATCCTAAATATCAAATAAGGACCAAATCACGAAACAAATAACAATATTCAGCAAATTTCAAAATAGTTGAAAACTAGTATTAAGTCACTTGCATTGCAGCAGGGAGCGTAAAACCATGTCAAATAACAACAATTTCACAACATTATCAGCGACCACCATCACTGAAAAAACTCATTTAAAAAAAATAAAAATAGGAAAAATAAAACCAAAAGGAAAAATAGACGTAAAAACGTTGAACAATACACGTGAATATAAAACATTAAAAAAATCGATTAAAGAATCGAGCTTTGTGAAGGGGCCGTTAAACGGGAAAAATTAGGCTTAAAAACGTTAAACCAAACACCTACGTTGTGGTGTGATAACTCGTAAAATTTGAACCGAAATATAAAATGAAAAATTTGTAAAAGATAAAAGATATAATGTATAGGGAATCAAAGTTAAAAGTAAAAAATTTAAAGGGTTAAGTTGTAAAAGATGTAAAAATATTGGTGTTAAAAGTAAGAAAATTAAAATTAAAAAGAAATTAGATACAACTCACTAAGCTTAAATATGACTTATAATACACAAAACAACTTGGTAATTAGTATTATACATAATATACGATTAAATTTCTTACCCACAACCACTGTTTTTGAGGTGCTAATATAACAATAATCGGATAGGATAATACTCTAACATTCTCAATATGTTAATGCTATTTTGTTAATGTGACAATAATCATATAGCATTAAGTCACATATTGAGAATGTTAGACTATTATTCTATCCGATTATTGTCACATTAGCACCTCAAGAACAGAGGCAATTTTATAGTCAATTTTTTTTTATCTTCAATGGTGTATAGTGACGGATTAAGGCATCTATGATTTAGCTTAAACTAGTATTAAGCCCCCGCGTTGCGATAGGGGGTGTAAAATCATGTCAAGTAGCAAAAATGTCATACTATCGTTAGCAACCACCAATACCCGAAAAACTCGTATTAAAAAAGAAATAAAAACAAAAAATATAAAACCGAACGGAAAAGTAGACGTAAAAACGTTAAACCACACACGTGAAACGTAAAACATTAAAAAATAACTATGTTGATCTAGTACTCGCACTTTGTGACATGCTGTTAAAGGGAAAAAATAAGCGTAAACCTAAAATCACACGCACACGTTGTAGTGTGTTAACTCGTAAAATTTAGGCCGAAACATAAAACAAAAAACTTGTAAAAATATGAAAAGTATAAGGGTAAAGTGGAAAGTAAAATTTATAGGGGGTTAAATTGTAAATAATGTAAAAGTATTGGGGCTAAAAGTAAAAAAAATAAAGATTAAACAAACCCAAAAGTGGGTACAACCATCTAAGCTTAAGGTACAAACCTTAATGCACACAAAACTTGGTAATTAGTATATTATAAATAATCATGCTACTCTAATAAAATGGCAAGGAAACATGTGATAGCATTACATTCTTCCTCGAAATAATTTTCGTGATTCTCTCTTTTATTAAATATTTACATTAGTTACTAATAATATTTAGTGTAAATATTTTAATCCTTAAGATTTGGTCAAAATAACCATTTTATTCCAAAAGTTTAAAATGACTTTTTTAGTCAAATAATTTTATATTTGTAATAATTTTCATCCAGTTCGTTAACATCGTCAGTGTTATTTCGTTAAGTTCATGTAAAAAGATTATAGTGCCTCTGTAGCATAAGATTAAAAAAACTATTATCATCCATCAACGCCATAAACCACCATCAAAATTAATGGCCACCCATGAAAAACCCCAAATTGCCATACTAAATTTAAAGGTGGGAACACGATCAACAAGATTTTACACAAACCCTAAACTAAAAATCGATACAATCAGCCATCATTGTCCCTCATCATTGTAAGGGTTTTAACCACGCCGTTTCAAGATCTAAAGGAGATGGCGTTTAAGACAACGAGAGACATTTAGGCTTTGTTTGTATTTTGAGGTTAATTGTTCATAGGATTTGTGGGGAATAGAGTGTGTAAAAGAAATGTGCTACATTTTTTAAAGAAAAATGAAATTAGATTAAATGGTTAATAGTCCAAAATACCCTTTAACTTTATTGTCTAGGAATATATATATATATATACACTAGGCTAAAGACCCGTATAACACACGGGTTCAATCCAAAAATATTATTTTGTTTAAAAAGCTTCGTAAGTTATAATGTAGTTAATAATACTTTGTATATCGACTTTTATGTAAAATTTTTAACATTAACTACATCTAATATTAGTAGGTTTTATTTATTAATATTTATACGTTTAAATAATGTATAATATAGAATGAAATAAACTTATAGATAATAACTTTAAGTAACAAACAAATTAAATTGAACATGAAAAACAATATTTCAAATTCATAAACATTCGAAATTTTGTTTGTATACAACATTTGATGTTTTGCTGGTGATTTTTCTATCATTATCTAATATTAATACTTTTTATCTCTGTCTGCTTTTAACTCGAGATAATACAATATAGATCTGACCATGATTCGTGTTTAAAAACAAACCAACTTTGAATAGCGATTGTCCTTGGCTCTTGTTTATTGTCTTTGCAAAATACACTACTAACATGAACCGTCTTCTTTGACATTTAAAAGAAATTATTTTGTTTGAAGGTGTCAAAGTCAATGTGATTTTTAATATTACTTCCAGACATCAAAACAATTTGCACACATATCAAACGAATTCCAATCAAACATATTAATAATATGGCAGTACACATAAAAAGAAATAAAGAAGTTTAAAAAGTAGAAACATGTAATATCTCTTCACAGATGGATTGCTGAAATCTATTACCTTTAAATCAAAAACTGAAAGTAAACACAATTGTACACAATGATAGGTTAAATTATAATTGCAGAGGATGAAAGCTTAAATATAACAAAAAAAATACATTTTGTTGAAGAAAACTTGATGAAACCGAAGCCAAAATGAGAACGTTGATGAAGTCTTTCAAATGTGATATTATTAGACTTTATAAAGACAAATCGCGAGGGTCGTAAAACTGAGATGGTTGAGAAATATTTTAAAATCGTGAATGATTTCATTTCCAAAAAAAAAGATACCCATGAATTCCTTCAAATTGAAGAGGAGTCGATGAAAAAATCTCGTAACTTTTGTCAAGATTCGAATATAAACCGAGTATTTAATAGAAACACACAATCAAGGAATCGATTTTATACATAAAAAAATTCATAAATGATTTTTACAGTTTTTGTTAACGAATTATTTGAAAAAAAAAAAATATCGGGTATGATTTAATTTCTAAAAAAAGATGTGCTCTAATTTAGGGTTAAATTTCTAAATTTTCTCTAAATATCTCCTGTATCAGAAGTTGACTTTTAGTCAAATGAACCTAGACTAACACTAAGAACAGATACATATTTAGGCGGGAATTAAAAAATAGAGGCTTAAAAGAATGGCACGTGGCACTAAAGTTATTGTTTTATTAATAAGTATAGATTTGATGTTCTGTTTGTAATTTTACTATCATTGTCTAATATTGATAATTTTAAGAGAAAATTGCCAAAATAGTCCCTATGGTTTGATCATATTGCAAGTTTGGTCCTCAAATTTTAAAAATTACAAATTTAGTCCAAACATTTGAAAGTTTGTTGCACATTTAGTCCCCACCTTAGTGTTTGTTACTTTTTAACGATTTGAGGACTAAATATGCAATATGGTCAAACTATCAATTGCGCAATTTTCTCAAAAAATTAAAAAAAACTAAAAAAACATATAAAAATTAAAAAAATAAAATTTAAAATATTCAAATAAACATTAATAAAGAAATTCAATAATCGTTAAAAAATAGGATAAATGTTAAAAAATTAAACCAAATTTAAAAGGTAAATAAAAGTAATAATAAAATGCATATAAAAATAGAAAAATAGAAAAATAGAAAATGAGAAGTATGCTTAAATATATTTTATTATAACTATTTTGATGAAGTTTATATGTCATGTTTAAATCGAATAATACAAAAACCTTATGAAAGTATAAATCCAAAAAACAAAATATAAAATCAAGCCTTTTTTATTTTTTAACTTTAATATGATTTTTTAATATTTATTTTGAATTTTATGAATATTTATTTGATTGTATTTTTAATTTTATTTGGTTTTTATTTAATTTTTTACTTTAATCACATACTTCTTTTTCAATACTTCTCGCTTTCTCTTTTCATATACGCTTTATTTTTACTTTTAATATAGTTTTGAATTTGATTTGATTTTTTAACCTTTATTTTATTTTTTGAAAAATTATTGATGTTTTTTGAATTTCTTTTAAAAAAAATTTGATTTTCAATTTTTTTATAATTCTTTAAGCAAATTGCACAATTAGTCCCTATAATTTGATCATATTGCATATTTAGTCCCTAGATCGTTAAAAACTAACAGACACTAACGGTGAGGACTAAATTTGCATCGAACTTCCAAATGTTTGGACTAAATTTGTAATTTTAAAATATGGGGACCAAACTTGCAATAGGCAAACCACATGGACTATTTTTGCAATCTTCACTAATTTTAATTCATGTTTACTTGTAACTCGAGATATGTAAAATAGAGCTTGAATCGGCATCAGAAACCAAACATGCAATGATTACACAAAAGTTTGGACTATTTTTGTGATTGTTAATACTCTTTCATCATTATTTTTTAACGTCTATTTATAAAATACTTGTTCTTATATAGAAAAGATCTTTTTATGAAACTAAATGGTTTATGTATTTTTTTTAAAAATAAAGATATATATTAGATAATTATTTTAAACATAAACTAATATATAGTAATATTCATTTATATAAGTATATACATAAAAGATAAAAATAAACATCATATACATACAACGTTAGTTTCGCATTGCGAGCCGGCTCGATCTCGAAATATGAAGCTCGAGCTCAAAACCATTTATTAAATGAGTCGTAAAATGAGTTCGAGCTTGTTTAAGCTAAGCTTAATTAGAGTTTTTAGCGAGTCGGTCTCGAGTGGCTCACCAAACGGCGTGACTCGATTGTCCCCTAATTGTTGCTAGAAGTATATTAGCAACATACATGCCATCGGTAATTGAGAATTACATTTATAATTCGTAAAATAAAATAAAAATAAACCATTAACTTTTTTTTTGTTTCGTCATGATGTTTATACAAAAATTTTTTAAAGAATGCATTTAAAAAAAATAGTTTTTCTTATTATATCTTTTAAGCTACATAAAAGCATTTTTAAAAAATACATATTTTTAAAAAGAATTAAAAAACAAATGTGCCTACTTTTATGTGAAATTATAACGAAATTATAGTGAAAAAAAATCAACTTTTCTATGTAAAAATACAATTTAAAATTAAGTCTGAGTGAATTAAAATAAACCAAAATATATCAGAAAAACTTTATGTTATTAATACGACATATGAATCAAATGGTTTTACAATTTTATTAACTTTTGTACTTGACTATTTTTAAATAATATTATTTTAAATGAAATAAATTTAATAAATAACATTATATTGAGGGAAAAAAAGCACTTACTTAAACAACTATGGTTAATATATATTCTATATACACTATTTAAGGAAATAAAACGGACGGGGGAAGGAGAGGAATAGTTAAGGGGATTCAAAGGAAGGAAGAGAAGAATAAGGAGAGGAGACAGGTGAGAGCGAGGAGAAAGGAAAGAAAAAGGAAATGAAGGAAGGCGGAAGAAAAGGACACGGGGCACGAAAGAGAGGGGGGAGGAATAGAGAGATAGAGAGGGAGATAGAGAGAGAGAGAGAGAGAGAGAGAGAGAGAGAGGGAGAGAGAGGGGAGAGAGAGGTGGGACAGCAAAGGCGAGAAATTCGGGGGAAAGAGAGAGAGATATAAATAAGATAGATAGAGATAGAGAGAGGGAGATATATATATATAGATATAGAGAGATAGATATATTATATATATATATATATATATATATATATATATATATATATATATATATATATATATATATATATATAGTGTTGTGTGTGTGTGTGTGTGTGTGTGTGTTTAATGTTTGCATTATATTATTATATCGTATTGTGTAACTCTTTTATGTGAATCTATGTCTTAACTAAGTAGATGTCCAAATTACAAAGAATTTGATGTATAACATGTATAACTAGGTTATGAAGAAAATTTTACACACATGTTACAAATCATTTAATTAAATTTGTGTTAGGTATGGTGTTCAATTTCATTGAGCATGTCTTTGCTTTTACCAAAAGTATGCTATTTTTAATGGTTTGTCAGTTAGAAAGAACACTGGATCCAAACATGATAGTGTTATTAATTGAAGTACATTATTTGTACTATATATTCAACCTTTGTTAAGTTTTTTTGTTAACTTCAAGACAACAATGGAGGCTTAAAGGTATAAACGTAAAATAACTATCATAAAGCATCTACATTACAACTAGAGTATGTCGTACACATTCAAGTTTTCTTGGATCAACAGTTGGATAAAGATGATGTCTTTAACAATTGTGTGTTTGTGAGCATTAAGACAATTGGTAATTTTGAAAAGTTTGAAGTTAAGAATTTGTTACCCTCATGTACCTTATATGATAAGATATCAATTTGTTTCTTTTATTATTTTTTTCTTAACTATTGTTCGTTGCGTCTTGTTGCGTCTTTTATTAACTTATTGATTTGACGTTATGTACAATGTTACTTCTTTTGTATTGTGTCTTCTTCATTAATATGGTTTTAAATTGTGTCTATGTTATTGCTTCTTTCTATATTGTGTGTTATGTTCCTTTTTGTTTTTACGAGAATTACATATACTCTCTTTTCATCAGAATAATTGCATGTTTTTTTCTCCAAAATAAGGTTTCCAGTGTATAAATATAATTATTTGTAAGTATTCTTAGGGAAAATATATAATTTTATAAGTTTAAATAGAAAATATACAATTACCCCTATATCTTTAATTTGTTTTCGTTTATGTTTTTAGTGTGTTTATGTTACTACTTCTTTCTGTATTGTGTTTTCTTGTTTTTGTATAGCGTCTTCTGTTTTTTATATTGGTTTCAATGAATGTATATTTTTATACTTTATGTTTCAAAAGAAAAATATTCCCCAAGAAGTATGTGCATTGCTGTTAAGACAAAATAGTTCATGTAGTTTACTTCGATTTGTTGTTAAGTTTGAGGACTGTGAAAATAATTGGGTTGAAGTTGTAGTAGTTGTTTGGGATATTATGTTTTCTAACAAATACCTTATAATTCGATTGGTTATGGACAAAGATCAACTTGTTTTTAGAGTGATCATGTGAAAGGTTACACGTTTATGGGTGATGAGATTAAAGTTTTTGCCCACCTCCTAACATGAGTGATAGATTTGAATTAGTGACTAGAACTAGTGAACGATGCTATGCTACAATCCATGTTTACATTAAAACAAGGACCTACATAAATACATGAAGTCGACTCGTGAGATGGCAATTAAAGTAAAGAAGAAACTTAGGGGATGCGGCTATGGCAAGGGCGCTGGTCACAATCAATGCACTTATTAATCATTGTGTGTAATCTATCTATACTAAACTCATAAACACATGGCTTTTGGGGACGCATATCATAATTCTAGATCACGTAAGTCTAATTTTTTTTTGTTTCTTTCTCTTATTAAATAATTATTTTAAGTACTAATTAATAATATTATTTGTAATATTAAAAATATTTTTTGGTAAATTAAGAGAGAGATCTTTTTATAAATGCACTTTCTAAAGAAATAAACTTTTATAAAATAAGAATTTTTTTTTGAATATACTAAATATTTTAAAACATGCATTTTAAAGAATATTTATTATGAAACAAAAATAAATAGAATTTCAAAATAATAAAGAAATTTTTAAAAAGAGGTAATTTCAATTTTGCTACCCAAGGTTTGACTAAAATAGTCATTTTTCTTCATAATATTAAAAACATCCATTTACCTTCAAAAGTTTCATATATTGTTGTTTTAGTTTCACTCCAAAAGTTTTATATTTTGGATAAAATTGAAACAACTAATAAAATTTTGGACTAAAATTGAAATAACATATTAAACTTTGAAGGTAAACTGATATTTTTAATCTAGAGGAATAACAAATATTAAGGAGGAAAATCAAACTTAACTCTTTTAAAAATGACACTTTTTTTAAAACAGTTGGTTTTATAACAAATTGTCTAAAAATAACTTTATAATTTATAAATTTCATTACTACCTATTTAATATTTTATTTATTCAACCGTATAATAACTCACGCACTAATCTAGTAATAAACATATTTGTTTGGCACCAAGTAATGTTTATGTTTTGTCCATAAATAAAACAAATTATCAATTATGTGATTTTGTGTAATCTTGAGTGTGGTGTACATATCAAACAATTGCTTAGAGCATTTACACTAGATTTTTTATATTTATTTGAGTGCATTCTTTATATTTTAGAGACTGATTGTAAGTAGTTGTGAGTGTATGAAAAAGAAAATGCTACTGTAATTCGTATGTTTAGAAAACCACTGTTTAACCCTTATAAATATTTCAATATTTTTGAAAGTGATTGTGAGTAGATGAGAGAGAAAATATAAAAGTAAAATTATAAATATATTATTTAATTAAAAATAAAAAATAATTTTTAATATAATTATAAGAATAAAAACAAAAAACCGATGTCAATGCTTTTTATCGCTTAAAACTCAAAAGAAAAAGCTCCTGCATCAAGAAAATTGTATTAAATTTTTTTGAACAACATAATTTTATTAACTACAAAAAATGCACTACCAAGAAGGAACAAGCACAAAATACAGAATACCAACAATTCACCAATACAACAAAAAATTACAACTATATCAAGGATTCCACAATACTGGACGCATACACCATTGACACCATAAGCATTTTCCACTATCCATTCGGTTGCTAACCCACAAGAATGACCACCTTTTGATTTCTTCGATCACCATTTGGATATAGGGGGGCTGATTTTTAAACACTTTCTCATTTTTACATCACCATATACACCAACCTGAGACAAAATAAACAGGTTGCATTAGTTTCTTTTTCTTATGTGAGGCTTGAATATGCTTTATATATCCAAGATATCCTTGACCGAGAATACAAAAATAAGTGGAATTTCTAGCCAATCCCAATTATGAGTCAGATGTGGGATTCAAATTGACACGAAAACAACACATGCTCCGACGTTTCGAGGGCTTCATTATAGATTGGGCAAAGGTTACTTGTCAAGGATATCATTTTTTCTTTAAAACCTCTCGAGTTGAAATTTTATCCATACAAAACCCTACACATAAAAATATTTATTTTAACGGGAACCCAATTATTCCATTCAAATTCTATTAATGCTTTGAGAAAATGAAATTTCAAATGGGATGGGATCACATGAAGAGCATGTGCACATCGTTGTTGAGTCTCATCACATTAGGACCATACATCATAGATCATAGGGTTGGGACCCAGCTGGGTCATCATGGCCGTCAAATTTTGTCTTACTTACCATAGAAACAGTGCATTCAAGTAAGACATACCATACCATACGCCACAGTTGCACCAAATCAAACTTTGATCTTTTTGTTTATTTTCATTTCGATCCAAATAGGGCCATCATATTCTCTTATTTCAGTATTGTATAATATCTTCTTTTTATATGTGTTTTGATACTAGTATGTACAATGAAGCCGAGGGTTTGCTTTAAACAATGTTTTTATTTTTTATATTAAAGGTAATGTTTGTTTATATCTTAATTTTTTAGATTTAATCAGTAGCTTTGTTTTAAAAAGAAAGTGTTGTGTATGGTTATGTTTATAGTATATTCATTTATTTTAGTTACATAAAAGTTTGTATAAGTAAAAAAAAAGAAAATCAATAAACACCTAGCCAATCTAAATTAATAAATCAGGCTTAAAATAAAAATCAAAAGCTAATGGAAGTACAAAAATAATCGGATTTTCAACACATGTATGAGCTTTTACAATATGGCATAAACAATAAGTTATACCTTAGAACCACGAACCAAACTATTTCAACAACTTATAAAGTTTTGAAAACAACCAACCAGATAACGTAATATTGAAAGTACGGTTAAACTATTTCAGTTAAAAATGTTTAATTAGTTTAGCATTATCTTTTATTTATTTCATGTTTTCTCTTTGCAATTGATGGTTTTTGTTAATTAAATGTTATTTTGAATATTATCAAAGTTTCTTTTAATGTTAAACACACAAAAATTAGGAGATTATAGAAAGTTGTAATTTTTAGAATTTAAACTTGACTATCATAAAAACTCTTTTTATAGAAAGCCATATTTTCTGAAGGTGTGATACTTATGTCAGGAAATTGTTCTAATAGCCATGACATATCAAATTCATGCATCAAACCTTTTCCCCATCAAGTAATGTTAAAATGCTTAGGATATGGCATATTCTCGTTTCACTCCTACATCACATTTTTACTCGTTTATCATCATCAAACGTCGTTTCATGACAGATTAATATATACTTGAATGTAAATCGCATCTTAATCATTTTCATAGCAGATCAAGTACATGAGAACTCTATGCTTTGAGCTAGATTTAATTTGAGAACAAAACCATTAAATACTTAAACATAAGTAACGTATCAGTATCACTTATACTGATATTTTCTATGAGATTGCAGTGTTGATGCTAAGTATCACCAATGCATACTTATTTAAATACATACAAAGAGATAATGATTTCTAGGAGGGTTGTTAGTGGTGATGGTGTTCTAAACATGGAAGCAACAAGATCGATATTAGAGGGTTTTAGAATCACGTGATTAATCCCTTTGTGTGGTGTTCACATGTGATGTACATGTCGTAACATATGACACGATCATGACCGGTGGATGACTTATGTGTTGTAAGGTTCCAAACCCATGAGACGTCACAGTTAGTTTCTTACATTATAACTATAATTGCTAAAGTGAAAGATTCATTTAAACACGATAGCAGAAACATTTCAAAAACATTTAAACATAGTCTACTACATAATTAAACATTGTCTTAACATAATAACAAAAGAAACAAAATGTTCGTCTTTCTTATGTCGAGTAGCCATCATTAAATGTTGTTTGGATCATCTAATATTAGCTTTCCCGAAGCACCTGTCATGCATACTAAAAAGTTTGTTTTGCTAAGTGAATTATAGTTTTATTTAAAAGAAAACTTAGTGAATCATACATTCTATAACACTAACCTTGGTTGTATCATTTCTATTCACATCATATCATATCACAACCATAACATATCATAACCATATAAAGGATCATATAAATGCTAATAACATATGGTAACGTATACGTACCCTAATTCAATCCTCTAGGTTCTCAACCTATAGAACAATAGATCATAGCAATTCCAATAATGTCTATATTGTTCTCTACCCATAGACCCATATTTTTAATCATAGCAATACCCCATGTATGGTGAGATGCGAGGGTTCAACATCATATACAGAGGTGCATTTTCAATTACGTGGGGTATATGGTTAGTTATAAGGGAGGTGATTAGATACTTATGCCTTACTTAGTGATGGGGAAACCACATGAATTTTTTTAAGTATAGTGGGAAGCGGAGGTTCATCTTAGTTACAAAGATTATAGTCACTTACGAATGTCACTCCTGAATATGATATAGCTATGTATAGATAATGGTGAAGGTTATAACAGACATAGAGACTTAGTTATTTAGGGAGATATTAGGGGAAAGACTAAGTAAAGTTAGTTTTGAAGGTTATGACATATGTGAAGGCTTAAGTCACTTGTGAAGGCAGTAATCTTTACTAAAACGGCTAAGCATACACACTTGCAAAGGTGTATCACTCAGTAATGGATGTTGTATATGTTATAAAGGCTTAAGGATACTTTCGAAATAGTCATTGCAAATATGCTAATTATGAGGAGTTGTGAAAGTGCACTAGGTAGTTATGGAGGTTTCACCCCTTGCTTAGGCAATAGAACACTCGTGAAGGTACTGAATCACTTGCGAAGTCA
>CM046037.1:17054876-17114876 GCA_025215565.1 Flaveria ramosissima
TCTTGTTAGAGCAGCTTAATTTTCTTTTGCACAGAATGCACCAACAACATAAGTCATTAGCTTGATAGCATTTGTCTTTCATTTTTTCGTGCTTTGCTCTATTTATGGTCATCCGCACACATTTGTGGCGTTTACATGCTCATTACCCCTTATTGGAATATTGTTGATTGTGTTAACCAGTGATAAGATGGAAGCCCACAGTCAGTTGAACAACTTAGTTTGATCTTGAGATCACCAGTCAGGTCTAATCATCTATTGTGTTGAATCTACCGACATATCATTTGTGGTCTAGCAACCTCTAGGTCTACTTTCTTTGTGTTACCTTAGTAGTTACCAGTTTTTCTATCATCTTCCCTTTATATTGCTTAGACTACACAGACTTATACTTTGAATTTTGCATCTTTTCTAAATTAAATTTTAAAGTCCCTCTTGATTTGTTCCTGTGTACTATCATTTTCCAAAGGGTTTGAATCGGTATCACAGATACGATCTACCTTATATCAGCTATCCACTCCTTCTCCCTCGTTTTTTTTTAATGTTACTGGCTGACTTATTCTCCCCCTAAAATACTAAAATCATAACTGGTTTAATTATTTTAGGATTTTAATAAACAGCTAAATAACATGAGTTTAATTTAAACAGACTAAAATAAATAAAAGAAATAAAAAAAAATTTAACTTAACTACATCGGACTACACATGATCATCATCAGGAATAACATCACTTTTCTTTTTAACGCCGTTGACCTCTAACAAATATTGAAAACGTGGTTTATCAAAGGCTTTGTATAGAGGTCAGCGCGTTGAAAATCAGTATTAATTTTTACCACATCAATTAAGTTCTTTTCAAAACAGTCTCTTATAAATGGTATTTAATACCGATGTGTTTGGTCTTTGGATGTTGGACCGGATTTTTAGTTACTGCAATTGCAGCAGAGTTATCAACAAAGATAGGAGTAGAAGAAAACTTTAAACCGTAATCCCGCATTTGCTGTTGAATCCAGATGATTTGTGAACAGCAACTTGCAGCAGCAACGTATTCGGCTTCACAGGTTGACAATGCAACCGATGTCTGCTTCTTACACTGCCAGGTAACTAATCTCCTCCCAAGAATTGACACCCTGCTGATGTAGACTTGTAGTTCATCTTGCAGCCCCCGTAATCCGAGTCACTATACGCCGTGAGCTCAAAGTCATCATCATGAGGATACCACAACCCAAGTGTGGGTGTACCCTTCAGATAACGAAATATCCTCTTGACCCCGATCAGATGGTTGACCTCTTAGGCTTAATATCTAGAACATAAACATGTAGCATACATGATATCAGGTCTTGAGGCAGTGAGATACATGAGGGATCCAATCATTCCTCGGTACATTGTGGCATCCCAGATCTCCATTTTCATCAGGTGCTATATCATGATTAGTAGCAAGTGGAGTCCCAGCAGCAGAAGCATTCTCCATGTCAAACCGACTGAGAATGTCTCCCACATACTTGGTCTGATGTAGAAAGATCCCATTTGGTGTCTGATCCACCTGTAACCCGAGAAAGAACTTCATCTCCCCCATAGCACTCATCTCAAACTCTTTCTTCATAACTGCTTCAAACTCTTTGCATAATTCTTCGTTCTTTGAACCGAAGATTATGTCATCGACATAGATCTGTACGAGCAGTAGGTCTCCATCTTTTTCTTTGATGAACAGCGTGCAGTCAATGACTCCCCTGCGAAGCCGTGTTTCACAAGATGAGTCGAGAGTTTCTCATACCAGGCCCTTGGAGCTTGATGAAGCCCGTATAAAGCCTTGTCGAGTTTGTAAACTCTATCCCGATGATAAGGATCTTCAAATCCCTCGGGTTGACTGACATAGACTGTCTCTCTTATTTCCCCATGAAGGAATGCACTCTTCACATCTAATTGATAGACTTTAATCTTCATGTACGATGCATAGGCAAGGAAGATACGAATGGCTTCCATCCTTGCCACGGGTGCAAACACTTCATTGTAGTCAATCCCTCGACTTGGCGAAATCCCTGAACCACCAGTCGAGCCTTGTTCCTGATAATGACCCCTTGGTCATCCTCTTGCATTTCAAGACCCATTTGGTGCCAATGACCTTAGCACCTTTAGGTCTATCTACCAGAGTCCATACACTAACTTCTTGAACTGAGAAGTTCTTCTTGCATGGCACTCACCCACGCCTCATCTTTAGTGCATCACTGACGTATTTTGGCTCAAACTGCGAGACAAAACACCGATAAGCACCATCATGAATTATCCCTTTTCCATAACAGAGGCATAATCAGCTGAGTATAGCTGATTTCGGGTTTGTACTCCTGATCTGACATCCCCAATGACATTGTCTAAGGGATGATAGACGTTTAGACGTGATCCTGGAGTAGTAGGAACAGCTACCTCAGAGCCAGATTATGAACATTTGGTTCTGCATCTGAGGTAGTTGGAGTTTGAGGTTCCGAAGTCGAAGGTGCATCACTGTTAGATGCTTGTGGACTTTCAGGAACTGGAACCTGTTCCTCCTGACTGTTCTGGTCACTTTCTTCAGCTTCATCTTCTGAGGAGGAGTCACTGTCGTCGACTACTCCCTTGACTGAGTAGATGATTCTCCCTGTGAGCTAGATGATGTTGAATCATGAGATGGTGTATTCAAGATATCATACATCATTCGAGTAGCTAACTCATCATCCGAAGGAGAGATAGGGATGTTGAAGGACTTGAAGAATCCATCATAGTCGAAAAATAGGCGGTCCTTTGCCAGTAGGTGGTGTGGTATATCTCTGAACGTCAACATTACACCACACTTCTACTAGACCCGTTGAGTTGTTGTAAACTCTCTTGTTCGGTATGTTGTATCCTAGAAGATTCCTTCATCAGCCTTCTCGCTGAATTTACCTTCTTGAGTCTTCTCAGAAGTGTGCACGGCGCGCCAAAGGTTCGAGATACTCCAAATTCGGTTTGCGTCTTTGTAGTAGCTCGTAACATGTCTTTCCGTGGCGCTTGACTATCAGAACTCGATTCAGTGTATAACATGCATTAGCCACTGCCTCATTCCAGAATTGGATAGGCAGTTTCGAGTCTGCCAGCATTGTCCGTGCGGTCTCATCAAGCTTCTGTTCTTTCTCCAGCAACGCCATTCATCTGAGGCGTGTAGGCAGAAGTGAATTGATGCACAATTCCCTTTTCCTTGCAGTAAGCCTCCATCCACTGATTCTTGAATTCAGTCCCGTTGTCTGAACGTACTTGTCTCACCTTCAGCTTGTAGAGAGATTCCAGTGTGGTTACTAACTCCTTGAATGACTCATATTTTTCTGATTTGGACTTCAGAAACATTACCAAGAGAATCTTGAGTAATCATCAGTAACCAAAAACAGTACAAGTCGCCTGCAATGCTCTTTGTACTGACTGGACCAAACAGATCCATGTGAAGAAGTTCAAGAGGAAGTTCTATTGAATGAACTTTCTTTCCTTATGAGACTTCTTCGTTGTTTGCCTTTCTTGCAAGCTACACAAATCAGGAAGTTGGAAATTCTTGACGTTGACTCCCTCTCACGAGATCCTTCTGGAATCAAGTGATTCATGCTTCTTCGTTGATTGGATGTGTCCCATTCTCCTATGCCAGGAGATGGAGTCCTTCTCAGTGGCTTTTGATAGAAAGCACTGAACTTCATGATCCGTTGTAGAAGCTGTTGAGAGATCCAAAACATAAAGGTCTTTATATCTTGAAGCTGTCATCAGAACTTGGTCCTCCGGAATCACGTAGTCTTTCTTTAGGACGTAACACTTCTTGTTGTCGAATATGACTTTAAATCCCTTATCACAGATTTGGGAAACAGAAAGTAAGTTGTTTTGAAGTTGTTGAACGTAGTTCACCTTATCAAACTTAACTTTCTGATTCCCAACTTCTCCCTGAGCTGTGATATAGCCTCCCTTGTTTCCAGCAAACGAAACATGCCCTCCTTTTATTTGCTTGACGTTTGATAAAAGAGCCCTGTTTCCTGTCATGTGCCTGGATGCTCCGCTGTCTACAATCCACGTGTTGGTTTCAGCACTGTAGCGAACACCCTGCACATACAATGTAAAAGATTAGTTTAGGTTAGGAACCCAAGCCTTTACTGGCTTGGGTTTCCCAGAGGCATCACACATCATGAATTCAACCCATTGACCCTTAGAGGGTGAGGGTAGCTCAGGTTCCTTCTTGTCATCATTATCAGACACAGAGGATGACTTCTCTTTCCATAAGCCAGATTTGTGTAAGGCCTGTTTGTGATAAACAGTCGACTGGCTAATGGTTGAACTTTAGGTTCACTAGTTCTTCTAGGTGGAGTTAAAGAACTCCTCTTAGAAGACCTAGGTTTTGAATCCTGAAGTTCAATCTTCTTCCTAGGTGTCTGATAGTAAGGACAATAGGAAGCAATGTGTCCACACTCTCCACAGTTGTAGCAAGACCTGCTATCAACTTTATGATTAAACTTTCTTTGTGGAGATGTGTGTGACACCCTAGTAACATCACTTAATTTGGGTTTTGACTTTGTTTCTTTTGATGTTTTCTCTTGTTTAACAAAATTAATTGTTTTAACATTTTTAACATCTTTTTCTTTTGGTTAACTGGTTTTTGACATGAAACTTGTGAAAGATTAACATTAGTAGTCTTTTTAGGTTCTGATTTGACTCTGTTTGACCCTGACTTATATTAACCTTTTCAAATTCTTTTCCAGATTAACACAAGGCATTTTACCCTTTGCCTTTGAAGTGGCCTCCTTTTGTTTTGTTCCAGATTCAATTGATGAACATGAGGAATCTGGATCACTAACAGAGGAGTAGACACCACATGATCCTTGATGGGTTATTATTTATTGGTCTAGTCTTAGTGTTCATCAAGGTCTCAGGTGGTGGTGGAACCACTTTATAACCCAAACCCTCCCCGTTGTTTCTTTCTCTCACTAAGTGTTGGACAATGTGTGATGAACTTGTCCAACTGTGCAGTTTTCTGTTTTAATGAGTTTACTTCTACTTCTAGAAACTGCCTTTTGCTTCTTAGTGTCTTCTAGGGAGTTAAGATAGTACCTAATGTCATTAGCTTGGTTAAATGCAACTACTTCAGTTTCCCTAAGCTGTTTAGTCAAAGGTCTCTTTTTTCTTTGTAACTATGCTCATTTTGTTTTAAAACTCTATTAGCCTCAGTGCACAGTTGCAAATCTTTTACTAAGTTATCATTATGATCTAATAACCTAGCAAATTTCTCATCTATGCTATTTCTAAAAGTATCACAATCAGAACAAGCATGATTTTTAAACAGTTGGTCAGTGGTACTTACCTGAGGAGGTTCAGAAGAGTTAGCCATCAACGCAGCATCAGATGTCTCTGGTTCTGGTGATTCTGTCGATTCTGTCTTTGCTATGGACGTCCCTTCTTCAGGCTTGTAGCTGACCTCAGTTGCAGTTGTCTCTTCACTATTTGACATCGCTATCTCAACTGCAATATCTCCTTCACTCGCGGAATCATCATCTAAGTCTTCTACGCTTGCAATGTTTGATTCCCCTGGAGAGACAAAACGAAAGCTCCAGTCCTGTCCTTCATCATCATGAGCAGTCAAGGCTTTTGGATCCTTGCTTGATGAAGTAGAACTGCTAGCTTGCTTGTCTTGACGAGTGAAGGACGAGAATGGGTTCCCGTTCCCCGTCTTCTTTGGCTTACACATTCTCTCTTGAAGTGCCCCTTCTCTCCACAGTTGAAGCAGGTCACTTTGCTCTTGTCAAAGCCAAATGTGGTATCCTTAGTAGCAACCAAGTTCTGTCCGGTCTTTTTCACAACTTCTTCTTCCCCCTCCGGACAGCACTTGCTAAGGCCCACATAATGTCCATCCTCTCAAGCTCCATTTCATCTACTTGCTCGTAGTCCTCATCTGCCAGATGGCAGTTTCCAATCTTCCCAGCAACAAGTCCATCATAGGAATGAACCACTGCTGCCAAGAGATCCATGTGCTCTCGAGCTACTTCCACAGTCACATTACCGAGGTTCTCGGTCTTCAGTCTAGTAGCATTTGCTTCAGATCCAATGTAATGGGTACAAGAAGACCCTGACGTGTCTGATCCTGAAGGAGAAGCTTGTGAAGGACCCGATGAGCTAGACACAAATGCAGTCTGGAGAGGTGCTCCAGATGTCTTAGCTTGAGGAGTGGCATTGTACAAAGCTGGATTCTGAGTGTACGAAGACTTCTGAGCTCTGTAGAATGAAGTCATTGATATCCAACTTTGCCAGCATTTCATTCTGTCTCAATTTGACACAAGAAGCCCACTTTTCTGGCAATCCGTCTGCAAAATTAGTCATTTTTCTTCCATGGTAGTAGCAACCCCATGTGTATGCAGTTCACTCATCAGATGGTAGAATCTATCTATAACATCGTCTAAACTCTCGTTTCCCATCGATGAGAAGTTGTCAAATCTTTCTTTAACTCCTTAGCCTTGATTGCCTTCAGCGAAGCATTCCCGTCATATCTCTTTTCCAGCTCATCCCATAGTTTCTTGGCCTGCTTATTCTCCGAGTACTGGTGGAAAATATCTTTAGGAATAGACTGTGTGATCAATGCATAGACTCTCTTCTCTGCATTATACTTAACTTTCTAGCGTCAGTCATCCCTCCTAAAGTAAGCTTTACTCCATCGGCTCCAACCGGCATACTGTACCCATCTCGATAGCTTCCCACAAATTTGGATCCACTCCATTGAGGTAGATCTCAAAACGTTGTTTCCAGTGGGGAAACTCATCTAACGTTAGGAGCTTTGGTGGTTTATTATGATTTCCCACCTCACTCTCAAGCAACAGTAGGTTCTGGATCCTTGAGTCCTTCCCGGCAGTAAACGCTGACATCTGATCTTCCATGTCGAATAACTTTAAGTCTACTAAACAAACTGTCAACTGGTGCGACTGGAGGATGCGAATGGCTATCCGTGCGAATGAACTATGCGACTGGTTCAATCGTGCGGCTGAACTAAGCGATTGGTTCAGTCGTGCGAATGAAGCTGATGCGTATGAACACTGCGAACGATGGTTCAGTCGTACGAATGGAGATGCGACTAGGTCCAATCGTGCGTCTGGACAATGCGAATGAAGTCCAGTCGTGCGAATGGCTCACTCGTGCGACTGAAGCTGTTGTTTTTCGAAAATTTCTAGGTTAAACGTGTTTTAGCCGTAAAAATTCGAGATTTTCGCCAACTCTAATCGCCTAAGGCCGTAGAAACCGAAACTTGATGAGCAGGGGACGTCCAAGATCACTTTTGACACAAAAGATTGCGTTTTTTAGTGTAAAAACACAACCTTTTTATCAATCATGATTGAATCACACGTAATCAAGAGCCAAAGCTCTGATACCACTTGTTAGGACCTGGTATTTGAACGAAATACCGAATGATTAGCGTGTAAACCAAACCAAATAGTGTGGAATCCTATTTGATTGGCGATCCAATCAGTGAGAACGCACGAAGAATCAATAAAGTATTGAATCAAACGTTAAGAATCGATTAGGAATCGATCTAATGCATTCTATGAACTTGGAGAACGAACTAGGAGGCTTCTGGACGGCTAGGGTACGTCTGGAGTCGAAATAGAATGAATGCTTACGTTTTTCCACGAATTGGGTTGTATTTATAGGTTAGTATTGTTCATTCGTGCGACTGAACCATAAGTATGGTTCAGTCGTGCGATTGAACCATGCGGTTGATTCATCCGCACGACTGAGTGTTCAGTCGTGCGACTGAGCCAATCTTATGTTACAATCATACGACTGATTCAGTCTCCTGGTTCAGTCGTGCGACTGAGTCATTCGCATGAAGTTATTCATGCGTGTGGTCCATTCGCATGGGCCATTCGCATGAGAACTTCATTTTGTTAAGTTTGAATGTATTAATTAATATAACATTATGTGTAACAATTCAAACAACCATAAACCTAATTAACCAATTCAACATCGACTCATTAATGAAATATTAAACATTGTAAATCACAAACAACCAATATCATTTCATTAATCATTCCAAACATTACATCAGAATTAGATAAACAAGATCTATTACATTCATATCATGATCTAGGGACATATACTATCAACATCTACTCGGTATCTATATAGACAAGAAATGGAGGAGGAAGCAATATCAGAAATGCCAGCATACCATACCTTTCCAGATGAGAAAGTAAAGTCGCGGAGAGTGGTGCCATGTGAAGAGCATTTTGGGAGAGAATTGGAACAAGGGTGTTGAACTCTAGCAAAACCTAAAGCAGCCAGATACGAGACCCATTGTTGCGTTACATACATCAGTTACTTAGCCATTCGATAACAGCTCGTGGTCAAAAGCGAGGGAGTTAATTTGAGGGACTTATTCATATTATATCGTATGATGAGTCAATTGCCATGTAATATTGGATATTTGTTTTGTAATGTGTTTGCCAGAAATGCAATTACAGGTGCTCCAACACCCATGTTGGAGGAAGCTGGATTCTGAACCTATACGAGAGCTATGGGTGTAACACGAGGGAACTGAAGGAGTGATGCCACGACTATTGGATTTGAGCATTTGCACGAGTATGTACATGATAACAAACCTACCAAATGGGCAGCCAAGGTTTATGGATAGAAATGGACAAATCTAGGATTTGACGATTCCCGAGGAAATCATCATGGACCTTAATATGTCGGCACAGTAGGAATAAGCCGGGGCTTCTAGTTCACACAGTGGAGAATTCCCGAGTATGTTAGACCTTTATGAAGCAATACAAACCACCAGCAACCATGCAAGGCGATCACTTGAATACGCATAACAAGCCTTCAACCGAGTCGAAATTTTGCATTCCTGAGTCGATGACCTGAGCAATGATGTCACGTACATTAGGAACCGAATGTATCATGAGTGGGGGGATATCCTGCCACAAAGCACTTGAAAACCGTATCACTTTCGGGGCTCGGGCACAATTGTTTCGTGCCAATCTATCTTTTAATTTATGTCATTTTATTTTTATTTTGTGTTTAGGATTTTAATGTTTTCAATAAATTGATGATATTTTAGGTGATCCCGAGGATTCTCTTAATTTAAGATGATTAAAAACAAGTGTCAAAAATTCATTATTTTTAGGGGAGTTATTTCGTTACCCTTCCTGGTTTTAATTTATTAATCACATTAGGGACAATGTGAATTTTAAGGGTGGGGATGGTTAATTTACACACACATTTGACACTTTGCTAAAAAGGTCCAAATTTAACAATTTTATAAATAATCACTTAACCATTAATTTTTGTGACAAGAAACCCAAAAATTTAATAATTTTTTAATAAACTAAATTATAAATATAAGTTTTTGGAAAATTAATAAGTAAATAAATGACATCCAAATAAAATTGAAAAATTTTTTTGTGATATCGTTAAAAGCAATAATCTAGTCAAAATATTTAATCATGTAAAATGAAACATTTTTACCTAATTACATCCGTATGTGAGTTTATTTTTGAGCCTTACATAGTTTTTGCAATTTTACTTTCATTCTGCATTCAATTGAGGGTGCCTTATTGTCACACCCTCAAAATCCACGTACGGGGTTTTACCGCGAGGCGTGTGAACAAACCAGGATCATAGTCAATAGTTACTCAGAACGACTCTATATGCCACATTTAAGATAAAACCAACCAACGTTTAAACTTTAAAATTATACGAAGTGTTTTGCAAAAACAAGACAAACCCAAGGTAAATGAATGCATAATATGGCAAACACGCGCCATCCCAATGTTTAAAACCCATATATAAAGATAAACAATTTGTCTATGAAATAAAGCCTGAGGATGCATATTGGACCCGTGTTGTGCTCCTATTGGCAAGATGAGTTAACGACCTGAGAATAGCATACTAAAAATGTCAACACAATGGTTGGTGAGTTCAAAAGTTGACATTCCAATATAAACAATTTAACAGTTGTGATATATAGTAGTGTATTGTAACAGATAGCTAATCTATTAACAATAAATATTAATTCATAATGATTCCGCAATTGAAGCTAACTGTGATAAGTTGTTGCCTCCTGTCACGACTTATCAGGTCGTGACAATGTTCATTAGGACAAATTGCACCCGGTTGACCTCGAGTCACACAGGTGGGGCTCGTCAGACCCAGTAGTACTACACAAGTTTCCCCGCTATTCAATATTAACAATTCGAAAGTGTGAGGACTTTTCCATGATAAACAACACTATATTAATATCATACATAACTTAAATATATAAAGCGTTTGTAAATTACCAGTATGCTATCTCCCTCAAAAGAGATTAAGTAAAGAGTGGGGCATGAACTCACCTAATATGCATAACAAATACTTAGGGTTTACTTGGAAGAAAGAGTGGACAGACAACCTTCAGAGGTTACCTAGATCATGTAAGTACATAAGTACGTGTAAACAGAGAACATGTGGAACCCTAAGCAGACCACAACCAAAGACTCATGGTTTCAGAAAATAAACACGTTTGACCCAGTTGAACCGTTTGACCCGTTGGTGACATCATGAGTTATAATTCAATTAAGCAAACGTGAACATATAACATACATGATTAACATTCAAATGGATCACATGTGGTACTACATTACCCAATGCATTACTTAGATTATCATATCACTAAATATCATACAAGTCATGCGAATCTAAAACATTAACATGCCCACTAGTTATAACATAACTAACACGCCACACAAAGATCAAATCACGCACTACATGCCATGTGAAGCCACTCACGACTTCACATCCTAAACCCTGCCAATCCTACAAAGTAGGGGCCTCAGATTCGTACGCGTGTATGATGATCATAATCATATTCATTACATTCAACACACCACAATGATCAATTTCCATACAACTCAAATAACACATTCTGTCACATTAGACAACCACAATAAACTCTACTCTAGCCTGATCTTAACACACACAAAACATGTCCAACTCATAATATCCAACGTACATCGAAAATAAAGTTTCCCTTTTGGAAAGTAATACTCAAAAGTGATCTACCATCCATAACAATCACAAATCATCAATTACATACCTAATCAAGTTCATAACATAACTAGGCATGATCAACAACACCAAACTAATATAATTCATCAATTCATATCCCAAAAAGTTACTATCTTTAGTAATGTATGGATTCTAACATGTGTTCTTGAACTCCCATAGTTCACAACAACAATCTAGTATCTAAACATCATCATAAACATATCCATAACATCCATTCATCCCTAATTCAACATTCTTGACAAAATAAAGTTACTATTATTAGTAACCTATGAACACAACCTTCAATTCATCAATTTCTTGCAAGATCAATGTAATCTAGCACTCACCCAACCAAAATAACACCATATAATCATCTAACAATCATCAACTTCATATAATCAACATCAATTTTCGAATTAGGGTTCATCTTGAATCAAAGTTCATGAACAATTCATCAAAAACGTATCATTCTTGCATAATCAACGTTAAACAACATGTATACTATCTAACTAACATACTAGCATCATCAAACAACACAACTTCTTCAACATTTTTGAACCCAAATCCGAATTAGGGTTCGGCCATATCTAGAAAACCCATAAAACTTGTAAAATTCTAACCTTTTCACGTGTATTATCTTGCAATTGATGATTCTAACGTGTTCAATAGCTTGAGATCGAACAAAACCGTAGCAAAATGATTGTTGAAGGCTGAAATTCGAAGGTGAGGGGGCTTGGAATGGATGTTGCGGCCAAAATGGGGTTTGGGGGGGATTAGGGTTGTTAATTTTGTTAAGTCTTAGTTTTAGGTAATTACACTTAACCCCCTTTATTTATATTTTATAAAAACTATTCTTTTAAACACTTTTTAAAAGTTTTTAACTTAATAATACCAACATTATTAATCAACAATAAATATTTACATTATTTCCACTAGTCACAAGATAGGCAATTTAAATATACGCGTTTCCATGTTACGCGATAAAATTCACCGTTAACATTTAAATCACGTAAACACATAAGCATAACACAATAATCATCTAATCAATTAGATTATCATTAATGTAACATTATTAATTATTATTTGGTCACCAACGTTAAACGACAACTAGTGTGTGCTCATACACGTGTATGCAAGACGTAACAGAACTAACGGAGTTTGGTAACGTAAAATTACCGGATGTCACATTATCCCCATGTTGAAAGAATTTTCGTCTGAAAATTGTGTTACATGGTGAGTGTTCCATCACTGGTCTACTGCATTGGCACACAGAAATTAAAATCGATTGAGTTTTGGATGAGTTGTCACATCATCCCCATGTTGAAAGAAATTTCGTCCCGAAATTTAAATCAATACCTTCGTCTGCTGGCATCGTCTTTTCGAATAGTTGAGGGTACTTAAGCTTCATTTGATCTTCTCGTTCCCACGTGAATTCCGGTCCACGTCGCGAATTCCAATGAATTTTGACTATGGGTATCTTGCTTTGCTTAAGTGTTTTCACCTCACGGTCCATCACCTCGACTGGTTCTTCAATAAAGCGTAATTGTTCATCAACTTGAACTTCTTCTAGTGTACGACCATTGTTTCATCAGTTAGACACTTCTTTAAGTTCGACACGTGAAATACATCGTGGATTCCACTTAGCGAATTAGGTAGGGCTAGTCGATAGGGCACTGGACCTATTTTTTCCACTATTTCAAATGGTCCAACGTACCTCGGATTTAGCTTTCCTCGCTTGCCAAACCAAACTACGCATTTCCATGGTGAGACCTTCAATAAAACCTTGTCACCAACCTAAAACTCTAAAGGTTTCCGTCTCCTATCAGCATAACTCTTCTGTCTGTCTCGTGCTGCAGCCATACGGTTTCGTATCTGCACAATCTTCTCGTTGTCTCATGAATTAACTCGGGACCCGTCAGTTGACTATCACCAATTTCCGCCCAGCAAACTGGTGATCTACATTTTTTCCCATACAATGCCTCGAAAGGTGCTGCCTGTATGCTAGTATGATAACTGTTGTTATAAGAAAACTCCACCAATGGCAGGTGAATTTCCCAGTTATTCCCGAAGTCCATACACAAGCACGTAGAATATCCTCCAACGTCTGTATGGTACGCTCACTCTGGCCATCCATCTGTGGATGATAAGCAGTACTCATATCCAATCGTGTACCCAAAGATTTCTGTAGTGATTGCCAGAAATATGACGTGAAACGAGCGTCGCGGTCAAGAATAATTGAGATCGGTACACCGTGTCTCGAAACGATCTCTTTAAGGTACAGTCAGGTTAATTTCGCGATCTTGTTAGTTTCCTTAATTGCAAGGAAATGAGCAGACTTTGTCAATCGATCCATGATAACCCATATCGTGTCACAACTAGTATTAGTTCGGGGTAACTTGGTAATAAAATCCATGGAGATTTGTTCCCATTTCCACATTGGTATCTCGGGTTGTTGCAACAGCCCGGATGGTTTTTGGTATTCCACCTTTACTTTCGAGTAGGTCAACACTTGCTCACATACGTAGCTACATCCGCCTTCATGTTAGGCCACCAGTAGTGCGCCTTTAGGTCATGGTACATCTTGTCGGATCTAGGATGTATAGAATACTTAGAATTGTGTGCCTCACTCATAACTAAATCCCTTAGATTTCCATAGACAGGCACCTAAAGTCTATCCATGAAGTACCGAATTCCATCCTCTTTCACCACTAGCTGTTTATCCATTCCCTTAACGACTCAGAACCACCAACATTTCCGCTTTTAAGGCTTCTATCTGTGCCTCCTTAACTTGTTCAGGTAGTTGAGTACTGATAGTAAGCTGTAAAGCTCACACCCGTCTGGGTTTAGCTGTTTCCTTCCGGCTTAAGGCATCGGCAACCACGTTTGCCTTTCCCGATGATACTTGATAGCGCAATCATAGTTGTTTAGTAGCTCCACCCAACGTCGTTGCCTCATATTCAACTCCTTTTGCTCGAAGATATGTTGAAGACTCTTGTGATCGGTGTAGATAGTGCACTTGGTACCGTACAAGTAATGTCTCCAAATCTTTAAGGAAAAACCACTACACCCAATTCTAAGTCATGGGTGGTATAGTTCTTCTCGTGAACCTTTAGTTGTCTCGAGGCGTAGGCTATCACCTTTTCTCGTTGCGTCAAGACACAACCCAATCCTTGAATGGATGCATCACAATACACCACGAAATCATCCGTTCCCTCTAGCAGTGCCAATATCAGTGCACTACAGAGTTTCTGTTTTAACAATTGAAAAGCCGATTCTTGGCTCTCACCCCATTTGTATGTCGTTCCTTTGTGAGTCAAGGCTGTGAGAGCTTGTGCGATCTTAGAGAATCCCTATATGAATCGTCAGTAATATCCTGCTAACCCAATTGCCGTATCTCGCTCGGCGTTTTGGGTATAGTCCAATTCTTTATCGCCTCAATCTTGGCAGGATCAATATGTATCCCCTTCTCATTAACAATATAGCCTAGAAATTTCACTTCTCGTATCCAAAAGTCACACTTAGAGAATTTGGCATACAACTCCTCATTCTTCAATAGTTCTAAGATCATTCGTAAGTGCTCTTCATGATCCTCCTTGGTCCTAGAATATATCAGTATATCATCGATAAACACAATGACGAACTAATCGAGATAGGGTTTGCACACACGGTTCATGAGGTCCATAAACACAGCAGGTGCATTAGTCAACCCAAAAGGCATGACCAAGAACTCATAATGACCATAACGAGTACGAAATGTAGTTTTGGGGATGTCTTCTTCTCGGACTCTAAGTTGATGATAACCGGATCTCAAGTCAATCTTCGAATAATAGCTTGATCCCTGAAGCTGATCAAACAAGTCGTCGATACAAGGTAAATGGTATCGGTTCTTGACTGTTACTTTGTTTAACTCCCTACAATCGATGCACATCCGGAATGTGCCATCCTTCTTCTTAACAAAAAACAGGGCTCTCCCCAAGGTGATGTGCTAGGTCGAATAAAACCCTTATCTAAAAGCTCCTGAAGTTGTGATGACAACTCTTGTAGTTCGTTCGGTGCTAATCGATAAGGTGCCCTAGCAATCGGGGCTGCGCCGGGAGTCAACTTGATTTGAAATTCCACTTGGTGGTGAGGTGGTAATCCAAAAGATCCTCTGGAAACACCTTTGGAAAGTCACGCACTATGGGAATGTCCTCCATTCTCCTTTCTTTCTTCCGCTTGTTTATCGGTGACGAGTGCTAGAATAGCCAAACGACCTTTTCGCAACAACTTTTGGGCTTTCATGTATGAGATGATGCCTATCATAGCACCACTCCTATCACCTCTGACTGTAAGGATTTCGTCACCAACAAGAATTCGTATGATCCTCTCATGACATATGACATCTGCTTGCTTACTAGAGAGCCAATCCATGCCTATCACTACATCAAAAGTCCCCAGCGTAACAGGCATAAGATCTATAGCAAAATATGACCAGCAAGCTCTATCGTACAATCTCTAAGGATATGCATTACATGGATCCGTTTACCGTCGGCCAATTCTACGGTGTATTTAGATTCTAAGGCGGAGGGTATATCACTTAAAAGACTACAGAACTTTAAGGACACGAAGCTCCTATCGGCTCCAGTATCGAATAGTACCGTAGAAAACAACCATTAATAGAAAACCTACCAGTAACAGTTGTGGGGTCGTTTAGAACCTCACCTTGTAAGCCAATGACGAAGGCCCTCCCTTTGGCTCCATCGTTGTTGCCACCATTACAAGTACCATTGCCATCATTGTTGTTGTTACCGTGGTTGTTGTTGTTGTGGCCATTGCCGTTATTTCCATTACCATTTTTTCTCAGTTGTGGGTAGTTTCGCCTGTAATGCCCTTCCTTCCCACATTCAAAACAACCTTTGGGAGTCTTCTGAGGTTGTTGTGGCTTCCTTAACAGTTCACCACGACAATTCTTAGCAGCGTGTCCAATCTTACCACAGCGTTGACACTTGAAATTATCACACCTTCCCACATGATGGTAGTTATACCGAGTGCACTTCGGATGTTTACCACCATAACCACTGGGTCCTTGATTGTTTGAAGCCGTTTGGTTGAAGTTGCGGTTATTATCGAACCTCCGTTGTCGTTGCTGAACTGGCTGTTGTTGTTGTTGATATTGGGGTTGACCGCTGGATGATGATGATTTGTTGTTGTTGGAAGTATCCCACTTCCTCTTGTTGTCGGGCACGCTCGCCACACGCGCCCGCTTAGGTAAACGTCCTTGCTCCACTGTTTGATCAGTTAGCTAATGAGCTAACTGGATGGCTTGCTGAATCGTGGCCGGGTTGGAAGCAGTCACCATGCTTTGAATTTCGGGTGCTAATCCCCGTATGTAATGCTCAACCCTCTTGTGCACTTCGTTTACCATCCCCGGGCATAGGGTGGCTAGTTCATGGGTTCGGGTGGTGTAGGCCTTGATTTCTGAGCCCCACATCTTAAGTTGCTAGAACTCCATCTCCAGCTTTTGTACTTCATTTCGAGGACAGTACTCCTCAGTCATCATCTCCTTGAATCAGTCCAGAGAAGCCCATTTGCCATCGCTTGTCCTAGCATCTGAACTTGCGCGTTCCACCAGGATAGAGCGGCACCTTCCAGAGTCCCGGTGGCATATTCTCACCTGATCAATAGGTGGGCAGTTGCATTTGGAGAAAACAGACTCTGTCTTCTCAAACCATCTTATCAGTCCTACAGCCCCCCTTCAGTACCGCTGTAGGTGTGTGGTTTATAGTCCATAAAGGACTTATAGGTACACACCGGTGATCCTGCTGGCTGTCCCGTCTGGGCAGCAGCCACCGCTGCCTGAACATGCTCGTTTATCAGGGCATCTAATTCAGCAGGGGTCATGTATATAGCACCACCGCCATGGTCTCCGGCGCCACGTCCATGTCCGCGCCCACGCCCACGTCCACGTCCACGGGCGTCCATTTTTCACTTTACATTCACAAATACAATAATGAGTAACATCGAGCACATTTATCCCATTGAAGTACAGTAAACAGTAAGGAATAATGAGTCATCACAACTATAACATTCATAACAAAAATGATAACCAGGATAAATAAATTATAAATGAGTCACAATGTATTCACCAATGTCATAATTTAAGTTTGTCGTTCGGGTGGGGAAACAACCCTTCCCACATAGGTTTCAAAAGAGAGAAACACTACATAGTCCAAGTCATATAAAGGAAATCAATTGATGACATCCAACCCATCACTGTCATCTTCCGTCTCCACTGGTTCCTCCTCCCCGGGTTCCTCCTCGGGATCCTCACCCCCAGGGTCCTCTACAGGAGCAGGAGCTATGGCAATCTGAAGCGCTGCCAATTGGGCTTCCAAGGTAGCAATTCTGTTATCGGCTACTGTATCCCGCTGTTCACGAGCAGTTACGCGTCCTCAAAGTGCTATAAAACCGTCTTCCATGTGGTGACACCCATTTAGGGTCTTCCCGTGTCGCTCCTCGAGTTCATCCATTTGATGTCGTAGTTTATACACCTCGTGCTGCAGTGTACAAACATCACCCGTGAGTCGCCTGACTCGTTGCTGCTCAGTATCCAGTGCAACCACCAGTGCAGCAATCATTTGCTCATTGGACTGCACCGTCCGTGGGAGTGAAGTCATTGGTTGATCAGCGTTGCTCCTAGTCCTGGCGTCGGGACAGGTACGCGCTCACTATACATTATGTGATTAACGAACTTGGGTAGAAACTCCAGTCTCGTGGGGGGTCACGCTCCATCAATGCTAAAGGTTGATCCCAATCAATCTCCCCTCGAGGATAAGCTAGACGGGGCCAGTCGGGTCCATTGTCGGGTACAGGTGCGGGAGGTGGGGAATCAGATCGTGTAGGTGATTACCAGTCGCTTACCCGGAGTTATCGATGACGAAGCCATGCTGCAGAGGGTGTGATGTGTATGCCAATGAGTATGCAGTAGAGGAAAAAAGGAACAGGTAACTAACTAACTGTGTGCGTTTATGGTCTAGTGTGTATGTAACCTAGTTCCCTATAACCTGGCTCTGATACCAATCTGTCACACCCTCAAAATCCATGTGCGGGGTTTTACCGCGAGGCGTGTGAACAAACCAGGATCACAGTCAATAGTTACTCAGAACGACTCTATATGCCACATTTAAGATAAAACCAACCAAAGTTCAAACTTTAAAACCATGCGAAAGCGTTTTGCAAAAACAAGACAAACCAAGGTAAATGAATGCATAATATGGCAAACACGCGCCATCCCAATGTTTAAAACCTATATAAAAGATAAACAATTTTTCTATGAAATAAAGCCTTAGGATGCATGTTGGACCCGTGTTGTGCTCCTATTGGCAAGCTGAGTTAACGACCGGAGAATAGCATACTAAAAATGTCAACACAATGGTTGGTGAGTTCAAGAGTTGACGTTCAAATATAAACAATTTAACAGTTGTGATATATAAGCAGTGTATTGTAACAGATAGCTAATCTATTAACAATAAATATTAATTCATAGTGATTCCGCAATTGAAGCTGACTGTGATAAGTTGTTGCCTCCTGTCACGACTTATCAGGTCGTGACAATGTTCATTAGGACAAATTGCACCCGTTGACCTCGAGTCACACAGGTGGGCTCGTCAAACCCAGTAGTACTACCCAAGTTTCCCCGCTATTCAATATTAACAATTCGAAAGTGTGAGGACTTTTCATGATAAACAACACTATATTAATATCATACACAACTTAAATATATAAAGCGTTTGTAAATTACCAGTATGCTATCTCCCCCAAAAGATATTAAGTAAAGAGTGGGGCATGAACTCACCTGATATGCGTAACAAATACCTAGGGTTTACTTGGAAGAAAGAGTGGACAGACAACCTTCAGAGGTTACCTCGATCATGTAAGTACATAAGTACGTATAAACAGAGAACATGTGGAACCCTAAGCACACCACAACCAAAGACTCAAGGTTTCAGAAAACATACACGTTTGACCCAGTTGACCCGTTTGACCCGTTGGTGACATCATGAGTTATAATTCAATTAAGCAAATGTGAACATATAACATACATGATTAACATTCAAATGGATCACATGTGGTACTACACATTACCCAATGCATTACTTAGATTATCATATCACTAAATATCATACAAGTCATGCGAATCTAAAACATTAACATGCCCACTAGTTATAACATAACTAACACGCCACACAAAGATCAAATCACGCACTACATGCCATGTGAAGCCACTCACGACTTCACATCCCTAAACCCTGCCAATCCTACTAAGTAGGGGACTCAGATTCGCATGTGTGTAAGATGATCACAATCATATTCATTACATTCAACACACACCACAATGATCAATTTCCATACAACTCAATAATACGTTCTATCATATTAGACAACCACAATAAACACTCTAGGTTGATCTTAACACCAAAAACATGTCCAACTTATAATATCCAACGTGCATCAAAAAAAAGTTTCCCTTTTGGGAAAGTAATACTCAAAAGTGATCTACCATCCATAACAATCACAATTCATCAATTACATACCTAATCAAGTTCATAACATAACTAGGCATGATCAACAACACCAAACTAATATAATTCATCAATTCATATCCCAAAAAGTTTCTATCTTTAGTAATGTACGGATTCTAAATTGTGTTCTTGAACTCCCATAGTTCATAACAACAATCTAGTATCTAAACATCATCATAAACATATCCATAACATCCATTCATCCCTAATTCAACATTCTTGACAAAATAAAGTTACTATTATTAGTAACCTATTCATCAATTTCTTGCAAGATCAATGTAATCTAGCACTCACCTAACCAAAATAACACCATATAATCATCTAACAATCATCAACTTCATATAATCGACATCAATTTTCGAATTAGGGTTCATCTTGAATCAAAGTTCATGAACAATTCATCAAAAACGTATCATTCTTGCATAATCGACGTTAAAACAACATGTATACTATCTAACTAACATACTAGCATCATCAAACAACAACAACTTCAACATTTTGAACCCAAATCCGAATTAGACTTCAGCCACATCAAGAAAACCCATAAAACTTGTAAAATTCTAAACTTTTCACATGTATTATCTTGCAATTGATGATTCTAACGTGTTCTATAGCTTGAGATCGACCAAAACCGTAGCAAAATGATTGTTGAAGGCTGAAATTCGAAGGTGAGGGGGCTTGGAATGGATGTTGCGACTGAAATGGGGTTTGGGGGGATTAGGGTTGTTAATTTGTTAAGTCTTAGTTTTAGGTAATTACACTTAACCCCCTTTATTTATATTTTATAAAAACTATTCTTTTAAACACTTTTTAAAAGGTTTTAACTTAATAATTATTAATCAACAATAATAATATTTATATATTTCCACTAGTCACAAGATAGGCAATTTAAATATACGCGTTTCCATGTTACGCGATAAAATTCACCGTTAACATTAAATCGCATAAACACATAAGCATAACACAATAATCATCTAATCAATTAGATTATCATTAATGTAACATGATTAATTATTATTAGGTCACCAACGTTAAACGACAACTAGTGTGTGCTCATGACACGTGACGGAACTAACGGAGTTTGGTAACGTAAAATTACCGGATGTCACACTTATGATACGTGTGATTAGAACTTGCTTTGGGTATTCATTTCAAGACCTTAATTAGTATTTTTTGCATAAAAATGAGTTATGCATTAGGACACCTTAACCATTCAAGCCCAACCATTTTCTTTTAACTTTCCTTACCCGAACGTCAACCCTAGTTAACCACGTTGAGCTTAAACATTTTTATTTCTTTTCTCGATCATCCGAACCGCCAAGTTACATCTGCTTAATATGTTTACATTTGGATGAAATAATATTTACTCGCGTATTTCCCGAAATACAAATTTATTATTTGATTTATTTGGTTTTTGGTGGAATTGTCATTTTAAGTGATTTTGCTTGAGGACAAGCAAAGTTCAAGTGTGGGGATATTTGACGTGCTCTAAATATATGTTAAAATCCTATCAAAAGCACATCAATTATTTTTAATATCTCCCTTAAAATGATGATTATGTACTTAAAACTTTTAAATTGTGTTTTCAGATGTTAAAAAGGGCAAGATAGACAAAAGAAGCATATTTAACAAGAAATTGAACAAATCTGAGCTTTGGAGTCCAACCATAGGGTCGTGCCTCATTAAGCACGCCCCCATGCCTTGTCTGAAACACACCATGTGCTTAAATTGGTACACCCCCATGTTTGAACATCTGACATGACAAAAAGTAATGTCCCTCAAAAGTAAGCACGGGGTCGTGCCCCACCTCAAACATGGGGTCGTGCCCCAATTAGCACGGGCCGTGCCCGACACCTTCTGCACGTAGGAACCGACCAACTTTTGTAAGCATTGTACTAGCACGGGATCGTGCTTAAACACTCCAGAAAGCCTATAAATAGAGGCTTAAGTTCACCATTTTAGCAAGCTTTTGGTGGGAGAGTTACTCTCTGCTGAATTCTCTTGAGAATCAAGACTTAAAGATCATTTGGAGGCTCGGGAGGTGCATACGACACTTGGAAGAAGCTTGGGATTGTCTAAACATCATCCATTGTGGATCACCGGTTTGATTGTTCCATTTCACCGATGATTTCATATCTATCTTCTATGTTACTTGTTGTTATGTTCAAGCTCATTATGAGGCAAACTCTTATTATCATCCTAATTGGATGAAACTTATGTAATTTGTGATGACTAATGGTGTGATTCATATTATATTAATGTTATGGTGATCTTGGGAAAGCTTTTAATGGATAACATCTACATTTGAACGGGAAGTTATAAACTTATAATTTGTAATTGTGAATGTCATACAAGGTTGAAAAACGTATGACAAACTTTTATTCGCGAAACCGGTCTGCATAATAAATACATGGCTAATGAACTAGAAATGGTTATTAGAAATCATATCACCTTAACTTTCTGATCATTTGCGAGTTCCCTTTTATTAGTCTGAGAAATCTACATTAATTGTTATGGTTTTCTAAAATTAATGGTAAGTTAGAAAGGAACCCTGATCAACTCTCCCTTTAACATTAAGTTATGTTTTCAGAAAATCGTATGTCAAAAGTAACAAGAGATTTACCTACATTACTAGTGGCTTTGATCTAAGTAGTAAAACTCACCCTGACGTGGTCCTAGTCACTATGGAGCAGATAAATTAGAAATCATGCCAGGTCACCTTTATAAACATTAACATAATTACTTTAATCAACATCTTTAATCCCACCACCAATTCATCATAGTTACATAAGTGTAATTTAAGTAGAATGATAGCATTTATTCCCTGGTTTTAAATCCAAAAGTTTCAATCTTATTTTAGTTTATTTTACATATTATTTCTAAAACCCTGAAAATCTTAATTACATCAATGCAACTTATCATTTTCTCTCAACATAAACCAAATCTGTAGTCAATCATTCAGGTTGTTGAGTAGGCTAGGTGTGTCCACGGATTGATACTCGGTTCTTACCATCACTATATTACCACATGATAGGTACAGTTTGTGTGTGTGGTTTAGCATTAGTAATAACCAATTAAAACTAAATCTGTGCGAAAAATCTTTATCAATATATATACATTTCACATGCATCAGTCTTCAACATACAATAGCAGATAGACATAATAACCTCTACTATATTCCTTGTAGTAAACATAACTATCATAAGAACTCCTCATAAATCCATTAGTCACCATATACTTATCAAACTGCTTATACCACTACCTAAGGAACCATTTTAAACCATACAAGGATCTTTTTAATAAGCAAACCTTATCTTCTTGACCCTGCATCACACAACCCCTTTGGCTGATCCATCTACATCTTCTCTTTAAGATTACCATGAAAAATGTTGTTTTATTATCTAATTACTCCAGTTCCATATCTAAACTAGTAGGTAAATATAGTATTACTCTTATGAAAAAGTTTTGAAAACTAGAGAGAAAATCTCATTGTAACACACTCCAGCTTGCTGAGTAAACCCTTTGGCCACTAATCTAGCCTTAAACCTTGGTGTTTCAGAGCCAACCACTCCTTCCTTTAGTTTATCTACCCACTTACAAGCCATAATCTTCTGATAAATAGGCTTATCTACAAGCTCCCAAGTATTATTGTTATGTAATGACTCCATTTCTTCTCTCATGGCTAGCATCCACCTCTCCATGTATCTAGAGCTTAGAGCACCTTCGTAACTCAAAGGTTCACAGCTACTCTCCTGCTCAGCTATCAAAAAAGCAATGGCTGATATATCATCACTGTCTCTATACCTTAATGGTGGCACAATCTGCCTTCTTGGCCTATCTCTTACAAGACTATAACCTTCAGACTCAACTTTAAAGTCAGTATTTGAGTGACGAGACTCCATATCAATTTAACCATGCTCCACCTTAATTAGATCATCAAGCCCATTTATAGAATTATCACTCATTTTTCCTCCTTTATCAGCTGAAATATCTTTATAGAGAACATCACCTTTAAACATCACTTTCTACTAATAAATACTTTAGGCTTTCCATCACATAGCTTCCATAATCTATATCCCTTCACTCCTTCAGGGTACCCAAGGAATATACACTTAGTAGCTCTAGGAACTAATTTCCATTGATCTAAATGGGCATAAGCTATTGTAAGGATCACAAGTATCAGATCGATCTCATAGTAGATTATGCGGAATGTAATCAACTATGGAATAAAGTAAAGCAGTAGAAGAAACACGATGTAACTAACACTTCTTTGATATTGCTCTCTGAATTCAGTGATTACACTTTGAGTAAAAATTCAAGAATATGACAAAAGCTACATAATTACAAACGAAACTAAATATTTATACTAAACGTAATTGTTTTCGCACGAAAACAACCTTTCGTGCGAGAACCTAGTTCTCAGGCGACTAAAACTTTTCGCGTGGAAGGTCTACTTATTGCATGAACTCTTTGACTTTATCTTGATCTTGATTTGATTTCCCGAGCCTTAGGTTCAATCCATACAATCTCCCCCTAGGTCGGTAAATCAAATCAAGATCAAGATAAAGTCAAAGAGTTCATGCGATAAGTAGACCTTCCGCGCGAAAGTGTTAGTCGCATGAGAACTAGGTTCTCGCACGAAAGGTTGTTTTCGCGCGAGAACAATTATGTTTAGTATAAATACTTAGTTTCGTTTGTAATTAAATAGCTTTTGTCATATTCCTGAATTTGTACCCAAAGTGTAATCATCGAATTCCAAGAGCAATATCAAAAAAGTGTTATTTACATCGTATTTCTTCTACTCTTTACTTCTTTCCATAGTTGATTACATACCACATAATCTACTATGAGATCGATCTGATAATTGTGATCCTTACAGCTAATGACCCAAAGATCATTAAACTATCATAGTCTTGATTGACTCAGTCCATACCTCTATAGGGACTTTCATTCCTAATGCTGAAGAAGGAGACTTGTTCACTATGTATGTTGTAGTTGACACAGCCTCACAGCCCAAAATTTCTTTGAGAGACCAGAGCTTGATAACATACATCCTACTTTTCAAGTAGTGTTCTATTCATTTGCTCTGCAAGCCCATTTTGCTATGGGAGTGCCTGACACAGTTAAGTGTCTAGCTATGCCATATTTCTTACAAGACTAATGAAACTCAAGGTTACATAATTCAAGACCATTATCTGTCCTTAATTTCTGCATCCTCCTTCGGTTTAAGTTTCAACTAGTGCATCCATTCCACTCCTGGAACTTGTTGAATGCATCATTCTTATGTTAAATCACATATGCCCATACCCTTCTTGAGAAGTCATCAATCAAAGATAGAAAGTACCTGGCCCCTCCCAGTGATTCAGTTATGGCAGGCCCCCATAGATCAGCGTACACAAAATCCAAGATCCTTTTGGTTATATGCTTGCCTTTACTAAACTACACTCTCTTATACTTCGCGATTAGATAGTCTTCACAGAACTTAATGTCACAATCACTGATATCACCAATACTTGTTGCTTTCTTGACTGCTGGTGTGAGCTAACCTCTTATACCACAACATAAGATCATCTGAGTTCTTAGAGAGTTGGGAGACTTTCTCTGTGCTTACCTCACAATCCAACACATAGATGTTATTATCCTTTCTAGTACCATCCAACACTACAACATATCCCTTGATCACTTTAGATTTGCCATCCTTCAAACTCACATGATACTGTCGTTTTTCAAACAAGCCTAAGGACAATAAGCTTCTTTTTAAACTAAGTATGTACCTTACATCATGTAGGGCTACATTGATTCCACTTTTCATTCTGAAAGTGATAGTACTAATTCCAAAGACCACACATGGCCTATTTTCTCCTAGCTATACTATGCCAAGATTAACTTCTTTAAAGGGTTTGAAATAACTTCTAACATAAGTCATATGAAATGAACACCCAGAATCCATTACCCAATTACCTTCCTCATAGATCTTGACACACATAGGACATCAGCACTATCGTATCCTTCAGAGGTAGCATCTTGTATTACATGACTTGTATGATTCTTTGATCCCCCATACTCCTCCCTTCTTCTTTCTCATTCTAGGTAATCTCTCTTCAGGTGCTTCTCTGACTGCCATACAAAGTACCTTCGTTTGAACTTTGACTTGGACCTTGACACATTCTTGGGTCTGCGATTCCTATATTCAGGCATGCCTCTTACAAATAGCCCCTTTCCACCTTCTTCCTTAGGATCTGACCGTTTCTTGAGTTCCTTTGAATTGACAGAAGCTAACACATCTTCCATTGTGAGTGTCTCTCTTCCATACAAAAGGGTATCTACGAAATGTTCATAGATCTCAGGAAAAAGAAGGTGATGTCCTGATCTTCTTTATGGAGCTCTATCTCAATATTTTCAAGATCCAAGATCAGTTTGTGAAATTCATCTGTATGGTCTTCAATTGATTTTCTTGTTGCCATCTGAAACGCGTATAACCTTTTCTTCAAATATAACCTTGTTGGTCCAATTGATCGATAACCAGTGCAAATGATTATCAAAACGTTCAAAATCCACTGATCAATCATCCATAATAACAACACAACAAGGATATAGAATCAATAGTTTTCAATAATAAAGAAGACAAATCAAACAATAACAAAATCAAAGGCTCAATATGAATTCCATTAACATCCAGCCACCAAATACAGACTTGCAACTATAATATTTCGGATTAGGGTTTTGCAAGGTTAGCCAACAATGATGGAATCAATTCAATTTATAGGCTACCTAGTTTCGCTGACAGTTTCGCTTGACAACGAAACTATCAGGCCCATGACCAGTGTTGGATCTAGAAAGGCTGTTGCAACCAAAACCAAGTCACTTAGAAGATTTTGAGTACTACATACAAAGGACTTCCGAAGCTAAGTATGGAACTTCCGAAGGAAGAAGGAGCTCTTCCGAAGTCTAAGTGTAAAATGCACTTCCGAAGGAAAACTCCAACTTCCGAAGACAAAGAACCTACGTCCGAAGATCAAGACTTAGAGACAAAGATCTGAAGTCAACTTCCGAAGTACAAGAAGTCCTCAAAGCCTCGGAAGCATAGAATCATCTTCCGAACTATAAGTGGCTTCGGAAGAACTTGTTCTTCCGAAGCAGTTAACCTTCGGAAGACACTCCTATTATCCAGTGGACATAAGTATGGCCTGTCTGACACTCCGCTGCTGCAAATCTCTGATATACTGCATGATGTTTTCTCAAAAGCCATGTAGTTGACCATACTTTAATTCACTGTTTACCTTTTTATGTTAAGTACAGTTGCCATCTTTAGTTGGTGACAAAAGGTAAGTCATGGACATGTCATGACTACCATATCTTAGATAATACTTTATCTAAGATACCTTAACTATAGCATTGTAGTAAATGCTTTAGTCTTAGGATTCCAGCTGGTATCAAGTATAACCGGCTGTAGGATCTAGTATATATAGTTTCTCATTGTAACTCTTGTTTTATGCTTGTAAGTGTCTTGTAATCTTGAGTTGAGAAGTAATATATACAAGTACCTTGAAAATATATTTCTGCTTGTTCCTTTGATTACTTATTATATTATTATCAACTCTTGTTAAAGGCATTGCTTCATCTGATTTGAGTGTTATTATAAGCGGTTTGAGAGAATCACAAGTGTTTAAGTGACAAACCCGATCCTGCAACCAGTTTCGCCCGACAGTGAAACATAGGTTCACCGGGTGAACATGGTCTACTGACTATGAGCGAAACTATAGTTTCGCTCATAGTTTTGTTCGGCAACAAAAAGCACAAAATACAAATATTAAACAAAGTAATCTAAAATAAAGCCTATTATATTTAAACATAATATAAACACTACCTAAGGTGAGTCCAACCTAATCTAGATCTTCAATACTCCCCTAGGTTGGAGCTCACCTACATGAACTTCTTGTTCAGCACCATCAACTCTTGCTTTCTCTCCAGATTTAGATGTAGTCTCCTGTTCAGCTCCTGTTGTACCAGCTTCCTCACCATGTGCACTTGCTTGTTCAAATTGCTTGGCAAGATCCTGCACATCCATCTTAGACACGTCAGCTTGAAGAATCTTTTCGGCTACCTCCCTGACCTCTGCCCCTTACTCCACGAGCCTTGTTGGAAACCTCCATAAACAGGCTTGCCTCTTTTCTAGTCTCACCTCCAGCACCTACTTTAATGTGGTTCTCACACAGCACCAACAAGTCTTCATCATAAAAGGAGAACACTTCCATTGGATCAAACAATTTTATCTCAGCTCTATCCTTAACTCTAATTACAGTGTGTAAGGATTCCTATAAGTCTGATGCAGCCAAAACATCCAAAGTCTCTCAAGTCTCTCTGCATGCATGCACTGAAGAACAGAAGTAGAAATGCTTCGCAAGTTTTATTCCTTGCACTAGAAAATATTTTAAGTGTAAAATCTTCCGAAGCCAAGACCAACATCTTCCGAAGCCAAAAGTGAAGTCTTCCAAAGCTTCAAAGACAAAGTCTTCCGAAGCCAAAAAGTGAAGACAGATTTCTTCCGAAGACTTTTATGTACATGCTTTTATCTGATGTACTTTACCATAAAGCTGGACACCTTTCCGCTACAACTCTATTCAGTCACCAACTTACATGAGTTGGTGAAAAGGTTCATGCTTTTGGTAACTGTACATTGAGGTCTTGAGTCTAAGCTTTCTACTTTATGTACTTTTAACCTTTTTGTAATATATTAGGATGTGAGGTATGGCATGTCATAGTCACTAGTCAAAAGGCAATCTACCTTTTGATTCTACATTTGATTTTGTTGTTGTCTAGTTTTATGTATCCAACTGGCCTTCAAAGTATGGCCGGCTGTAGGATAGTATAAAGTATCTCAAGTACTTGTAACCTTAGATCTATGCTTTGTAACATTTGTAAAAGAACTTGAAAAGCAATATACAACATTTTTGAAAACCATATACTTGTGTTGTTAGCTATCTTGTTCTGTCTCACATTTTACTTATGTTCTTAGCATTTTTCATACAATAGTTAAGCAGTTCCCTATTTGATATGTTAAGTGTTCTAAAGAACTCTCCTCATTATGTGGTTGTGTTGTAAGTGCATAACCTTCAACGGTCCTACACAGCCTCCCAAGTATTATTGTCATAAAACCATTTTTTAAACTTTTGTAGCCTTTGGGGAGGGGATCAGGTAATCTCACCCTCCTTATAGTCTTTGGTGCCTTCACCCTTAGCACAATCTTTCCCTTTCCAGTCACCTAGTCTTTATATTTCTTAGATCTATTCTCTCAGCCTTCGTAAAACCAAATGACTCAAAATTATCATTGTCCCTCGCTTAATCTCTTCTTCTAACAACTTAGCTCTTTCACTCAAGTTAGAGTCAATCAAAGGAATATCTGCCAACCTCCTCAGATCCCATTTAAGCAAGGTTTTGAAAGCCTTCCTTTTATGCAAGTAGGATATTCCACCACCTCTTCTCTTGATCATAAACAGCTTCAAACTCACATTATACTTCTAGCTTATGATCCTTTTGTCGGACTTTTCCTGCTTGGCCCCTGAATATTCTGAAACAAAGAGGTCAATTGTTCTTGTTCCTTCTCCTTAGTAAACTATTCTTCCTTCTCCATCTCAAACACATCTCCTTTAGTAGAGCCTTTCTTGGCTACTATATCAAAGGACGCTCATCCAGTTCATAGTATTCTGGTTCAATCTCCTCCTCCTCATCAACAACCAGCTTCATCTCAATCATCTTTTCACCAGCTTCAGCAGTTTGGTCTTTCACCACCTCCTCACCAACAAAGTCTTTATCAATATCCAAGCCTAAGTCAATGAATCCAGCCTCAACAATTTTCTCCACACCTCCTGCACCTCCTTCCCTTTCAACTCCACTTGATCCATCAACATCAACAGAGCTAACTCTAGCACCTTTATCACCATCTACAACACCATCCCCACTAACACATGTATCTTTGGCACCTGAACTTCTCACATCTGCAATACTAGCACCACTAGAGCCCTCTTTGCCCTTGATGAACTACAAACTTTAAGAAATGAGTACTTTGATGTATCTGTGAGATCATGTATCTCAGACTCATTCAACTGATTTGGCAGGCCGGGGGATGCTTTCAGCTCATCATAACTTCAGTAAGTAGTCTCTTAATCAAAACCTGTTGATCCATCATCATCCTAGACATACTCTCCAACATCTCATCTTTCTTCTTCTCTCTCAACTCCTGATTCACCAATTTTGTTTTTATCATACTTAACTCATTTGCCAAAGAAGATTTAAGATTTCTAATCACATCTTCATCCAAAGTTGACCATTCATATCTTCTTTGAGTCTCAGAGAAGGTCTGATGTTTATGCTTTGCCCTCCTTTCAGTCACCTTCTCAGACTCTGCTTGATCAGCCTTTTTCTTTTATCTCTTCTCCTTTTCAGCCCTCAGTGCTTCCTCAACCTCATCAATTTCCTCCTCAAAGTCATATTCTTTTTCTTTGGCATATCTCTTTCTCTTCTTGATAGCCTTAGATTGTTTTTTCCTATTCTCCTTAGCATTTTTGTTCTCTGTCTCTATCAACCTTCTGATATAGTTCCACCTCTTTGTTGGATACATATTTTCCTATAAGTGAGTAATCGTTCCACTAAAGTCATGTCTTATTGCAGAGCAGCCAGCAAATATCCTTGTGTTCATATGAACAAGCCTCTTAATTTCACCATGACGTAGATATTAGGAATCAAATCCTTAATCAACATCTGTATAAATCTTGGGTATAGAAGCCATTTGTCTTTCTTTAGAGCCTTGATATTCCTAGTCATGCAATCAAAAATCAACTTGGCAATGTTGGCCTTTTGGCCTCTGCAGAATATAATCATGGTCCTTGCCCAATCCAGGTTTAGCCCATCCAACCCTCCTTTCGTGTGATCTAAACACATGATGAACACATGGGCAACGTATCTCCATTCTTTGGATACAAAAGATTTCTTGATTTCCTTTCTAGTGCCAAAAGAATGTCCCTCATAACCAATGCTTTTGAAGGCCTCTAACACCTCAGACTCGGATAACATTACTTTATCTCCACAGTCATCCTCTAGTCTCAGAACCCTTGAAATATTGTCCACAGTAATAGAAATGTCATGCTCCAATACTCTTGCAACAATTTGTTATGGGGTTGACCTTGTGTCATACTCTGCTGTTCTCTAGAAATCTCTGATATGAAGATCAAAATGGTTGGAGAATAAGAAATAGCATAAGAAATAGACGAGTTCCTGAGCCATTGGATATAGTCTCTAAAGCCTGTAGCTTTTGGATTCCCATCATCTAGAAATGCCGTGATATTGTTCCGGTCATCGAATTTCAAATTCGCCATTTAACTAGAAAGATAAATAAAATAGGGTTAGAAAGGATAAGATGACAAATAATTAAGATAAAGATTAATAAATAATAAAAATAAAGAAAACAATTGTAGTTTCGCTGGCCAAAGCTGCAGTTTTGGCAGGGCGAAAGTGTAGATTCGCAGGGATCAGATAAACTGAACAAGAGGTGAGCGAAATTGTAGTTTCACTGAATTCAGACATGCGAAATTTTCAAGTTCACACGGGCAGCATGACAGTACAATTTCACCGAATACATATGAACTTTCGTTCACCTTCGCACAAAGCTCAAGTGGTTTCCCTGATAAAATTAGCGAAGACAATGAACCGACGCAATCAATAATCCCCCGAAATACGGTTTAAACTCAAATTAATATATTAAAAACGAGTTCGAGACACCCACCTAAGGACTTAATCAACACACAAATGAAGCAGAAACAAACAAAGATTGATTTAAGTCGAGATGTCAAATTAGGGCTCTAAACAATCGATGAAGTTGATAATGAAAAAATGAGAACATAATTTCGCATATCCCAATATATAGCCCATAGTTTCGTTGCCAGCAAAACTGTAGTTTCGCCCGGTAAAGATTAGATCAAAAGGCTCTGAAAAGAGCGAAAGTACCGGCGAACCTATAGCGAAACAATAGTTTCGCTGAAAACAGAACTTAAATTTTCTTTTAGTGATTCAGAATAAAATTTTTCTTTTAAACTAAGACACAAAAGAATTCAAGAAACTAGAACGCCCCACAAGAACAACACATTTCACAAAGAAATATAGAAAAATACTAAAAAATAATAATAAAATAATAAAAGAGGTTAAAAGGATATTGAAACACTTCAAGCTGAAGAGGTTCTCAGGAAAATCATAGATTGGCGGGTAAGATGATATATTGTGTCCTTTTAAACCCATGCCTTCTACCTTTTAACAAGTAATCTGCAGCTTCGATTATCATGTTTTTTAAGTTAAATTGAAGAAAACTTAAATGACTCGGTCCCCATAGACATTTGGCAAAGAACTTGTCCTGTTCTCATGATATATTGAACAATATGATTAACTCTGCTTGATTTTCTTGAAGGAGACTACAACTATGATCTTTTCATATGAGACACGGACCTTATTATTTTAAAGAACAGATGATGAGAGCTCCAGGTCTATACTCACGTATAACAAAGGAGATGATCATTTGAACTTAACTGATGAGAGCTTCAGGTCTATACTTACGTATAACAGAAGATCACTAAGATATGCTGATGAAGCTCCAGGTCTATACTTATGTATAACAGAGGAGATCATCACTCCAGGTCAATGTTCACACATAACAGAGGAGATAAGCACGTAATATACAACATAGAGGAGCTTGTACGCAAATAGAGCTAGCAAGTAACACTATTAAGTACACGGCGAAAGGGAACAGGGAATTTCTTGAAGATCATCAAAGTAGAGTTTATTACGCTCTTATTCATTTTGAACGAGGACTTGTACTTTGTGTAGGCCAAAATGTCAAGGGGATAATCCTAGTCACAAAGTTTCTTATCCTTTTAGTTTAGCCACAAGATTACTGTCTACTTCGTATTCTGGCTGAGCCTATCATGCATATCCCAACACAATACTGTTGACCTCCTTCAAATCTTTCAGGTAAATAAAACTTTATTTCAAAGGGTCCTGCAAGAATGAAAAACAGTGTTTTATGTTATACTCCCCCGAAATTTCTATGTATCAGCAAGATAAAAGAAATTATTTATATATATATATATATATATATATATATATATATATTTGTAAAGTAGTGAAGGACTATGGAGTATAGAAATTTATTAGAAAATGATAAAAAAGATATAAAAATGTACACAATATTTACATGAGACATTTAGAAATGAGTTTTCAAAAAATATTAATCCTAACATAGAGATCAGTTCAAAAAGATATGTTTTTTGATTTCCGTGTAAATATGAATAATATCAATAAAACCCTTTCTTGAGCATCACGGATGTCATGAATTATTGTCTCAATGTACTTGGTGCGAGAATGATGAATTGGATTTTTGCGATTCCAATGGCTGCTTCATTATCACAGAATAATGGAGTGTGAAGGAAGTTGATCCCATAATCAATCATCTGGTGTTGTATCCACAATACTTGAGAGCAATAGCTAGAAGCTGCAATATACTCAGCCTCCCCTGTGGAAAGAGACATAGTTGTATGTTTTTTGCTATGCCATGATACTAGATAACTTCCTAGATATTGACTGGTTTTCAATTCATCCTGCAACCATTAGAATCACTATTAGAATAAGCATGCAAATCAAAATTTCCACCATAAGGACACCATAGACCCAGACGAGAAGAGCCTTTTAGATAACGAAAGCTTTGTTTGACTACTTTTTCATGAAACTCCTTTGGGTTAGCTTGGTATTAAGCACAGTATCCCACACCAAACGTGATTTGGATGACTGGCTGTAAGATACATTAGAGAACCAATCATTGATCTATAAAGACGAGGATCAACAAATTTCCCGTTTTCATCGGGAGTGAGACATGTCTGTGCAGTAAAAGGGGTCAATTCAGAAGAGGCATCATCCATCTTGAATTTCTTATAATTTCTTTGACATACTTTTCCTGATGGATTAGAATGCCTTCAGGCTTTTGTTCAACTGCATGCCAAGGAAAAAGCACATCTCCCCCATCATGCTCATTTCGAAGCGACTTGTCATAACCTCCTCAAACTCCCGACAAAACTTAGGATTGGTTGAACAAAAATAATGTCGTCAACACAGACTTGCACGATTAACATCTCACCATCCACTTTCTTTCTTGAGTAAAGTCATATCAGTAGTGCCAACGAGAAAAACCAATTGCTTAGAAGATATTGTGTAAGAGATCTCTCATACCGAGATGCGAGGAGCTTGATGTAAACCATAAAGAGATTTATCAAGTTTGTATACTTTATAAGGATAATCTGGATCCTCAAACCCTGGTGGTTGACACACATAGATCTCTTCATCAATATCTCCATAGAGAAAAACACATTTGACATCCATGTGATAGACTTTGAAACGGTTGTGGGCAGCATGAGCGAGAAAAGTTCGGATTGCTTCTAGACGAGCCACGGGAGCAAATAATTTCGTGTAATCAATCCCTTCTTCTTGAGCAAATCCTTAAACCACCAAGCTGGACTTGTTCCTTACCACTATGCCACGATCATCTAGTTTGTTTTTGAACACCCATTTTGTGCTGATTGGACATTTGTTTGGTGGAAGATCAACAAGTGTCCACACTTTAAGTTTCCTGAATTGTTGAAGTTCCAACTGCATGGACTCAACCCAGCAAGGATCCTGAAGAGCTGCATAAACATTCTTTGGAACAGTCTGAGATATAAAACAAGAGAACAAACACACGTTTATCAAACCAGATTGAATCTGCATCCTAACACCATCAGAAATAGATCCAATAATGTTATCATGACGATGATCTTTCAAAGATTTAAAATCAGTGGTTAAAGGTAATGGAATGGGTTGTGGTGGACACATGGGTTGATGTTGAGTAGATAATGAGGAGAACGCGATTGTACAGGTTAAGGCGATGGAAAGGTTTGAGAGAATTGAGATGGAGTGGAGGTTAGGGTTGAAGATGGGGTTGAAAGAATAGAGGCTGAAACGGATGGGAGTGGAATGTCAAAGGGAGATGAAGATGGAAGATCAATTGAGGTCGGAGGTTTATTTGATGAGTTGGAAGATTTGGAGATAGATCTTATGGAATAATGTTCGTTTGAACATTAGAAAAGGACGCATCATCATCAAAAACTGGAAGATTGAAGGAGTTAAAAACAATGTTCGAGTCAAAGAACCATGCAGGTTCGGTTCAGGCATCTGAAGAATTAGATTCCTGCCAGTCAACCATAAAATGACTCTTGCACTATGCGTGTTCTCTTGTTATGCACACGGTAAGCTTTCTGAGAAGATGAGTAACCAACGAAGTAACATTCATCTGAAACAGCTCCAAATTTCGACTTTTGTGCATGAGTGTTTAGCAAGGTACAAGAACATCCGAATGGATGAAAGAAATCAACCGTCTATAAAACAATTCATAAGGAGTTTTCATCATATCTTTCACAATCAACACTCGATTAAGAACATATGATGCATAATTCAGCGCTTCAGCCCAGAAGATGATTGACAATGTAGATTCGATCAACATGGTATGAGCAACTTCGATTAAGGTGTGATTCTTTTGCTCTGATACCATTTTGTTGGTTCAATTGATCGATAAACAGTGCAATTGATTATTAAAACGTTCAATATCCACTGATCAATCATCCATAATAACAACACAACAATGATATAGAATCAATATCCACTGATCAATCATCCATAATAAACATAATATAAATACTGACTAAGGTGAGTCCAACCTAATCTAGATCTTCAAACCTATTTGCCAGTGATTTAGTCATGTACAGCATCTCCAATTCTGACCAAATTCCTGCCATTATGGTCTCCTTGGTCATTTCACGAAGAACTCTATCCCTAAGGCTCAACACAATTTCACTGTGAGCCTTTTCCATGATTCCTTTCTTTTTCTCTACAGTCAAATGCGCAGGAAGATGATCTTCCCCTCTGAGTGCATCCACTACACTGTTGTGCACTAGTAATGCCCACATTTTCATCCTCCACAGACCGAAATCATTTTTACCATCAAATTTATCCAATTCGAATTTTGTTGACACCATCTTGTTCACGCAATCGACCTTTCATCGACTCTTGATCTCGATTCTCCGTTCTCCTTGGGAGATCTCCATCTCTTTCAATTGAGCCCATTTCCTCCTCCTGGGTCTGATACCAGTTTTAATTGATTAACACAAGAGAAGATATCAAAAACAAGAATCACTCGATTGTATTACTCATGAACATCTAACAGAAGATTTCAAGTATGAAGAAAATAAAGAATAAACTAACTAACTTTCCTTCAATCTCTGCTTATTTACTACTAAACAAGTAAACCTTTCCAAATATACAACTTAAGCCCCTATAGTTTTACTAACTATCAATTAGCTCTCAAGATTTATTACTTTGACTTTTAATAGGATAACAACTTTGACTTTACATACAACAATCTCCTCCGACGACCGCCATCGTCTCTTCTGATGTTACATTGAAGGTTCGAATCGCCTCTGGAATCGACGCTTCTATTATTCAACTAAAGGCCCAACATTATCTTATTATGCCTTGATTTGTATAAATTAAGAAGTTTATTGTATTTGGATCTTATTTTAATTTATAAAGATATCATCTTTAGTGTGGTTGCTAGATTCTTTGCTAAAATTATTGACGGCGTTTGTTTGTTTCTTTGACCATTATAGTGGGAATATAAATTCAACACTAAGTATCGTTGGATCTCTTGCTATTTAAATAGATTTGTGTGTATAAAATAGTTGATTGTTTGAATCTAGAAGATAATATGCTTGAGATTGCAAATTATGTGTCTAATTTGGCGAGTTATGTGTTTGATTCGGTGACCTTGTTCTTTGATTTTGGTTTAAATGTTGTGGTCATGAGATTTGTTGTTTGCTGTTGTGCTTGGATTTGTATGTTGTGGTCATATGGTAATTCTTGTTTATGATGAAATGAAATAAAATCTTCAGCTAAAGTTTATGCAAGGAATTGAAGTTTAAGTTTTCTAGTTGGAAAATTTGATGGTTTATTAATACATTCATAATAGGAGGTTTCTGAGTCCTGTAGAATGCATCATGTGATTTAAGGGAGCCTTCAAACGCTCAGAAGCTCTAAAATGCAATCCCTAGAAGAAGACTATAACCTTTAATATGTTGAGTTTTTAAAAACATACAGTCCAGATTGATTTGTTTATACAAAGTTAGGAGAGAGGTAAAGTTTTAAATTATAGTATAATAAGTAAAACTCTTGAAGGAATATGCTAAGTAACTAACTTGAAATGTGCATCGCACAATGCCTTGTCCATATATAAATCATAAGCAAGATCAAGGTCTTTTAACGTGGTACCCTCTTCTATGTCATCTTTATTTGTACATATTATTGAGAATAATAAAATGAATTGTATCGATCATGATGAACTAAAGGAAACAAAAATAAACGTATTAGTGATTAGAGTGTTATCATAATATTATGTGCCTGCACATGATTGTAAAGCTAGGAAGCATCTTCAGTAAAATCTAACATATCATAAAACAATTATCAAAGATTCATTATTAGTAGTATGTTTTTGTATTACTTCATTTTATTAATTTCTAACCATTATGTAATACATTTGTTATTACTATTATATCTATGTGTTAGTTCGTTTTATTAGTGTCTATCCATTATGTTTTTTTACTTAATCATGTTGATCGTTAGCAAGATATTATGGGAAAGGGCGGAGAGTTATAGACTTATAGGTGTTAATATATAATTTATTCATCATTATATTTAATGAAATTTCTTTTGATTTTGGTTTGGTTTATCAACAGTAAAAATAATTTTATTTTATGGTATAATGAACTATGATTATATGATATTTTGAAGATAGAAACAAGATTATGATAATCATACGTAGGAGCATATAAACTAAGATCTAGATGTACAATTAATATTTTTTGTATTTGGCCTAATATTTGACCTTTATTTAGTGTATTGTAATATGGAATTTTGGATGAGTATTTAGATGAAGTTGAGTTAGACTTTTACTTTATTTATATAAAGATATTAGTGTAAAATATTTTTTACATGTTGTTCATGTATGTATATACGTTTGTGTTTAGACTCAACTTAATTATGTTTGTGTGTATGTATACGTAGATCCGACAACAAATACGTAATGAGATGCAAGTTAATAGGATGAGAAGAAACATGCACAAGGAGATGTAACAATAAATGCGAGAGGTTAAAATGCGGGAGTAGATTTGACAACAAATGACCTCCTTTTTTAAATAATTTGGTAATAAGTCTGGTGATCATTCACCACAGTTAGTTTAATTTAGTTATTGTATCGTTTTTGGATTACGTAAACAATAATTCTTTGACTTTATGTAATTAGATTTAGATTATGGTTGAATGGTTAATTTCAATTGTATTAATTACAAATAAGTTAAAAAAACTGGATTAATTCATATTTTAAAAAAAATTTTTTTGTTAATAGCATGTTTTGTTGCAAGTTTGTTGCAAAGTAAAATAATATAAGTCGTCACAACTTTGTTGCGGAAATAAAAAGTAAATAATAAATAATATTTAAATATGTTTGTCACAAATTTATTGTAAATATTTGATAGTAAATTGACGGTATTCTGTCACAAAAAGTTTGTCGCATATCTGTTACAACCTGTTGTCGGAAAGTTGTCGTAAAATTTTGTTAGAATATTGTTGGTATCTAGTCGTAAAGTGCTTGTCGTAAACTTGTCGCCAAAACTTGTTAGTAAGTTGTCGCAAAATATTTGCAACAAGAGTTTTTGCGACAACTTAGTTTCCGATGCAAACTTGTCGCAAAACACGTTTTGTGATAAATTTGCAACAATCTTGTTTGTCGCATTTTTATTTTTTCTAGTAGTGTATTAACATGAAAACATCTAATGTAACTCTATTCCACGTATTATTAGAATCAAAAGTACATATTTAAACACACTTTTTTAACATGAACTTCAACCACCCATCATCTACATACATGGGATACATAAAGGTGGATTTAATTGTTGAATGACGATTTTGGAAAATGAGTTAACTTAAGGAAAAAAACCTCGTTAATGCCTATTATAACAATCTTCACACTATGCATAAACAATCTTCGCAGACGTGGGTAGCCTTTCGTCACTGGGTTTACCCCGGTGACCGGGCTTAAAAATTATTCGTTGGCCGTTTAAAAAAAATGATATGAAAGGGTCCGACAACTCTACCAACCTCATTAATTGATGCACTAAATTATATCAATGAATGTTATTAAGAAAGAGCTTTGATTATGTGAATCAGGAAAATTATGCATAGTGTTACTAATGTCATTACTTCATAAAAAAGAGTTCATACTAGAAGAATGAAAACTTATGTTGAACATGAGCTGATAGAAACTAAGGGGTTGTTTGGCAACTTCTGAATAGGTAAGTGCTGAACCAATAAGATGTCTGAACCAGTAAGAGGTCTGACCCAATAAGATGTCTGAACCAATAAGTCTGTTTGGTTGGATATCTACTTGGACCAAATTCCGATCGCCGTCTTCGGTCCCCCCTTGCTCTTCGGCTTCACCGTCTGCAGTACCGGTGACTAGACCCCATGTCGTCGCCCTCGCCATCGCAGACCAGACCCTCGTCGCTTCACCGGACCCGCCTCCACGTCTGACTCGGGTCAGATCTTGATTTAGGTCTGACTGGATAAGTGGCTCAATCAGACCTCTTCTCCGGTAAGAGGTAACCAACCAAACACTGCACGTCTGACCGAGTCAGACATGCACGTCTGACTGGGGTCAGTCAGACCCAACCAAAGAGCCCCTAAGAATCATACATTTTGTTTCAAATTAAGTTCATGCAGACACATTCACATGACTCTCTACTTTCAAACTTTAACTAATTATTTGTTTTACCCGTTTGATAAAATTGACACTGATAGCCATGAGTTGAAATTGCCCAATAGTTAAAACAGGTATTACATAACCTTAAGCATTCTTCTATATTAGCTAAATCAATATTTTGCGTAAAATCTCAATAGCTTATTTCAATATACTCTCCACTGGTTATAATTTGTAAGCAAAAAATATATATTTTGAAAAGATGACCTAGAATTCGACCTCGTATTATAACCTTAAATATTAATCCGTCACTAAACCAATACAACCAATTGTCCACCCTATAACTTCGTGTTACTACTCACTCTAGTATACATCAGTTTTATCAAGTATAACCACACCACATGTGTCTGTATATATACAACCAATATAACCAATTGTCCACCCTATAAAATTCATATTCGATAACTACCATTGTAAATGAAAGAGTCCTTATCACTTTAAGAAGGTCCACTTTTGCTCTTCCATATATTTGAAACAACACATGTTTATTCTAAAAGTGATTATTCTTCTTTGGTCATATATACCTCCTAGTCTCATATACGGTCACACTATACCCACAAAACAAAGAATCCTTTACCACTTTAACAACCGCCCTGTGATCACCACCACCCACTGGCCGTCTGCGATGACAGGCCACCGGAAAAACAAAATCCTCATTGTTGCTTATCCAAACCAGAGCCATATTAATCCATCCCTCCGTTTCGCCCACCGTCTCCTTAACTTGGGTATTGATGTAACCTTCTGCACCAGTTTCTCTGTTATACGACGCATTAGCGTACAAAGTACTCATCACGGTCTAACCTTTGCCCCATTTTCTGATGGTCACGACCATGGGCAAGAACCAACTACCACCTTGCAACAATTTATCTCAGATTTTTGTAGAAACGGTTCATCTGCTGTTGCAGAGATCATTATGAACTCCGCGATAGCAGGCAAACCGTTTGACCACTTGGTCTACACCACCGTGTTACCGTGGGCAGCAAAGGTGGCGAATGCCCATGCTCTCGAGTCCACTCTCCTCTGGTGCCAACCAACATTTCCGATCAAACTACCAGGACTTCCATCATTAACCATCGATGACTTGCCATCATTTCTGTCATCATCCTGCCCTAAAGAACATTGTTTTATCCTACAAATTTTGAAAGACCATATTGATGTGCTCAAAGTAGCTCCAAGGATACTTGTGAACACTTTTGAAGCACTTGAAATCGGGTCCTTACGGGCAATTGGAAAGCTTATGATGCTTTCGGTTGGCCCGCTTGTTCCACCTTTAAGTGATTCATTCGGTTGTGATTTATTCGAAAAACCTAAGGAAGGTTATATCAAATGGCTGAACACAAAGCCAAAATCATCTGTGGTGTATGCTTCATTCGGTAGCACGTCAACTTTATCGATGGATCAAATGGAGGAGATTGCATCTGGGTTGGTTGAAAGTCGCCGACCATTTTTGTTGGTGGTCAGAGACGGTAGTCAACAGCTGCTATTAAAAGATAAGGACGTAATTAGAAAGCATGGGATGATTGTGAGTTGGTGTTCTCAGGTGGAAGTACTAAAACACGAAGCAATAGGGTGTTTTGTGACGCATTGTGGGTGGAACTCGACGATGGAGGCGTTGGCGGCTGGTGTTCGGACTGTGGTGTTTTCGCAGTGGTCGGATCAGGCGACGAATGCGAAGATGATAGAAGATGTGTGGAAAATAGGGGTTAAGGTGAAAAGGAGGGAGGGGGATGGAATGGTGGAAAGAAAAGAGATTAAGAAGTGTGTGGAAATGGTGATGGAAGATGGAGAGATGAGGAAGAATGTAGAAAAACTGAAAGAGTTAGCGACACAAGCTCTCAACAATGGCGGATCGTCAGCCGTCAACCTCCAAGCTTTCGTGGATGGTGCATGAATGAGTAATGGATTATAAGAATAACTAGTGATTATCCACCCGCGCTTCGTGGCGGTAAACGACCAATGTAGAAACCCTATAACCCAAGAATAAAGCGTTCAACGAAAGTGAGCGCACAACCACTACTATTGCCCTAGATCTATGATCAATAAGAGTTTACAAACAAACTCGCCAGTCGTGTATAACACTTTAGTTTTGACACCTAAAATTTACAATTATGTAGCAAAACAATGCTCATGGTACATAAATAATACTAGAATAAAATGAGTGTCCCTCTAATGTAAAAATTTCATAAATTTGAAAATGGAAGCGGGTCAAAATCAACTCAGTAAATACAATTGTTATTAGCACAGACAGAAAAGCATCTTTGTAATTGTTTCTTAAATTGCATCTTCTGATACTTCTGTTAAAAAATAATTCAACTTTTATGTTTTAATTATTTAAATAGCTGGATCAAATGGGTCGGTTGAGAGAACCGAGTCCTTAGGAGTTTTTTTTATGTTTTTGGTTGATTGAATAAGTCTTTTAAACGTTGTATGTATCAGCCTATATAAGGCATAGTAGTTTATTGAATAAGATCATCAGCTATTCTTCTTTCTTTTCATTCTAATCCTCTGTTTCTTTCCATTCGTATTCTTTTGCTTCTCTGATTTAACCAACAACTGGTATCAAAGCAAGGCTCCATACACTTTAGTTAATTTATTTTTTCTTTGGGTTTTTTTGTTCTTGAAGCGAGCTGAGAGAACACCGTTACCATGGCGGCACCTGTTTCCGGAAATTCCATATCGGTTCCAGTATTCAAAGGAGAAGGGTATGAATTTTGGAGTATCCAGGTGAAGACCATTCTGCGATCACAAGACTTATGGGAATTTGTTGAACAAGGATATGAAGCTACTGATAGTGATGTTGCCCGGTTGAAGGAAAACGTCAAGAAGGATGGCAAGGCAATGGCAATAATACAACAGGTCGTGCATGGTAGCTTGTTTTCCAGGATTGCTGCTGCAACCACAGCTCGCCACGCTTGGACATTGCTCCAAACTAAGTATCAAGGTGATACAAAAGAGAAGCAAGTAAAGCTACAAGGGCTTAGGCGTGAGTTTGAGACCTTGCAGATACGATATCAAGAACTTGTTTCTTATTCCTTGTCTCGGTCATGACGATTGTGAATAACAAATGAGCTTATGGGGAGGAGGTGACTGATCAAAAGGTTATCGAGAAGGTACTGCGAAGCCTTCCTGCAAAATGGGATCACGTGGTGACCGCCATTGAAGAGTCAAAAGATTTGACAAAAATGACGTTTGATCAATTAATGGGATCTTTGCAATCCCATGAAGCTCGGGTTAATCGAAGTAGTGAACCTCCCGAAGAAGACCAGATCTTTCAAGTGAAAGAAGATGAGATCTCTGCTCGAAGCAGAGAGAGATTTGTACCTCGTGGACGAGGACGAGGACGTGGTAGATTTGGTGGCCGAGGATGAGGCGGCATTCAATGTTTAAACTGCGGGAAGGGGGGCACGTTAAAGCTGATTGTTGGGCTAAACCACAAGGACAGGCTGATGTGGGTCATGAAGATGATGAAGAGGAAATTAGATTATTCATGGCATTTGAAGGTAATGAGCAGTCATCTATTTGGTTCCTTGATAGCGGTCGTTCAAATCATATCACAGGCCAAAAATGGCTCTTTTCTGAGCTTGATATGTCAAAAGAGTAAAAGTGAAAATAGGAAATGGAAAGGGTATTCGAGTTGAAGGCAAAGGAACTATAAAGCTACTAGTTGCTCAAAGACAAACAAAAGGGTTGCATGGAGTTCAATATGCACCAGATCTTAGTTACAACCTGCTAAGTGTTGGGCAGCTCATGAAGTCAAGCTACTCGCTTTTATTTGATGAAGAATCTTGCTCAATCACTCACAAGGCAACATGTAAAATTGTATGTCAAGTTTTCATAATATCTAACAATACTTTTCCCGAATGTAAACACTCAGGAGCATGTTATGGCGGCTGCTAGTATTGATGAATCCACACTTGCATGAGCTTGGATTAAAAATACTAAGTTCTAAAGAACTGGTCAGAGGACTTCCAAAGATTGAATCATTTCCTCTATGTGAGGGATGTGTGATGGGAAAACACACAAGAACACCATTCCCAAACGATGCATGGAGGGCATCATCCACACTACAGTTGGTGCATGTTGATCTCTACGGTCCTATGCCAACAACATCACTCGGTGGTAATAAATATTTCATTTTGTTTACGGATGATTACAGTAGAATGAGTTGAGTTTATTTTTTAACTTATAATTTGAAAGCTTTAATAAGTTTAAAATGTTTAAAGCTAAGGTAGAGAGAGAAACAGGAAAGAAGATAGTCACGCTCAGATCAGATCGTGGTGGAGAGTTTCTTTCAAAAGCTTTTTGTGATTATTGCGATCGGGAAGTGATACATCGTCAACTAACCACTCCATATACTCCAGAGCAGAATGGGGTTGCAGAACGCCACAACAGGACGATCGTTGAGAAAACCAGAAGTATGTTGGAAACCAAGAAGCTGAGTCCAGTCTTCTGGGCAGAAGTTGTTGCAACGGCTGTTACATCTTAAACCGGTCTCCTACAAAGTCTTTGGAAGAAAAGACCCCTTGTGAAGTATGGTTTAACCATAAACTATCGATAAGTCATTTTCGGGTTTTTGGATGTATTGCTTATGGTCTAACTCCATCACAGTTAAGGAAGAAGTTGGACTCGAAATCAAAGAAATGTATCTTTATGGGATATTGTACTCAATCAAAGGCATATCGCCTATATAGTCCAGAAAAGAATTCTCTGTTCACTTGTAGAGATGTTGTGTTTGATGAACATGGTGTATGGGAGGACAACATTACCAACAGTCAAGATGAGGTGGTTGTGATAAATGATCAATATGCTCCTGGACCAAGTTGTGGACTTGATACTCCATCTAGTTCATCTGGGCCCTCAAGTCCACCTACTTCAGGTCCAGAGAGTAGTCCTATAGAATCTTCTGGTTCCACAAGATCACAACCACTAAGTCAACAGTTTAATGTTGATGAGTCTCCAAACGGGTCACGTGCAATAGGCAGCAGTTCATCTTCTAGCTCGGGAGTTAGACGAGTAAAATCACTTGTTAATATTTATGAGACATGCCCTGAAGTTTCAGCACTTTTGAGCCCATAAATTATGAAGAAGCAGTGGAGAATATTGAGTGGAAGCAAGCAATGGAGAATGAGTTAGCAGCCCTGGAGAGACATAACACTTGGGTCTCTTGTAGATTTACCAGAAGGAAAAAAACCGGTGGGACTCAAATGGTTGTTTAAGATAAAATATGGAGCTGATGGTAAAGTTCAGAAATACAAAGCCCGGCTTGTAGCCAAGGGCTATTCACAGAAGTACGGGATCGATTATGAAGAGACGTTCTCTCCGGTAGCTCGGTTTGAAACAATAAGGGTGATCATCTCTCTTGCAGCACAGAAGGGTTGGAAAATACATCAATTTGATGTAAGAACGGCTTTTTTAAATGGGCCGTTGCAGGAGGAAGTCTATGTTACCCAACCTCCTGGGTTTGAAGTGATTGGTGAGGACAGTAAAGTATATAGGCTTCATAAAGCTCTATACGGGCTAAAGCAGGCTCCTCCAGCCTAGTATGACCGCATTCATTCATATTGGGAATCATATGGTTATATAAGGAGCAAGAGTGAACCAACTGTATATGTTAAAGAAAAGGATGGAGAGATTCTTATTATATGTCTTTATGTTGATGATATCATTTATACAGGTTCATCTATGCACATGATTAGAGAATTCAAAGAAACGATGATACAAGAATTCGATATGACTGATCTTGGTGAGTTGCATTATTTTTGGGCCTGGAGGTGTCTCAGCAACCTAACGGAATATTTATTTCACAAAGTAAATATGCCATTGATCTACTGCATAAGTTTGGCATGAGCAATTGTAAACCCGCTTCAACACCCATGAATGTCCAAGAAAAATTGAAGCTTCAAGACGGTGGTTCTCCGGCTGATGGATTATTATATCGAAGTCTCGTGGGAGGATTAATTTACCTTACACACACGAGACCTGATCTTGCTTATGCGGTTAGTATTATCTCTCGTTTTATGCAAAATCCGTCTACTAATCATTATGGTGTAGCAAAGAGAGTGCTTAGGTATGTTGCTGGAACAATGAACCTCGGTTTATGGTATGAAAAGCAAGAGTGTATTGAGCTTGTTGGATACACTGATGGCAACTGGGGAGGCAGCTTTGAAGACAAGAAAAGTATTTCAGCAAGCATATTTTCTATTGGAACTGCAGCAGTATCTTGGAGTTGCAAGAAACAACTAATTGTTGCTTTATCAACTACTCGGTTGAGAGTACCGAGTCCTTAGGAGTTTTTTTTATGTTTTTGGTTGATTGAATAAGTCTTTTAAACGTTGTATGTATCGGCCTATATAAGGCATAGTAGTTTATTGAATAAGATCATCAGCTATTCTTCTTCTTTCTTTGCATTCTAATCCTCTGTTTCTTTCCATTCATATTCTTTTGCTTCTTTGATTTAACCAACAACTTCAACCTGGTACAGATAAAGCCACACATAAGAATATAAGGTATCATGTTATACATCAACTTTTATAAGTATGCTATAATGGAGATGCGTTTAGAGTTGTAAAACACATTTAAATAAATAATGCACTACTAATGCAATCATTTTAGGTAACATATAACCAACTCGTCATCGACGTGGATTAAGAGTAATATTTAGATTTAAGAGTAATCATTTAGAGAGTTTTTTTTATCAAATAGGTGTAGTTGTTAAAATTTACTAAAAAGAGGTAGTTTCAAAACTATTTATCATTTTTTTATTCTTCATATTTTTAGCTAATCAATCATTTTCTTTTATTTGTTGACTTAAAGGTAAGATTATAGAATGCAAAATTCAGCATCGACACAGTCGACTTTTACTTTCGTCTCCAACAAAATCCCGTTGAAATCAACATTAAATGCTGGAAAAATACATAAAAGATACTAGAAAAACATATAAAAAATTAGCAAATATTGTTAGCGTATTAAATACAAACGCAAATCTAGAAAATCCATATCAAGTGCACCAGTTCATACTTCACAATTCCCTAAAAATCATGGCTTACAGTTTGACAAAATCAGACTGTTGAGCATTCAAATCACAAACCAGTCAGCCTATTTAATCGTCTAAATCAAAAGCACAAAAGGTAATGAGACAGCCATATAAAACCAAACCGGAATAGCAAAACTAATGATCGCAAAGCTGAAAAAACTTAACGAATATCACATACCTATTGAAACTTGAACTGCGAGGACGACGCAGAGACGAGGTACAGTGGGAGAGAGGATGGACGATGGGAGGATTTTGGTAAAACGAACGATCATATGATCTCTGTCGTGCAAGGATGATGCAAGTAATCATTAGTAAAGTAAAAAATAAAAAAATTAGGTTTATATCCATTTTGGTAAATAATTTTAGAACTACATTATATTGGTAAATAATTTTTAGAAATACACCCATTGGGTAAAAAACTCTATTTATACCTATGCTAAAGCTTTTTTAACCTTAATATTTATACCTTAGCTAAAGCTGGTAGAATGATTTTGGTCTAGTGGTTATATATTTTGGCCGAGGATCTTGGCAGAATCTATTTATGCTAACATCTTCAATCAACAAATGATGCTATCACTTAACTTCATACACCTATTGCAATTATCATGGAACAATAGCCACCCACATCTGGACAAAGGCATATATTTCAAGTTTGCAACCATGAAATGGAATATTGTGAACCAGAAATTGAAGGAATATTATACTTTTGGGAATAAAAAATGCTAGAAGGATTACTTTGATGATCCCCCACCAACAAATGTCAAGGAATAATCAAGGACCTATCATCAAGATTAGAAATTGTTGATATACATTATTAAAATTATCACAAAGAAAAAAACCCCTAAATTGTAGTAATTAGAGATTACTAAAGTACTCAAGTAACTAGTAAAAGCTAGTATAATTCACGAGCACACACTAAAGTGATGATGAGAAACGGTTACCATGAATGCAATTCAATCGCCATGTTTAATTAAGAAACGTTTACGATTCTACCTGCGATAAAACATTATAGAACAATAAAATTTAACAGCCTAGAACATTTAGCGAGTATTTTTTTCTAAATACTGTTGGTTGTAAAAAAATATTTACCAAATTGTGTGAAATTAAAATTATTTACCAAAATGAGTGTTATACTTTATTTTTTTCTATTTTTAACTAATCTTCATTTTATTTTTTCTGAATGAACTTATTATCATTTTTATATATTTTCTCATTAACTCATTATAGTTTTTTTTACTCACGTATCATAAAAGTTTTCCTTTAAATTATTAATCAAACAACATTTTAACTGAAAGAATAATTAAATAATCAAAATACACAAACAAAAGTATATAGATATTTCTTACTGGAAAATGATGGGCAAGTGTTTGTGTTTCCTCCCGTTTATTATTCAATTGAAATAAAACTTAAAAAAGTAATGATTTATATATTTTAAATAAATTTCCTCCTCAACTATATTGTCATGATCTGCAAAAATTAATAGCCTATTTTGTTTAAGTAGAAATTTGATTATGCAAAAGTTTAAAATACCATTTAACCACAAAATTAAATCAACGAATTAAAAAAAAACAAGTTATTGGATTTTAATAATTTCAAGTTTCATTTATTGGCCAAAATTAATCTCAACTAGGTAAATATTTAAAGATACTCCCAACTTTGAGTTTATTTTCCTCCAACGATCCATTACTAACTGAGAGTTAACCCCGTTAGTTTTTTTGATGACGTTGAATATTTTTGTGGCCAAAACACTAAACAAAAAGTTGAAATCTATCATCAAATCCGTCAATTTAAAACTTTCAATACCCAAAAACCCACCAATCTTCACCTCCTGATTTGAACCATCGAACTCGTTGAAGGTAGATTGCAACGGTAATGTTCCTTTGTGTAACCAACGGAAATGGTGCCATCCTCTTCAATATAGGGAACCGTGCTTTCAAAACACCAAACGAACGCTCAATAACGTTTCGTAGTTGTGCATGTGCATTGTTACATTTTTTTTATCGGTCAATGCACGATTCCTACGAAAATCTCCAAGCCAATACCTTACATTACGATATGGAGCCATAAATCCTCGTATGTGTGCATAAGCGGCATCACAAAGATAATATTTATCTGTAAGGATATATAAATAATTAGGAAATTATACTAAAATACCAAACATTTAAAAACAATTTATATACCTGATGGTGGTAACGGGAATGAAGCATTTGTATCTGATAAGGCCTCTGATAATATTCTGGAATCATGTGCTACCCCTTCCTAACCCGCCACAATGAATGTAAAAATCATGTTGAAGTCACAATTGCTAATACGTTTTGATAACACTCTCCTTTTCCCCTTCCTCTATATAAATCTTGTTTACTAGCAGGAACAACAAGTATCAAAGTCATCATAAACATTAACCATAAAACATAACAAAATGTCATCACTAACCAAATACAACCATAAAACATAACAATGTCAACACCAACCAAATACAACCATCAAAACATAACAATGTCATATCTAACCCAATACAACAATCAAAACATAACAATGTCGTATCTAACCCAATACAACCATCAAACATAAACAACGTCATGTGCACAATTATATTAGTTTCATACTTTTAGCAGTCATTGTAATCCACTCTTTTAATACTTCTGGAATTTCTGGCAGTGTCATCCACGCCTCTCTCATGGATGACGACACTCCAAAGATATGAAAAGCAGCTAAAAATAAAGGATCTAACGGGTCTAACCCAACCAATTTTAACCTCTCAGAACAGTCAAGTACTGTTGGTCCATCTTTTCCTTTAATCAAAAACTGAAGAGCCTTTTGCATATCAGATGCTAAATCATCAGATGTGATAGATGATTTCGAGGTTCTGGCCCTTTTGTTTGGAATAGGGTCGGGGGCCGGATCCTCAGTAGGCTTGGGGGTATCCTTTGGAATAGGCTCAGAATTGTGTTGTTCAAAATCAAAAGAGCCGGCATCATCTTCTATGTCATGAAGAATTGTATTTGTAATCATAAGTGGTTTGACACGTTGAGCAGAAGATGATCCAGCAACTGAAGTTGTTTGAGTTGAAGTCCACTTGCAATTTCCAGTGGCAGTATTACCATCAAATAATTCTGCACAAAGTTCTGGAAAAGGCAATAGAGTTGTTTTTAAAGATCCAGCCTTCGGATGCCCCTAAACCCAAAATATAAATTATTATAAGTATATGTTTATATGTAGCCTTTAAATATATATATATATGTAAGTATATGTTTATATGTGCGCATACCTTCTTAAATTCTTCCCACTCCTCGTTTGTTAGGGAAAAAGTATTTGTTTGAGGATTATATATATTTCCTGTTTTGTTTTTCAAATACACAAATCCGACGTACTTGGCTTTGATATTGTCATAGGCGTTCTTCATTTGTTTTTGATTCAATTCAAGGTCAAACTTTTCTTTAAGAATTTTTCCTAATCTATTCCAAGAGTCTTTTTGCATACTTAAACCTTTCCTACCCACCTTATTTATTTCTTCAACGCAAGTTTCTAACAAACATTGAATTTGCTCGCTTGACCATTGATGTTTCTCGCCTATTTCTATTAAACAATAAAAACATAATCACTAACCTTAAAAAACCAATTACTAAACCAATTTATTCTTCATACAAACTATAACAACCAACTAAACCATATACAAACCATATACAAACCATATACAAACCATATACCAAACCATATACCAACCATATACCAACCAACTAAACCAATTCATTTCTCATACAAACCATATACAAACTAATCATACAAACCATATACCAACAATTAAACCAATTCATTCTCATACAAACCATAAACAAACTAATCATACAAATCATATACTACCAACTAAACCAATTATTTCTCATACAAACCATATACAAACTAATCATACAAACAAACTAATCATACAAACAAACTTATCATACATACAAACTAACCATATACAAACTAATCATATAAACAAACTAATCATAAAAACAAACTAATCATACAAACAAACTAACCATATACAAACTAATCATATAAACAAACTAATCATACAAACAAACTAATCATACAAACAAACTAACCATATACAAACTAATCATATAAACAAACTAATCATACAAAAAAACTAATCATACAAACAAACTAACCATTTAACAAACAAACTAATCACACAACAACAAATCAAAAAAAAAAAATACCTGCAGGTGGCGACGGTGAGGGGGCCGAAGGGGAGGGGGGCTTCGGGGAGGGGGGCTTTGGGGAGAGGGGACAAAGGGGAGGGGGCGAAGGCGAGGGGGCCGAAGGGGAGGGGGCCGAAGGGGAGGGGGCGAAGGGGAGGGGGTGGCCGAAGAGGAGGGGGCGAAGGGCGACGGTGGTGAGCTGGCGCGGTGGCGACGGTGGCGAGCTGGCGCGGTGGCGTGGTAGCGACGGGGGGCGGCCGAAGATGGTTGTGAGGAGTGGGGGAGGTGGGTAGAAGATGGGTGGGGAATGAAGATGGTTGTGAAGATTTCAGATGTTAGGGCTCAAAAGGTTTTAGAAGAGAAGAGGTTAGAAGAGGTTGTGAAGACATTGTTCCACCTCTTCTCCGTGTAGAGGTGAGGAAGACGTTTTTTTAATGAAACGTCTTCCAGAAAACAAACAGTCTGCGAAGTAAAAACCTCTTCCCGCGTCTGCGAGCGCGCAGATGAAGAGGTGGGGAAGAGGTTTTTTCAAAAAACAAACACCCCCTTAGTTGGGCTATATATGTTAAAAGTGGCCAATGAATAAGCAACCATTGGTTCACTTTCGCCTCGTTCGCAAACCAAGCAAGATCGGCTTTGTTTGTTTACAAATCTATCGAATATAAGTGAGAGTTTTTCAGCTTTTCTAAGTGATTGAGCCATAAAAGATGTGAAGTCGGCTAGATCGGTAAACATCCGAGCATGTTCTTGACGGAAGGATAAACAACAGCAAAAACCAAGAGACAATCAATAACACGAACTATAATATAATGGTTTCATTGATAAAACCTAACGATTACAAGCTTGTTACAACATAAGAATCAAGACTCTTTGCAAGGGGAGATCGAGCATGATCTCCCCTCTCATCTGACAGCCCTAGGCTCCGGGCAGACTCCCTCCCCAAACCCTTAACTCTCTACACATTGAAACTGGTATATATACGCCTCGGCCCATATTAGATGACTGGGCCCATTCGTGCGATTGGACCAAGCGTATGGTTCAATCGTACGACTGGACCATGCGTATGGTTCAATCGTACGACTGGACCATACTTATGGTTCAGTCTTACGAATGGCCAATCGCATCTCTCAGTCGCACGACTGGGCCATTAGCAAGGCTCAGTCACACGACTGAGTCTCATTCGCATATGCTCCTACGAATGACCCAGTTTTATGTGTTTACAACATATCAGGTGTATTACATTAAGCCTAGATTAATCGACAAGCGACGGACACACTATATATGACAATATATGCTCCAACAAATTCCCCCTTGGACGTTGCTTGCGAATAGTAGATAACACCTCTTACAATCTTCAGTCAATCTTTGCTCTGGTTGTCAATAGAATCAAACGAAAACCATATTAGCCAACGTTGCCGATCCGTCAGGTTGCTACAATATCCCTGAAAATGAATTTAGGCATAATAGCTTTCGTTTACTTTGTAGAACACCATCATAGCAGCAAGATTCCCCATATGACTGATTTTTCCAGATAATGACATGAACAGTTTTCCATTGCTTCAATCTTCACACAGGCTGACATGATTAACATTAACACCTGCAGATATTCCCCCTCACGTTCAGCATATCCCATATATAAACGTTGTGCTCTCTTGGCGTCTTCATACTGTGTATTGGGCAAAAGGTTGAAGGTTCTAATCCACAGCTGACAATCTCAAAACAAATCAGCATGCACGAAGGATTCATCATCGGAAACCAGTTATCACATCATCCCACTCTCTTTCTGATTGCGTCTTCACTGTCCTCTATACATGGATTTCCCCTAAGAATCAGAATCCTCTTTGTGCGGATAAATATAACTTGATTGGCCCATAAATAGTCAGATGCTCCTGACTACCCCACAACATCAGCACCAACTGCTGACATCTTCTCTTCTCTCTTTCGTGTTCCAACTTCATTCACCTATTCTGGAAGTCCGACGAATAATGGGGTATACATCAAACTTATTTGACAAAAGAATCTCAGGGTGAATGTGCTTTGCTCATCCTCAAATCTGTGCAAAAGGTAGTTCCAGACCTTTTTTTTTTGGTCTGGAACACCGTTCATCCGTATGACGTGGAGGACAAATATCACATTCATGTGAATGGATGTTACGAATGATATATTCGTGAGACTGGTCATAAGACTGGTCCAGTAGCATGATTGGTCATAAGACTGGTCCAGTAGCATGATTGGTCATAAGACTAGTCCAGTAGCATGACTTGTCATAAGACTGGTCCAGTAGCATGACTGGTCATAAGATTGGTCCAGTAGCATGACTGGTCATAAGACTGGTCCAGTCGCATTTCAGTAGCATTCCAGTCGTACGAATGGTCCATTAGCATGGTCCAGTCGCACGAATGGTCCATTAGCATGGTCCAGTCGCACGAATGGTCCATTAGCATGGTCCAGTCGCACGAATGGTCCATTAGCATGGTCCAGTCGCACGAATGGGTCTGCACGCAGATTTTCAGATCTGCAGCCGCCAAAGCTGCCAAAAACCCTAATTTGATGAATTTTACATGAACCGAAACAAAATAGACATCATCAGATTCGCAAGGGTCATAGCAACGTGGTTTCGAGTTCGATTTTAACATAGAAACAACACACGTAACAAGATCTGAGCAAAACACGAAGAACACGAAGTGGGTTTAACGTCAAGAATCTGAAATAGATCCAAAAATCAAGAGCTCGGGTTGCTAGAATGATTGTTAGATCATTCCAGCAGTAACCGGCTCTGATACCAATTGTGAAGTCGGCTGGATCAGTAAACATCCGAGCATGTTCTTGACGGAAGGATAAACAACAGCAAAAACCAAGAGACAATTAATAACACGAACTATAATATAATGGTTTCATTGATAAAACTAACGATTACAAGCTCGTTACAACATAAGAATCAAGACTCTTTGCAAGGGGAGATCATGCTCGATCTCCCCTCTCATCCGGCAGCCCTAGGCTCCGGGCAGACTCCCTCCCCAAACCCTTAACTCTCTACACATTGAAACTGGTATATATAGGCCTCGGCCCATATTAGATGTGAGTGGGCCCATTCGTGCGATTGGACCAAGCGTATGGTTCAATCGTACGACTGGACCATGCGTATGGTTCAATCGTACGACTGGACCATACTTATGGTTCAGTCTTACGAATGGCCAATCGCATCTCTCAGTCGCACGACTGGGCCATTAGCAAGGCTCAGTCACACGACTGAGTCTCATTCGCATATGCTCCTACGAATGACCCAGTTTTATGTGTTTACAACATATCAGGTGTATTACATTAAACCTAGACTATTCGACAAGCGACGGACACACTATATATGACAATATATGCTCCAACAAAAGATTTGAACACTCCTAGTTCACAATAGTTTTTTAGTTGGTGCACTCTTGATGATATTTGTGGTTCCCCTCTGGATGGATCACAATAGTTGTTCAAGGCATTAAGCCGAGGCCTGGATAATGAGATTGATAATGTCCACACAAGGTTTCGTACTTTATGGAGTTTAATATTACATAAGTGAGGCATTCCACGTTTGAAATACTAACGAGATTTCGGGCCGCGCGTTGCTGCGGGTCTCTTTTAGATCCATTTTTTTTACAAAATATGATCCTAGAAAAGATAATATATGCACACACTATAACAATAATTCCAAATGCGAAAAGAAATCAATTTACTATTCTAAACAAAAACCCCACAAAATAGTTGACTTTAAATCTCATAAAGGTCAATCTAGCCCGTTTAGGGCTACACAGTTAGGCTATGAGTGACATTCTGATTACAACAATATCAACAAACATAACTTTGAAATTCCAGGATATGAAGAACTTATTTAGTAAAAAGGAAAAAAAACATTTTTTTAAAGTGACTCAAAAGTGATTTGTTTACAAAAGTCTAACTAAGAACCTTTAAAAGTGTAAATTTCTAAAATGAATAAAACCTACTGGGACTTGACATGAACTCCTATTGACATTCAAACCAAAACTTGCTGATAAACTTTGCTCTAAACTCATAAATATAAAAGTATATGATCTTAAACTTTTTACTCATCCTATTTGACAAATTAGCCTCCTAATTCAGATGCAAATGAACAAATATGCCATTACATGAGCTCACCTCATTGCAAGGTTCCATAATAACAAAACCAAGCAGGTCATAAATTGCTACAATGTCAACACAGAAGTGAGTTTCATAGTCACAGTTGATTATCAAGTATTATTTTATAATTTTAAGAACCTAACTCAATGTTTAATCTTTCCATACAATCTTTCAGACATGAATAACAAACACAAACTTAATTAGAGTAACTAAATTTACTGAAGATGAGTACAATGAAGAAGAATATATATTATTATGTAACCCAACAGCTCCTAAAACAAAAAATAACAACGTTTCAGCTCTGAATAACAATAATCATAAAAAATTAATAGAAGTTTATTCCACTAACATCAAATTGCATAAGTGGATTGTTGATTTGAAGAAAATGCAGTAATATTTTACTGAAAACAAAAAGTAAATAAATCATATACAGGCCAATGGTTTAACCTTGAATAGAAAATGAATTGGTGAGCTTGAGAAAAATCCCAGTCAAAAATCTCTACAAAAGTACAGCAAAAGCACATATGAGAACCTCCAATAGCCTTCCTTTGTAGCCATAGATATGTGGTATGAAGACGAACTTGAATCAAGAAAAAAGGAGAAAAAAGAGTCTAAAAACTTACGGGAAGTCAACCACAACAGCACAGGTGACTGAATCGAACTCCGGCAATAAACGACAGGTAATGAACCGACAAAGATGGAACCTAAACCCTAGACAACCATTCTCACCTCTAGTCGTCGGATCACATGATCCTTCTATCCCCGCCGTTGAGTAGTCGGTCGCAACAGTTAAAAGTGCTAGCCACCAGAATCGCGTATATCTCTCCCCGTTTTTCTTCGCAAAAAAGATGGTAGCGGTGGGGGAGTATCTCTTTCTCAAAAGAAATGAAGAAAATGGAGGGTTTGTGAGATGTGGACACCTGGTAACACGTCTCTTTTTTCTGACACGTATAAGGGGCCTCTGTGCAAATATAGAACTTCTGGTGGTGAATATACAAACCCACAAAATTTGAATGTAGTCACCGACCAAACTTCTTAATATATATTATAATGTGTATATTTATATTTCAGTGAAAACTAAATTGTTTTACTTTGTGTTACTGCAACATTAAACCAACTATCGTGTCATTTCAAATAAAAACTACTTTTTTACACTTTTTTAGATAATTTTAACCACATAACATATGAATTATTATATACCAACAACAATTATATAATCCAAAAAGTAAACACCACACATGAAATCATATATCATACATAGTCACGTTATAAAGCGTAATCCGTAAATAATACTTAACATTCATGATGCACATAAGCACATATTTATAATCAAATTATTAATTAAGACTATTAGTTAACCAATATTAATTATTGTTAAGTTTCCAACGTTCAACGACAATTAGATTGTGCTCACGACACGTGTATGCAAGTTCTAGCGGAACTAACGGAATTTTGATAACAGAAAATTACTGTATGTCACATGAGTTCTTTACGTGCCTCCGGTCATCTAGCAAGACCGTTGTTGCATTCAAAGTGTAAACATTTGGTTTGATTGTCAAGGTAGAATCCTTAACACCTTATGTGTGTATTCTTGTTTTTGTTTAACTGTGTGTAATTAGACATTTGATTTTGGTATTAATTTTAAATTAATAACGTGTAAAAAGTTTCCCTTCTAATTGATAAAAAGTTTGCAATTTAATAATAATCACGACCTTAATAGTTAAAATCGGTGCATGACACCCAATAGAGAAAACCATGAGTATAGCCAAAATTTTGTATTCGTTGTTATCGAATTGACTCCCGAGGCTGCATTGAAAAAGTTATGATTTTTCGATTAAATTGAGTTTCAAAAAACGATGGAGTTTAACAAATAAAGTATATGTTTCCGATTAGTATTTAAGTGGGTAAATCCATACATTGTGAGAAAAGTTATTAGTAAGTACCATGTAGTACTTATATCTGGATTTAGTACCGAGGAGGTTCAAATGTCACAATGAACAATATCCACAGGTTGCAAAAGTACAAGAATTTGTTTCATAAAAGGTAAATGTTTGGTATTTGAAAGTTGACAAGAAATACAAAACTTTTATCATTACTACAAGGAAAATTAAAACAACTACTAAAAATATCTAAGACTTAAGATCCAGGATGTCCAAAATGGTTATGCCATTGTAAAGATAGAGAAGTAAGAAAGCAAGTTAGAATCCAATTGATTCAACTGCATATTGGTGAAAGCAGTGTGTATGTTGGATGGGTTGTTGCATCAAAACCGGAGACCGAAGAAGCTGGAGAGGTTGCGTAGGCTTGGACTTAATTTTCGAGCTGCTACGCCGTGGTCGGGAATCGGACCGCAACTTGCACAAGCCCATTATAGTGATAGATTTACATGACATAATAATAAGATGATTGTGAATATAATTTTAGAATACTAATGAGATAATATTCTGTTTTGTATCTTAAAAAATGACAATACACATACTAAGGCATGTAGTATGCTTTTATATGTAAGTGCATAATATCTGTCTGATTGTCGATATTTACAGTCAAAACGAAGTATGAATGATCCTATATTCGTATGTAGTTTATCTTATCTAACCTAATAATATAAAATAGCTATAGTCATATGATCATTTTCTAGCATATCTACGTTATCTCTACCTAAGCTACCTTTAAGATAGTCCACGTGTCTACCATAATAAGCTGACAATTTTTGGTATATAAATTTAATTATCAAGTGAGTTTTGATTTGGTTGTCGAGACTCGATCAAAAACAAGTTAATATATCGGTCTTAGTTACATTTATTGTATAAGGATAAGTAATGTCGTCTCCATACGGAATATGTGAAAAATATTTAATTAATACGACTTGATTAACTTAAAAACACAAACTTTATAATTAAAGATTGGAACTTTGGATGAAATTAAGAACACAATTGCAAAAAGCAACAACTTTGAAACGAATTTACTTAAATAGTGAAAAAACAATCACTTTCGGGTTTCCAATTCCGCAAGATTAACAATTTGGTGTGTTTAACTTAGGGTTTGTAAGAAACAATATTTCAGATCTTAGCTTTTGATTAAAGTGATAACAACGGAACAAGCTTTTAAGATTTGTTCGTTCACAATGTTACCAATTTACATATATCGTCTACTTTCTTAATGAGCTCACGATGCAAGAAAATTGAAAATTGATAATCAACCAAACAACTTTATTTATAAGCATACCTTTTAAATCAACCAAATCAAAGCAAACCAATTGTCTCACTTGACAAGAATCGTACTCCCGGAAGTAATCACGAAAGAACTAGCTGCTCATGGTATTCATTGAATCTTCAATCTTGTGTTTATAACGATTGTAGATGATTTGGGATGAATGGGAAGGCTTGAGATAACCAAAAATTAGCTTAGAATCTTCAGATTTTGTGTATGGAAAGTTGTAGATTGAATTGGGATTGATTTGGTTTAAATAAACTTGAAAATCCATAAAATCTGGATGTTGTTAGGCTATCGACGTATCATAAGCCCACCGGCATATGATACGCCGCCTCATACGCCCAACCATCAGTTCTTTTGTCAAATACGTCCACGAATACGCCGCCAATATACCGCCCGAAGTATGATACGCCGCCTCATACTCCGCCCGACGTATGATACGCCCATACCCGGCCTATGATATGCCGGTACACCTCAATTTTGTGTAACTTTTCATATTTATATCTTCAGTTCTTGTAGTTCTCTATTTTGCTTCTTTTGCATCCAATTAAGCTTGTTTATGGTACAAACACCTATGAACAAAACACAAACAAAATATACTTATTTCATAATAACAACGATGTAAAATCACGTAATTAGATCAATTAAACTTTGAATTATTACCATGCGATCAAGTTTGCTTAATAAATACTTAATTACTACTATATTAATCACTTAAATTCTTTCTATAAATAATAAGTCATATCATTAAAAATACTTTAATAACTCTTAATTTGATTAAAATAAAGTTTAATTTCTAAATATATAACTGAAAATGATATCTATAATTGAACTAGTACTAAGCCCCCCGCGTTGCTGCGAGGTGCGTTATATCATGTCAAATAGCACCAGGGACACACCACCGTTAGCGACCACCAATACCGAAAAACTCATATAACAAAAAAGAAAAATAAAACCGATCTTGGACCGAAACGTAACACTAAAGACACCAATGTTAGGCGAAACATAAAATATATAAAACAATAAGTCGATGTTGGACCAACATGTTGCAACGGTACCGTTAAACGGGAAAAAATAAGCGAAAAAATGTTGAACAACACACGAACGTTGCGCCATGTTAACTTGCAAAATGTAAATTAAAATGTAAAACGAATTCTATAGGGACCAAAGATAAAAGTAAAAAAATGCTTGGGTTATGTAAAATATGTAAAAATATTAGGTTAAAATAAAAAAGTTAGAAATTAAAAGTAAATAAGACAAAATATGTAAATAAGACAAAAGTTAGAAATTAAAAGTGCTTGGTTATGTAAAATATGTAAAAATATTAGGTTAAAATAAAAAAGTTAGAAATTAAAAGTAAATAAGACAAAAGATAGGTGCAATCCTTAAAGCTTGTTGTACAACCCATAATGTACAAGAAACTTGGTAATTAGTGTGTGTGTGTCTATATATATGTATATATATATATATATATATATATATATATATATATATATATATATATACATATATATATATATATATATATATATATATATATATATAATTCATATAAACATTGAATTGGTAAAAATAAAATCATAAGTCTATAATAGAAAAAAAAAAGAAAAAAAGAGAAAAAACTTGAGTGCGTACGTCTCGCTCGATATAATTTTCGAATCCAAATTTAAGGTTCAAGATAAAAACAAACTAAGTTAATACTTTTTTTATTATGTGAATTTATTATACATTTTTAAGAGACTTGAAACTGTAAACGTATTAATTGATAGAATGTAAACTAAATAACTGATATTTGGTAATGTTTGAATTTGATGAAACTTTATTATCTTAGTTATATTTCTTGTTTCTTTCTAGTAATTAATTTTTTTTGAACGATAAATGTACTACCCTGTTTTGA